>CH002512.1:24322-39558 GCA_000149265.1 Ciona savignyi
TTTTGTCCGTTTTTTTTTTTTTCTTTTCTTTTTTTTTCGTCCCTTATCGAGCTTTGCTTTTTACGCCATATTATGAATTTCATATTTCTCGTTGCAAAACGTGGTAAAATCAGTTACTGCATACGGTAAATTCATAAGACCGGTTAGCTCAGCCGGTAGAGCATTGGACTTTTAATCCAACGGTCAAGGGCCAAGTCCCTTATCGGGCTTTGCTTTTTACGCCATATTATGAATTTCATATTTCTCATTGCAAAACATGGTAAAATCAGCTACGGCATACGATAAATAAATGAGCCCGGTTAGCTCAGCCGGTAGAGCGTTGGACTTTTAATCCAACGGTCAAGGCTTCAAGTACCTTATCGGGATTTGCTTTTTACGCCATATTATAAATTTCATATTTCTCGTTGCAAAACGTGGTAAAATCAGTTACTGCATACGGTAAATTCATGAGCCCGATTAGCTCAGCCGGTAGAGTGTTGGACTTTTAATCCAACGGTCAAGGAGCAAGTCCCTTATCCGGATTTGCTTTATACGCCATATTATGAATTTCATATTTCTCATTGCAAAACATGGTAATATCAGCTACTGCATACGATAAATAATTGAGCCCGGTTAGCTCAGCCGGTAGAGCGTTGGACTTTTAATCCAACGGTCAAGGGTTCAAGTCTCTTATCCGGATTTGCTTTTTACGCCATATTATAAATTTCATATTTCTCGTAGCAAAACGTGGTAAAATCAACTACTGCATACAATAAATAAATGAGAGCGGTTAGCTCAGCTGGTAGAGCGTTGGACTTTTAATCCAACGGTAAAGGGTTCAAGGCCCTTATCGAGCTTTGCTTTTTAAGCCATATTGTGAATTTCATATTTCTCGTTCAAAACATGGTAAAATCAAGTACTGCATACTGTAAATTGATAAGCCTTTTAGCTCAGTCGGTAGAGCGTTGGACTTTTAATCCAACGGTTAAGGGTTCAAGTCCCTTATCGGGCTTTGTTTTTTTGCGCCATATTATGAATTTCGTATTTCACGTTGCAAAACGTGGTAAAATCAGTAACTGCATACGGTAAATTCATGAGCCCGGTTAGCTCAGCCGGTAGAGCGTTGGACTTTTAATCCAACGGTCAAGGGTTCAAGTCCCTTATCGGGCTTTGCTTTTTACGCCATATTATGAATTTCACATTTCTCGTTGCAAAACGTGGTAAAATCAGTTACTGCATACGGTAATTTCATAAGACCGGTTAGCTCAGCCGGTTGAGCATTGGACTTTTTATCCAACGGTCAAGGGCCAAGTCCCTTATCGGGCTTTGCTTTTTACGCCATATTATGAATTTCATATTTCTCATTGCAAAACATGGTAAAATCAGCTACGGCATACGATAAATAAATGAGCCCGGTTAGCTCAGCCGGTAGAGCGTTGGACTTTTAATCC
Source organism: Ciona savignyi (assembly GCA_000149265.1). Taxonomy (NCBI): domain Eukaryota; kingdom Metazoa; phylum Chordata; class Ascidiacea; order Phlebobranchia; family Cionidae; genus Ciona; species Ciona savignyi. The sequence goes on from CH002512.1 coordinate 25,753, forward strand.
AACGGTCAAGGCTTCAAGTACCTTATCGGGATTTGCTTTTTACGCCATATTATAAATTTCATATTTCTCGTTGCAAAACGTGGTAAAATCAGTTACTGCATACGGTAAATTCATGAGCCCGATTAGCTCAGCCGGTAGAGTGTTGGACTTTTAATCCAACGGTCAAGGAGCAAGAGCCTTATCCGGATTTGCTTTTTACGCCATATTATGAATTTCATATTTCTCATTGCAAAACATGGTAATATCAGCTACTGCATAAGATAAATAAATGAGCCCGGTTAGCTCAGCCGGTAGAGCGTTGGACTTTTAATCCAACGGTCAAGGGTTCAAGTCCCTTATCCGGATTTGCTTTTTACGCCATATTATAAATTTCATATTTCTCGTTGCAAAACGTGGTAAAATCAACTACTGCATACAATAAATAAATGAGAGCGGTTAGCTCAGCCGGTAGAGCGTTGGACTTTTAATCCAACGGTAAAGGGTTCAAGGCCCTTAACGAGCTTTGCTTTTTAAGCCATATTGTGAATTTCATATTTCTCGTTCAAAACATGGTAAAATCAAGTACTGCATACTGTAAATTGATAAGCCTTTTAGCTCAGCCGGTAGAGCGTTGGACTTTTAATCCAACGGTTAAGGGTTCAAGTCCCTTATCGGGCTTTGTTTTTTTGCGCCATATTATGAATTTCGTATTTCACGTTGCAAAACGTGGTAAAATCAGTAACTGCATACGGTAAATTCATGAGCCAGGTTAGCTCAGCCGGTAGAGCGTTGGACTTTTAATCCAACGGTCAAGGGTTCAAGTCCCTTGTCGGGCTTTGCTTTTTACGCCATATTATGAATTTCACATTTCTCGTTGCAAAACGTGGTAAAATCAGTTACTGCATACGGTAAAATCATGAGCCCGGTTAGCTCAGCCGGCAGAGCGTTGGACTTTTAATCCAAAGGCCAAGGTTTCAAGTCCCTTATCGGGCTTTCCTTTTAACGCCATATTATGAATTTCATATTTCTCGTCGCAAAACGTGGTAAAATCAATTACTGCATACGGTATTTTCATGAGCACGGTTAGCTCAGCCGTTAGAGCATTATAATTTTAATCCAACGATCAAGGGTTCAAGTCCCTTATCGGGCTTTCCTTTTAACGCCATATTATGAATTTCATATTTCTCATTGCAAAACATGGTAAAATCAGCTACTGCATAAGGTAAATAAAAGAGCCCGGTTATCTCAGCCGGTAGAGCGTTGGACTTTTAATCCAACGGTCAAGGGTTCAAGTCCCTTAACGGGCTTTGCTTTTTACGCCATATTATGAATTACATATTTCTCGTTGCAAAACGTGGTAAAATCAGTTACTGCATACGGTAAATTCATAAGACCGGTTAGCTCAGCCGGTAGAGCATTGGACTTTTAATCCAACGGTCAAGGGGCAAGTCCCTTATCGGGCTTTGCTTTTTACGCCATATTATGAATTTCATATTTCTCATTGCAAAACATGGTAAAATCAGCTACTGCATACGATAAATAAATGAGCCCGGTTAGCTCAGCCGGTAGAGCGTTGGACTTTTAATCCAACGGTCAAGGCTTCAAGTACCTTATCGGGATTTGCTTTTTACGCCATATTATAAATTTCATATTTCTCGTTGCAAAACGTGGTAAAATCAGTTACTGCATACGAGAAATAAATGAGCCCGGTTAGCTCAGCCGGTAGAGCGTTGGACTTTTAATCCAACGGTCAAGGGTTCAAGTCCCTTATCCGGATTTGCTTTTTACGCCATATTATAAATTTCATATTTCTCGTTGCAAAACGTGGTAAAATCAACTACTGCATACAATAAATAAATGAGAGCGGTTAGCTCAGCCGGTAGAGCGTTGGACTTTTAATCCAACGGTAAAGGGTTCAAGGCCCTTATCGAGCTTTGCTTTTTAAGCCATATTGTGAATTTCATATTTCTCGTTGCAAAACGTGGTAAAATCAAGTACTGCATACTGTAAATTGATAAGCCTTTTAGCTCAGCCGGTAGAGCGTTGGACTTTTAATCCAACGGTCAAGGGTTCAAGTCCCTTATCGGGCTTTTCTTTTTACGCCATATTATAAATTTCTTATTTCTCGCTGCAAAACGTGGTAAAATCAGTTACTGCATACGGCAATTTCATGAGCCCGGTTAGCTCAGTCGGTAGAGCGTTGGACTTTTAATCCAACGGTCAAGGGTTCAAGTCCCTTATCGGGCTTTGCTTTTTACGCCATATTATGAATTTCATATTTCTCGTTGCAAAACGTGGTAAAATCAGTTACTGCATACGGTAAATTCATGAGCCCGGTTAGCTCAGCCGGTAGAGCGTTGGACTTTTAATCCAACGATCAAGGCTTGAAGTACCTTATTGGGCTTTGCTTTTTACGCCAAATTATGAATTTCATATTTCTCGTTGCAAAACGTGGTAAAACCAGTTACTGCATACTGTAAATTCATGAGCCCGGTTAGCTCAGCCGGTAGAGCGTTGGACTTTTAATCCAACGGTCAAGGGTTCAAGTCCCTTATCCGGATTTGCTTTTTACGCCATATTATAAATTTCATATTTCTCGTTGCAAAACGTGGTAAAATCAACTACTGCATACAATAAATAAATGAGAGCGGTTAGCTCAGCCGGTAGAGCGTTGGACTTTTAATCCAACGGTAAAGGGTTCAATGCCCTTAACGAGCTTTGCTTTTTAAGCCATATTGTGAATTTCATATTTCTCGTTCAAAACATGGTAAAATCATGTACTGCATACTGTAAATTGATAAGCCTTTTAGCTCAGCCGGTAGAGCGTTGGACTTTTAATCCAACGGTTAAGGGTTCAAGTCCCTTATCGGGCTTTGTTTTTTTGCGCCATATTATGAATTTCGTATTTCACGTTGCAAAACGTGGTAAAATCACTAACTGCATACGGTAAATTCATGAGCCAGGTTAGCTCAGCCGGTAGAGCGTTGGACTTTTAATCCAACGGTCAAGGGTTCAAGTCCCTTGTCGGGCTTTGCTTTTTACGCCATATTATGAATTTCACATTTCTCGTTGCAAAACGTGGTAAAATCAGTTACTGCATACGGTAAAATCATGAGCCCGGTTAGCTCAGCCGGCAGAGCGTTGGACTTTTAATCCAAAGGCCAAGGTTTCAAGTCCCTTATCGGGCTTTCCTTTTAACGCCATATTATGAATTTCATATTTCTCGTCGCAAAACGTGGTAAAATCAATTACTGCATACGGTATTTTCATGAGCACGGTTAGCTCAGCCGTTAGAGCATTATAATTTTAATCCAGACGAATCTAGGGTTCACCACCATGGAGCTCGCTTTCCTTTTAACACCATATAATGCATTTCATATTTCTCATTGCAAAACATGGTAAAATCAGATACTGCATAAGGTAAATAAAAGAGCCCGGTTATGTCAGCCGGTAGAGCGTTGGACTTTTAATCCAACGGTCAAGGGTTCAAGTCCCTTATCGGGCTTTGCTTTTTACGCCATATTATGAATTTCACATTTCTCGTTGCAAAACGTGGTAAAATCAGTTACTGCATACGGTAAAATCATGAGCCCGGTTAGCTCAGCCGGCAGAGCGTTGGACTTTTAATCCAAAGGCCAAGGTTTCAAGTCCCTTATCGGGCTTTCCTTTTAACGCCATATTATGAATTTCATATTTCTCGTCGCAAAACGTGGTAAAATCAGTTACTGCTTACGGTATTTTCATGAGCACGGTTAACTCAGCCGTTACAGCATTATAATTTTAATCCAACGATCAAGGGTTCAAGTCCCTTATCGGGCTTTCCTTTTAACGCCATATTATGAATTTCATATTTCTCATTGCAAAACATGGTAAAATCAGCTACTGCATAAGGTAAATAAAAGAGCCCGGTTATCTCAGCCGGTAGAGCGTTGGACTTTTAATCCAACGGTCAAGGGTTCAAGTCCCTTAACGGGCTTTGCTTTTTACGCCATATTATGAATTACATATTTCTCGTTGCAAAACGTGGTAAAATCAGTTACTGCATACGGTAAATTCATAAGACCGGTTAGCTCAGCCGGTAGAGCATTGGACTTTTAATCCAACGGTCAAGGGGCAAGTCCCTTATCGGGCTTTGCTTTTTACGCCATATTATGAATTTCATATTTCTCATTGCAAAACATGGTAAAATCAGCTACGGCATACGATAAATAAATGAGCCCGGTTAGCTCAGCCGGTAGAGCGTTGGACTTTTAATCCAACGGTCAAGGCTTCAAGTACCTTATCAGGATTTGCTTTTTACGCCATATTATAAATTTCATATTTCTCGTTGCAAAACGTGGTAAAATCAGTTACTGCATACGATAAATAAATGAGCCCGGTTAGCTCAGCCGGTAGAGCGTTGGACTTTTAATCCAACGGTCAAGGGTTCAAGTCCCTTATCCGGATTTGCTTTTTACGCCATATTATAAATTTAATATTTCTCGTTGCAAAACGTGGTAAAATCAACTACTGCATACAATAAATAAATGAGAGCGGTTAGCTCAGCCGGTAGAGCGTTGGACTTTTAATCCAACGGTAAAGGGTTCAAGGCCCTTATCGAGCTTTGCTTTTTAAGCCATATTGTGAATTTCATATTTCTCGTTGCAAAACATGGTAAAATCAAGTACTGCATACTGTAAATTGATAAGCCTTTTAGCTCAGCCGGTAGAGCGTTGGACTTTTAATCCAACGGTCAAGGGTTCAAGTCCCTTATCGGGCTTTTCTTTTTACGCCATATTATAAATTTCTTATTTCTCGCTGCAAAACGTGGTAAAATCAGTTACTGCATACGGCAATTTCATGAGCCCGGTTAGCTCAGCCGGTAGAGCGTTGGACTTTTAATCCAACGGTCAAGGGTTCAAGTCACTTATCGGGATTTGCTTTTTACGCCATATTATGAATTTCATATTTCTCGTTGCAAAACGTGGTAAAATCAGTTACTGCATACTGTAAATTCATGAGCCCGGTTAGCTCAGCCGGTAGAGCGTTGGACTTTTAATCCAACGATCAAGGCTTGAAGTACCTTATTGGGCTTTGCTTTTTACGCCAAATTATGAATTTCATATTTCTCGTTGAAAAAGGTGGTAAAACCAGATACTGCATACTGTAAATTCATGAGCCCGGTTAGCTCAGCCGGTAGAGCGTTGGACTTTTAATCCAACGGTCAAGGGTTCAAGTCCCTTATCGGGCTTTGCATTTTACGCCATATTATGAATTTCACATTTCTCGTTGCAAAACGTGGTAAAATCAGTTACTGCATACGTTAAATTCATAAGACCGGTTAGCTCAGCCGGTAGAGCATTGGACTTTTAATCCAACGGTCAAGGGCCAAGTCCCTTATCGGGCTTTGCTTTTTACGCCATATTATGAATTTCATATTTCTCATTGCAAAACATGGTAAAATCAGCTACGGCATACGTTAAATAAATGAGCCCGGTTAGCTCAGCCGGTAGAGCGTTGGACTTTTAATCCAACGGTCAAGGCTTCAAGTACCTTATCGGGATTTGCTTTTTACGCCATATTATAAATTTCATATTTCTCGTTGCAAAACGTGGTAAAATCAGTTACTGCATACGGTAAATTCATGAGCCCGGTTAGCTCAGCCGGTAAAGCGTTGGACTTTTAATGCAACGGTCAAGGAGCAAGTCCCTTATCCGGATTTGCTTTTTACGCCATATTATGAATTTCATATTTCTCATTGCAAAACATGGCAATATCAGCTACTGCATACCATAAATAAATGAACCCGGTTAGCTCAGCCGGTAGAGCGTTGGACTTTTAATCCAACGGTCAAGGGTTCAAGTCCCTTATCCGGATTTGCTTTTTACGCCATATTATAAATTTCATATTTCTCGTTGCAAAACGTGGTAAAATCAACTACTGCATACAATAAATAAATGAGAGCGGTTAGCTCAGCCGATAGAGCGTTGGACTTTTAATCCAACGGTAAAGGGTTCAAGGCCCTTATCGAGCTTTGCTTTTTAAGCCATATTGTGAATTTCATATTTCTCGTTCAAAACATGGTAAAATCAAGTACTGCATACTGTAAATTGATAAGCCTTTTAGCTCAGCCGGTAGAGCGTTGGACTTTTAATCCAACGGTTAAGGGTTCAAGTCCCTTATCGGGCTTTGTTTTTTGCGCCATATGATGAATTTCGTATTTCACGTTGCAAAACGTGGTAAAATCAGTAACTGCATACGGTAAATTCATGAGCCCGGTTAGCTCAGCCGGTAGAGCGTTGGACTTTTAATCCAACGGTCAAGGGTTCAAGTCCCTTATCGGGCTTTGCTTTTTACGCCATATTATGAATTTCACATTTCTCGTTGCAAAACGTGGTAAAATCAGTTACTGCATACGGTAAAATCATGAGCCCGGTTAGCTCAGCCGGCAGAGCGTTGGACTTTTAATCCAAAGGCCAAGGTTTCAAGTCCCTTATCGGGCTTTCCTTTTAACGCCATATTATGAATTTCATATTTCTCGTCGCAAAACGTGGTAAAATCAGTTACTGCTTACGGTATTTTCATGAGCACGGTTAACTCAGCCGTTAGAGCATTATAATTTTAATCCAACGATCAAGGGTTCAAGTCCCTTATCGGGCTTTCCTTTTAACGCCATATTATGAATTTCATATTTCTCATTGCAAAACATGGTAAAATCAGCTACTGCATAAGGTAAATAAAAGAGCCCGGTTATCTCAGCCGGTAGAGCGTTGGACTTTTAATCCAACGGTCAAGGGTTCAAGTCCCTTAACGGGCTTTGCTTTTTACGCCATATTATGAATTACATATTTCTCGTTGCAAAACGTGGTAATATCAGTTACTGCATACGGCAATTTTATGACCCCGGTTAGCACAGCCGGTAGAGCCTTGGACTTTTAATCCAACGGTCAAAGGTTCAAGTCCCTTATCGGGCTTTGCTTTTTACTCCATATCATGAATTTCATATTTCTCGTTGCAAAACGTGGTAAAATCAGTTACTGCATAGGTTAAATTCATGAGCCCGGTTAGCTCAGCCGGTAGAGCGTTGGACTTTTAATCCAACGGTCAAGGGTTCAAGTCCCTTATCGACCTTTGCTTTTTACGCCATATTATGAATTTCATATTTCTCGTTGCAAAACGTGGTAAAATCAGTTACTGCATACTGTAAATTCATGAGACCGGTTCGCTCAGCCGGTAGCGCGTTGGACTTTTAATCCAACGATCAAGGGTTCAAGTCCCTTAACCGGCTTAGCTTTTTACGCCATATTATGAATTTCATATTTCTCATTGCAAAACATGGTGAAATCAGCTACTGCATACGGTAAATAAAAGAGCCCGGTTAGCTTAGCCGGTAGAGCGTTGGACTTTTAATCCAACGGTCAAGGGTTCAAGTCTCTTATCGGGCTTTTCTTTTTACGTCATATTATAAATTTCTTATTTCTCGCTGCAAAACGTGGTAAAATCAGTTCCTGCATACGGCAATTTCATGAGCCCGGTTAGCTTAGCCGGTAGAGCGTTGGACTTATAATCCAACGGTCAAGGGTTCAAGTCCCTTATCGGGCTGTGCTTTTTACGCCATATTATAAAATTCATATTTCTCGTTGCAAAACGTGGTAAAATCAGTTACTGCATACGGTAAATTCATGAGCCCGGTTAGCTCAGCCGGTAGAGCGTTGGACTTTTAATCCAACGATCAAGGCTTGAAGTACCTTATTGGGCTTTGCTTTTTACGCCAAATTATGAATTTCATATTTCTCGTTGCAAAACGTGGTAAAACCAGTTACTGCATACTGTAAATTCATGAGCCCGGTTCGCTCAGCCGGTAGAGCGTTGGACTTTTAATCCAACGGTCAAGGGTTCAAGTCCCTTATCGGGCTTTGCTTTTTACGCCAAATTATAAATTTCATATTTCTCGTTGCAAAACGTGGTAATATCAGTTACTGCATACGGCAATTTTATGAGCCCGGTTAGCACAGCCGGTAGAGCGTTGGACTTTTAATCCAACGGTCAAAGGTTCAAGTCCCTTATCGGGCTTTGCTTTTTACTCCATATCATGAATTTCATATTTCTCGTTGCAAAACGTGGTAAAATCAGTTACTGCATAGGTTAAATTCATGAGCCCGGTTAGCTCAGCCGGTAGAGCGTTGGACTTTTAATCCAACGGTCAAGGGTTCAAGTCCCTTATCGCCCTTTGCTTTTTACGCCATATTATGAATTTCATATTTCTCGTTGCAAAACGTGGTAAAATCAGTTACTGCATACTGTAAATTCATGAGACCGGTTCGCTCAGCCGGTAGCGCGTTAAACTTTTAATCCAACGATCAAGGGTTCAAGTCCCTTAACGGGCTTAGCTTTTTACGCCATATTATGAATTTCATATTTCTCATTGCAAAACATGGTGAAATCAGCTACTGCATACGGTAAATAAAAGAGCCCGGTTAGCTTAGCCGGTAGAGCGTTGTACTTTTAATCCAACGGTCAAGGGTTCAAGTCCCTTATCGGGCTTTGCTTTTTACGCCATATTATGAATTTCACATTTCTCGTTGCAAAACGTGGTAAAATCAGTTACTGCATACTGTAAATTCATGAGCCCGGTTAGCTCAGCCGGTAGAGCGTTGGACTTTTAATCCAACGGTCAAGGATTCAAGTCCCTTATCGGGCTTTGCTTTTTACGCCATATTATGAATTTCACATTTCTCGTTGCTAAACGTGGTAAAATCAGTTACTGCATACGGCAATTTCATGAGCCCGGTTAGCTCAGCCGGTAGAGCGTTGGACTTTTAATCCAACGGTCAAGGGTTCAAGTCCCTTATCTGGCTTTGCTTTTTACGCCATATTATGAATTTCATATTTCTCGTTGCAAAACGTGGTAAAATCAGTTACTGCATACGGTAAATTCATGAGCCCGGTTAGCTCAGCCGGTAGAGCGTTGGACTTTTAATCCAACGGTCAAGGCTTGAAGTCCCTTATCGGGCTTTGCTTTTTACGCCATATTATGAATTTCATATTTCTCGTTGCAAAACGTGGTAAAATCAGTTACTGCATAGGGTAAATTCATGAGCCCGGTTCGCTTAGCCGGTAGCGCGTTAGACTTTTAATCCAACGATCAAGGGTTCAAGTCCCTTAACGGGCTTTGCTTTTTACGCGATATTATGAATTTCATATTTCTCGTTGCAAAACGTGGTAAAATCAGCTACTGCATACGGTAAATTCATGAGCCCGGTTAGCTCAGTCGGTAGAGCGTTGGACTTTTCATCCAACGGTCAAGGGTTCAAGTCCCTTATCGGGCTTTGCTTTTTACGCCATATTATGAATTTCTTATTTCTCGCTGCAAAACGTGGTAAAATCAGTTACTGCATACGGCAATTTCATGAGCCCGGTTAGCTCAGCCGGTAGAGCGTTGGACTTTTAATCCAACGGTCAAGGGTTCAAGTCCCTTATCGGGCTTTGCTTTTTACGCCATATTATAAATTTCATATTTCTCGTTGCAAAACGTGGTAAAATCAGTTACTGCATACGGTAAATTCATGAGCCCGGTTAGCTCAGCCGGTAGAGCGTTGGAATTTTAATCCAACGATCAAGGCTTGAAGTACCTTATTGGGCTTTGCTTTTTACGCCAAATTATGAATTTCATATTTCTCGTTGAAAAAGGTGGTAAAACCAGATACTGCATACTGTAAATTCATGAGCCCGGTTAGCTCAGCCGGTAGAGCGTTGGACTTTTAATCCAACGGTCAAGGGTTCAAGTCCCTTATCGGGCTTTGCATTTTACGCCATATTATGAATTTCACATTTCTCGTTGCAAAACGTGGTAAAATCAGTTACTGCATACGTTAAATTCCTAAGACCGGTTAGCTCAGCCGGTAGAGCATTGGACTTTTAATCCAACGGTCAAGGGCCAAGTCCCTTATCGGGCTTTGCTTTTTACGCCATATTATGAATTTCATATTTCTCATTGCAAAACATGGTAAAATCAGCTACGGCATACGTTAAATAAATGAGCCCGGTTAGCTCAGCCGGTAGAGCGTTGGACTTTTAATCCAACGGTCAAGGCTTCAAGTACCTTATCGGGATTTGCTTTTTACGCCATATTATAAATTTCATATTTCTCGTTGCAAAACGTGGTAAAATCAGTTACTGCATACGGTAAATTCATGAGCCCGGTTAGCTCAGCCGGTAAAGCGTTGGACTTTTAATGCAACGGTCAAGGAGCAAATCCCTTATCCGGATTTGCTTTTTACGCCATATTATGAATTTCATATTTCTCATTGCAAAACATGGCAATATCAGCTACTGCATACCATAAATAAATGAGCCCGGTTAGCTCAGCCGGTAGAGCGTTGGACTTTTAATCCAACGGTCAAGGGTTCAAGTCCCTTATCCGGATTTGCTTTTTACGCCATATTATAAATTTTCATATTTCTCGTTGCAAAACGTGGTAAAATCAGACTACTGCATACAATAAATAAATGAGAGCGGTTAGCTCAGCCGGTAGAGCGTTGGACTTTTAATCCAACGGTAAAGGGTTCAAGGCCCTTATCGAGCTTTGCTTTTTAAGCCATATTGTGAATTTCATATTTCTCGTTGCAAAACGTGGTAAAATCAAGTACTGCATACTGTAAATTGATAAGCCTTTTAGCTCAGCCGGTAGAATGTTGGACTTTTAATCCAACGGTCAAGGGTTCAAGTCCCTTATCGGGCTTTTCTTTTTACGCCATATTATAAATTTCTTATTTCTCGCTGCAAAACGTGGTAAAATCAGTTACTGCATACGGCAATTTCATGAGCCCGGTTAGCTCAGCCGGTAGAGCGTTGGACTTTTAATCCAACGGTCAAGGGTTCAAGTCCCTTATCGGGCTTTGCTTTTTACGCCATATTATGAATTTCATATTTGTCGTTGCAAAACGTGGTAAAATCAGTTACTGCATACGGTAAATTCATGAGCCCGGTTAGCTCAGCCGGTAGAGCGTTGGACTTTTAATCCAACGATCAAGGCTTGAAGTACCTTATTGGGCTTTGCTTTTTACGCCAAATTATGAATTTCATATTTCTCGTTGCAAAACGTGGTAAAACCAGTTACTGCATACTGTAAATTCATGAGCCCGGTTAGCTCAGCCGGTAGAGCGTTGGACTTTTAATCCAACGGTCAAGGGTTCAAGTCCCTTATCGGGCTTTGCTTTTTACGCCAAATTATAAATTTCATATTTCTCGTTGCAAAACGTGGTAATATCAGTTACTGCATACGGCAATTTTATGAGCCCGGTTAGCACAGCCGGTAGAGCGTTGGACTTTTAATCCAACGGTCAAAGGTTCAAGTCCCTTATCGGGCTTTGCTTTTTACTCCATATCATGAATTTCATATTTCTCGTTGCAAAACGTGGTAAAATCAGTTACTGCATAGGTTAAATTCATGAGCCCGGTTAGCTCAGCCGGTAGAGCGTTGGACTTTTAATCCAACGGTCAAGGGTTCAAGTCCCTTATCGACCTTTGCTTTTTACGCCATATTATTAATTTTTATATTTCTCGTTGCAAAACGTGGTAAAATCAGTTACTGCATACTGTAAATTCATGAGACCGGTTCGCTCAGCCGGTAGCGCGTTGGACTTTTAATCCAACGATCAAGGGTTCAAGTCCCTTAACGGGCTTAGCTTTTTACGCCATATTATGAATTTCATATTTCTCATTGCAAAACATGGTGAAATCAGCTACTGCATACGGTAAATAAAAGAGCCCGGTTAGCTTAGCCGGTAGAGCGTTGGACTTTTAATCCAACGGTCAAGGGTTCAAGTCTCTTATCGGGCTTTTCTTTTTACGTCATATTATAAATTTCTTATTTCTCGCTGCAAAACGTGGTAAAATCAGTTCCTGCATACGGAAATTTCATGAGCCCGATTAGCTCAGCCGGTAGAGCGTTGGACTTATAATCCAACGGTCAAGGGTTCAAGTCCCTTATCGGGCTTTGCTTTTTACGCCATATTATAAAATTCATATTTCTCGTTGCAAAACGTGGTAAAATCAGTTACTGCATACGGTAAATTCATGAGCCCGGTTAGCTCAGCCGGTAGAGCGTTGGACTTTTAATCCAACGATCAAGGCTTGAAGTACCTTATTGGGCTTTGCTTTTTACGCCAAATTATGAATTTCATATTTCTCGTTGCAAAACGTGGTAAAACCAGTTACTGCATACTGTAAATTCATGAGCCCGGTTAGCTCAGCCGGTAGAGCGTTGGACTTTTAATCCAACGGTCAAGGGTTCAAGTCCCTTATCGGGCTTTGCTTTTTACGCCAAATTATAAATTTCATATTTCTCGTTGCAAAACGTGGTAATATCAGTTACTGCATACGGCAATTTTATGAGCCCGGTTAGCACAGCCGGTAGAGCGTTGGACTTTTAATCCAACGGTCAAAGGTTCAAGTCCCTTATCGGGCTTTGCTTTTTACTCCATATCATGAATTTCATATTTCTCGTTGCAAAACGTGGTAAAATCAGTTACTGCATAGGTTAAATTCATGAGCCCGGTTAGCTCAGCCGGTAGAGCGTTGGACTTTTAATCCAACGGTCAAGGGTTCAAGTCCCTTATCGCCCTTTGCTTTTTACGCCATATTATGAATTTCATATTTCTCGTTGCAAAACGTGGTAAAATCAGTTACTGCATACTGTAAATTCATGAGACCGGTTCGCTCAGCCGGTAGCGCGTTAAACTTTTAATCCAACGATCAAGGGTTCAAGTCCCTTAACGGGCTTAGCTTTTTACGCCATATTATGAATTTCATATTTCTCATTGCAAAACATGGTGAAATCAGCTACTGCATACGGTAAATAAAAGAGCCCGGTTAGCTTAGCCGGTAGAGCGTTGGACTTTTAATCCAACGGTCAAGGGTTCAAGTCCCTTATCGGGCTTTGCTTTTTACGCCATATTATGAATTTCACATTTCTCGTTGCAAAACGTGGTAAAATCAGTTACTGCATACTGTAAATTCATGAGCCCGGTTAGCTCAGCCGGTAGAGCGTTGGACTTTTAATCCAACGGTCAAGGGTTCAAGTCCCTTATCGGGCTTTGCTTTTTACGCCATATTATGAATTTCACATTTCTCGTTGCTAAACGTGGTAAAATCAGTTACTGCATACGGCAATTTCATGAGCCCGGTTAGCTCAGCCGGTAGAGCGTTGGACTTTTAATCCAACGGTCAAGGGTTCAAGTCCCTTATCGGGCTTTGCATTTTACGCCATATTATGAATTTCACATTTCTCGTTGCAAAACGTGGTAAAATCAGTTACTGCATACGTTAAATTCCTAAGACCGGTTAGCTCAGCCGGTAGAGCATTGGACTTTTAATCCAACGGTCAAGGGCCAAGTCCCTTATCGGGCTTTGCTTTTTACGCCATATTATGAATTTCATATTTCTCATTGCAAAACATGGTAAAATCAGCTACGGCATACGTTAAATAAATGAGCCCGGTTAGCTCAGCCGGTAGAGCGTTGGACTTTTAATCCAACGGTCAAGGCTTCAAGTACCTTATCGGGATTTGCTTTTTACGCCATATTATAAATTTCATATTTCTCGTTGCAAAACGTGGTAAAATCAGTTACTGCATACGGTAAATTCATGAGCCCGGTTAGCTCAGCCGGTAAAGCGTTGGACTTTTAATGCAACGGTCAAGGAGCAAATCCCTTATCCGGATTTGCTTTTTACGCCATATTATGAATTTCATATTTCTCATTGCAAAACATGGCAATATCAGCTACTGCATACCATAAATAAATGAGCCCGGTTAGCTCACCCGGTAGAGCGTTGGACTTTTAATCC
>CH002511.1:1755-33231 GCA_000149265.1 Ciona savignyi
GCTAGAAAATCAACCTTTACATTAAACTGCTCCTAGCGAACTAAAGTGGAAACGTCACAAGACCAATTGTGCTCGCACACTCGCAGTGCTGCCGAATGATTTTATTCTTGGTCACAATATTTATCATTTAAACTGAAAATATATATGTACGGTCGTGTAGTAGAATGGTTTACACAGGGATACATATACAACTTTCGCATTGGGTTTTAGAGGCCGAATTTTAAACGTTAGAAAGTCGTACAGATTCGTCTGGTGGTTTAGTGCGTCGCCTTTTAGCCGAATGGTTGCAGACTCGAAACTGGTCGCTAGCTAGTCCGTTGTGTCCTAGGGCAAGGCATTTAACGGTCATTGCCTGAAACAGTTGGATTAATGGGTTCTTTTAAGGAACGTTGTCTATCATATACAAAACACTGCAACAGCTCCGGTAACCCGGCCCGTTGGTCTAACGGTTAAGTGCGTCGCTTTTCAATCGAAAGGTTGCAGGTGCGAAACTGGTCGCTAGCTAGTCGGTTGTGTCCTTGGGCAAGGCACTTTATGGACATTGCCTGAAGGTTTACCAAATTAAAGAAACGTGTCTATCATATACAACACACTGCAATAGCTTCGGTAATCCGACGGTGGGCGCGAGGTGATCTGACGATTTTCCGTGTGTTAACCCCCTTGGTTTTTCCATTCACGGCGATAAACATGAATATCCCATTCTCTTATCCTATCCTATGGATTTCCCAAAAAATAGCAAGGGCAGTTTAACTGTAGCACAACCAGATCAACGGAAAATTGCAAATAAATCTTTCAATACAGTTTAACAACCGATCAATAATGACAAAAACAACCACAACTGGTAATGGCTTGGGTAACTCAACTATGGGCATGAATTATATGACGATAAATGTGGCTGAATCCTTTAATCCTCAAGCACCATTTAAAAACTAATCGCGCAGCACACTGTAACAACTCGACTGTGGGCGAGGATTGTCTCACAAAAAACATGCATAAATCGTTCAATACGGAAATAAGACAGTGACACAACTCCATAGAAGAAATATAAACTGGAAATACAGTAAAATTTAATACACCAGTCAAATTATGACAAGAATATGACAGGATATTCATGTTTATCTCTGAGCGCCCACCGTCAGTTTATATTGCCGTGTGTTGTGTATGATTCACACAATTACTACGTCACGTCGATTTGATTGATTTAATATCACTTTTCGAAAGTTTGAGGACGCCGCCCTTGTAATTTCCAACTTGTCCGAACGTTTTTACTTTGTTAGACTCCTGCCAGAAGAGGGGGTTGTTTGCTTGCTTTGCTTTTTTCTTCTTTTTCTTCACTATTTCCCCTTCTTCTTTTAACTTGCTCTCTTCTTCTAATTTTCTCTTTTTCTTTTCTTCCATTAATACCTAGGATAGGATAGGGTAATTATTTTTGAATTTTGGCATTTTGGCTAGGGTGGGATATTCATTTTTATTCCTGTGAATGGGAAAACTAAGGGGATTATAACACCACGGCAATCGTCAGATCACCTCGCGCCCATCGTCTGGTTACCGGAGCTATTGCAGTGTGTTTAGGACGATTCACATGTTTCTTCAATTTGGTAGAACCCATTAATTCACTGGGTTAAGGCAATGTCCGCTAAATGCCTTGCCCAAGGACAGAACAGACTAGCTAGCAACCCGTTTTCGAAGGTGCAACCTTTCAGTCCGCCGGGTCTTTTATTTTGGCCCTCTGGATGTTATCGACATGTTTTAAGACTAAATAGCGATGTTACAGCTAAATTATAATGTCACAGGTACATGCTAAATTATGATATCAGAACTATAGTTGTGTGTCTCTTCGTAACAGTGCTTTCTAGTTTTTTCTTAGTTTAATGTTTTTTATCAACAATGACAAACTATATGTGAGTGGCGGCTCAATCACTTGGCCCGCCAATCTAAGAATGAAATAATTTTGACCTATGATATAAAAAGTGGGTCCACCCCTAATCTAAATGGTTACATCATTGCAATTATTTTACATTTAAAGATTTCGTCATGGATATCGTGGTATACCTGGTGCCCACAGACGAGTTTTCCAAGTCATTACAGTACCGGTATAGGAGTAGTTTTATTATTAACATCCTGGTGAATAGGTTTTTATCAATCTTTTTAAAATTTTGTAAAGATGCCCATGATGCAACTCATAGGCAACATTGCTGTTTTTTTGTTTTTTATGTTCTTTCTTTTAATGTTTCGCATGAGTGCACATACACGGTTCTCCGCTTATTAGTTAAACATGTCTTTTGTTCATTTTTACTTTAATTGCCAACTAGCAGGATGTGTTTAAATTACTTTTCTAATTTTTAATGTTTCATTCTATTTGAATAAGGAAATAAGGTTTAAATACAATAACCTGAACTGCTGTGGTTCTTTGTACAATCTCAATAGCCACAAACTTTTATAAAAATGGTAAATTTCCTAAGAAAAATACTTACAAAACCACCATAAATAACACCTACTTTATAATTGACATATTCCTTCTTTTTTGGTTTAGCCCCAAGTTCAATGGCTCTTTTTTGTTCCAAATTTCTTTTGTCTTCTATTGAAAAACCTTTTAATCCGTAAGAAGAAACATCAAATTGCAATTTTTTTAGCAGTTTTCTCGATTTTAAGCGCTCTTCTTTTGACGGCTGTATAGTTTTTTCAGGAGCAAGTTGTCCTTGACTATTTTCTCTCGACTTTTTTTTACTTTCAAAAACAACAACTTCAACATTGTTTTTCACAGCTTTCTTTGCATTTTTATTTGCTTTTACCAGATAACTTTCAGTTTTACTGTTGGTTTCACATACTTCGTTACTACTAGCAGCTACAGTGTAGTTAGAGTCCGATTTTGCTGCTTTACAATTTGTGGCGATTTTTTCTTGGTTTAAATCATTTTTGATCACTTTTAAATAATGTTGATTTAAATCTTCAACACTAAACATCATGGACCTGGTTATAAAAGGATATGATTGGGGTTTTAATATTTGTTTTTATCCTACAATAGTTTCTTTAAAATGTTCGTAAAATCAAGTAGTGTGATGCAAACCATAATTCCAATGTAAACAAACATTGCAAAACCTCTAGTCACCCGAATATTAATACAAGACAATTTAGACAAACTAACAACTACCAGAAAGAGGGCAGAAAACTTATTTTGGAAAAACTAAAAGGAGGAGCACAAAGGAGGGAAGGAGTAATTTTACCCCGCTCTAAAGACTAATCTCAAACCCTAGAACTAACTCTACCTCCAACCCCATGTTTAAAACTAGCTCTAATGTCATAATCTTCATTTTAGTGAGCAGTTTTCCTCCTTCCTGCTTTCCCTCCTTTAAGTTTCCCCCCCTAATTTTAACCTCCCAATGAACAATAATCTCAAGCAAAGGAGGAAAAAAATCAATCACAAACATATTTAGTTAACGCAGTAGCCGCAGTAGCCTCTAAATACTACAGTATCGCTTGGAGCGCTATGATCGCTTAGATTGCTATGGAAAGTAATTCTTACCCTGTACCAAACACTAATAATCTCAACCACAGAACTAACTTTAACCCCAACCCTAACATTATTATCATAATCTTTATCTTAGTGAGAGAAGTTTTCCCCAAGGCTTTTGCAATTACAAAGTATAGTAAGCAATCCAACCGCCACAAGTGATCCTGTAGTATTTAGAGGTACCGGTTAAATGCACAGAAACAAAACAATAAAAACAGAGAAAATACATTAAACCGAAGTTTAACAAGGAGACACCAAATACCATGCGGTTATCTAAAGCAGGTGCCACCTTATTATAAATGCAAATAAAAAATAAAAATTAAACAAGAAATAATATAAAGAGTGAAGTGATATTACGTCACGTCCCTCTCCTTAGTTCTCCTGTGTTTTAGTAATAATCGTTTCGCCTTCATTCTTAGTTAATCAACGCGCGTTTTCGTTGCTATTTAGGTCCTTGTGTTGGGCAGCGGAGGCGTCAGAAAACGAACATGCCTTTGCCAAGACCTTTAGTTCTCGTAAATATTCGGGAATGGATTCTTCCGGATTTTGGTGGCGGCTTACGAGTAAGTAACGCGCAAATACGTTGTTCTTCCGCTTGATATACATACGTTTGAGTGTGGCAACTATCTCTTCAAAAGAGTCGATATCTTCGACTAGAGCGTACACCTCCGGAGATAAACAATTCACAATGATGCGCTTCTTATTCGCAGCAGTAGTCGCGGTGCGACTTCCTTCATCCAGATGTTCGATGAAATCGTTCACAGTGCGCATCCAATAGGTAAAGTGAACAGAAGCATTATGGGCTTCCGGCTCAATGTTCAATTCCTTCGGACGTAAGAGTTGCTTGTCCATTTCCGATTGAGATTAACGTTGAATAAATTGAACTGAGACGCTAACGGAAAACGACAACAGAAGTCGATTAACTTAGCTTTATTCAAATAGAATAAGCAGGCTATTTCTGCAATAAAGGAAAACCTAGTTTAAAACAAACAAAGCACAACATAACGGTAACTGGCAAAGCAAGGGCAAAACACAAGGACCTAAATAGCAACGAAAACGCGCGTTGATTAACTAAGAATGAAGGCGAAACGATTATTACTAAAACACAGGAGAACTAAGGAGAGGGACGTGACGTGATTTAAAGATCTCAAAACCGAACTTGGTAATATAACACTTGGTGTTATCCGCGACGGTATACCTTTCGAAGTTGAAACCGATGCTTCTGACGTCGCTATAGGAGGAGTCCTTTCACAAAATGGCCCTTTTATGTCTAGGACACTCAATAACAGTGAGAGAAATTATCCTGCTATTGAAAAGGAAGCAACTGCAATCATAGAAGCTGTTCGCAAATGGGCGCACTTTCTTAAAGGTCGGTCCTTTACTTTGATTACGGATCAAAAATCAATAGCATACATGTTCCTTCGTACCAACCGAGGAAAAATAAAGAATACCAAAATCCTGTTATGGAGGCTGGAGCTCGGACAATACTCCTATGATATTCGACACCGACCTGGTCCCCAAAACATCGTACCCGATGCCCTGTCACGAGTGTGCGCCTCCTCTGGATCTGCTTCAGGATTAGTTAACCTACATGAAGCTATGGGACACCCTGGATATGTGCGACTCTATCATTACGTTAGAAGTCGAAATCTGCCTTACACAAGTGAAGAAACCAAATCCGTTGGCAAAAATTGCAGAACTTGCGCTGAATTGAAGCCTCGTTTCCATCGTCCTCAACCTCGCTCATTGGTGAAAGCCATGAAGCCATGGGATAGAATAAGTATGGATTTTAAAGGACCTGTACAAGGGCGAAATCAGTATCTACTGGTCATTGTAGATGAATACAGTCGCTACCCGTTTGTTTTCCCCTGTAAAGACATGACCTCTCGCACCGTTATCGGATGCCTCTCGTCTCTTTTCTGTTTTTTCGGCTTCCCAGAGTACATTCACTGCGACAGGGGTACATCTTTTATCAGCAGAGAAACCCGGCAGTTTCTAGTCACCAGAGGTATCGCGACCAGCAACTCTTCACCATACCACCCTCAAGGAAATGGGCAATGTGAGAAAACAAACCAAACTGTTTGGAGGACTGTTAAACTCATCTTGCATAGCCGTGGTCTGCCCCAAACTCGCTGGGAAGAAGTTTTGCCCGAAGCACTTCATGCAATCCGATCCCTGCTGTGCACGGCTACGAACCAAACACCTCACGAGCGGTTCCTTTGTTTCCCAAGACGGGCGATAAACGGTACTTCAATGCCAACCTGGCTTCTAAACCCAGGGGTGGTCCTGTTGCGGAGGTTTGTAAGAACAAAAGGTGAACCTATTTGCGATCCGGTAACTCTTTTAGATGCTAATCCATCGTATGCTCGAGTACGTCATAATGACGGACGTGAAAGCACGGTGTCAACATCAGACATAGCTCCGTGCCCTGGGTCACCGGAGTCATTAGAAGAAGCGTTCCCCGTAGCTGAACCAGAAGCCCCTGTGATCCCCGACCCACCAGTGCCTGATGACAGAGATGAAGAAGATGCCCCGTCGGTGAACGATACGCCAGCTACCAGCCTCAGAAGATCCGTGTGTGATCGACGACCTCCCGACCGTTTTGGAAATTGGACATTATAAGTTTTACTATCTATTATTTACTAGGGGAGATTGAAGTGATATTACGTCACGTCCCTCTCCTTAGTTCTCCTGTGTTTTAGTAATAATCGTTTCGCCTTCATTCTTAGTTAATCAACGCGCGTTTTCGTTGCTATTTAGGTCCTTGTGTTTTGCCCTTGCTTTGCCAGTTACCGTTATGTTGTGCTTTGTTTGTTTTAAACTAGGTTTTCCTTTATTGCAGAAATAGCCTGCTTATTAACGTTGAATAAAGCTAAGTTAATCGACTTCTGTTGTCGTTTTCCGTTAGCGTCTCAGTTCAAAGAGCAATGTGAAAAACTTTTGCAAAAACGTCACATGGACCAAAACTAAACAACACCACAAAATGCATTTTATCAACCCACTGAACGAATCAGAACTTCAGACCTTTTACAAACCCCATATAAATACATATAACATATTACTGGGGTAAAACTTCACCAAAAAACTAAACACTTTAACCACAGGTCAGCAGATAGCGGGCACCACGGATATATAAGTACCTGCGTTTTACTAAAAAATCTAATCATTTTAAGGTAAAGTTTAGGTTATTTTTAATAAATTTTGTGCTTAAAGGTTAGTGTACTTTACATTGAACACATAGAATACTGTAATTTAGTATTCTATGATTAAGCTGTTATTCGGTAATCCACATTAATTAGTAATCACACACTTTAATCATGGAATTTAATTTTTTTTAAATTTCAAATGTTTAACAAAGGTCCTGCTTCGTGTTTTAACCGTCATAACAAAAAACAAACTAAACTAAAAACTAAAACTTCTAATACTTTACAAACTAGGGTTAAAGTTGTGCAACGGCGTGACATTTGGGAAATCCCCATTAGCAAAAAAATAAGATTTGTCATTATTAATCCGTTCGAAGTCGAAGGAACACACATTTTTTTACATTTTCTTCTTTTTTCCTACGGCACACTGGTGACAGGCAATTTTTGTGGGTAAGAAAAGATTTATCCGATTAGGTTTATCCGCCCACCGTCTGGTTACCGGAGCTATTGCGGTGTGTTCTGTATTGGGAAAATTGGGAAAATCAAGGGGCGTTAACACACGGGCAATCGTCAGATCATCTCATGTTCACCATCGAGCTATTGTCGTGTGTTATGTATGATTAACACGTTTTTTTTAATGTGGAAGAACCCATTAATTCGCTGTGTTTAGCCAAGATTCGTTAAGTGCCTTGCCAAGGACACAACCGACAGTTAAAGATATTACATAAATATAAACACAGTTTCATTTAAGAATTATTACTCTAGGAAATCACTCTAAATAATATAGGAAGATAGTAAAAATATAGATAGTAAAATATATGTTCACAATTATAATAGAGCATCAGTTTGAAAACGGCGCGGTTTACACGATACTATATAAAATACGAAAATAGCTCGTTATTTTTAATACGTACATTCCTTCCATCTGGGCATATAAATTTTGGAGACAACCTTTTAACTGGGAGTCAATTCCTCGCGTAATTGCTAATATGACAGATACGGTCCGCAAGGACGCAGTTACGATGGTTACCACTGACGTCTTCTCAGCCGCCATCTTAAACAGTGTCTAGGTTTGGCGGCCGCGTCCGCTATATTTATTAAATTATATTCTTTTTTTTCTATGACGTGTTTTAACGACTGTTCGTTTTGCCGTCTTTTCCTGTTCCCGTGTCGTTATTTTATTCGCTTCCCATTTTTACATACTAGGGCAAAAAATGAATAAACTAAACTAAACTAAGTGTTTTAAAAAATCCTTAGAAGATAGACAGTGCAGTTTATAAAATATATAAAATATATTTAAAATGACACTTACAAACTACAAAGTGATTATCAATCTGTATTTAGAAAATTTTTATATAAACATACTCTGTACATTTATCCAAATTCCAAAAAAAATTTATTAAAACAGCAATTTGACATTGCAACGTCGTCGTTTTTATTGACAACTGCGGAAGATTTGGACAATAGTGGAGATTGGGTGCCACGCGCCACAATGACCATTTACGTCGTATCATTTAATTTGCATAACAATAGTGTTTTTACTTGTGTGGTCAAGATTTCAAACCCATCATCACTGGACCCGCCACTGTGTCCATTTTTGTATTACTCAGTATCTGGAGAATAATATCCAGACACACTTTGCTATGTGTTGGTGCGTTTCACTTATTCTTTCATGATGAGTATTTCGTCATTGGTAATACTTTCTAAAAGGTTAGAGGTGCGGAACTGGTCGCTTGCTAGTTAGTTGTGTCCATGTGCAAGGCACTTGACATTACCTGAACCCAGCGGACTAAGGGGTTCTATCAAATTGAAGGAACGTTTCTATCATATACAAGACACTGCAATAGCTCCGGTAACCCGACGATGGGCACGAGGTGATCTGACGATTGCCCGTGTGTTAACCACCTTGGTTTTCCCATTCACGGGGATAAACATTAATATCCTATACTATCATTTCTCTGTTTGGCATATATAACCCTAAAGTTCTTGTTAAAAAACTTAAGCAGTTAAGCATAAAGGCCATAAATATGCTTTTATTGAGTAAGCAATCAACAAACTTGGTTTTTCCACATTTTCTTTCAAATTTTAGTTTACCCCATGCCTTGTTTAATGGCGTGCCAATGACAATCATTTATTATTCATGAGGGCATATAGCTTCGTCGCGATATGCTTATTAAGGCTCTGGGTGTTTTGTATTAATCTGTATTGTTTTTGTGTTGAAAGGGCAATGTATAGATAGGCAGTGATGTGTTTTCGTATTGGTTGTTTTGTTTATCGGTATATATGATCGGGACTTTGGAAATGTGGCACAGATGGACAGGTGGTGTGCTTATCAAGGTTGATTTGTGTACAAATATATATGATCGGGACTTTGGAAATGTGGAACAGATGGACAGGTGGTGTACTTATCAAGGTTGATTTGTGTACAAATATATATGATCGGGACTTTGGAAATGTGGCACAGATGGACAGGTGGTGTACTTATCAAGGTTGATTTGTGTAGAAATATATATGATCGGGAGTTTGGAAATGTGGTACAGATGGACAGGTGGTGTGCTTATCAAGGTTGATTTGTGTACAAATATATGTGATCGGGAGTTTGGAAATGTGGCACAGATGGACAGGTGGTGTGCTTATCAAGGTTGATTTGTGTATACAAATATATATGATCGGGACTTTGGAAATGTGGCACAGATGGACAGGTGGTGTGCTCATGAAGGTTAATTTGAATTCCAATATAATTGGTTGAAACTTTGGAAATATGACACAAATAGACAGGTGGTTTGTTTGTTAAAGTTAATTTAGGTAGAAAGATATAAGTGAACTGGACTTCGGAAACGTAGATAGGAGGTATGTATATCTATTTTGTTCCGTATACAAATATATATTATCAGAAATTTGGAATTGTGACACATATAAACAAAACACGATTTCGATAACAAATCAGAACGCAAAACTTATCATAGACGTAAAAACAAAATCATCTGTATTGTTTGGACTTTTACGCGTTTAACCGCCCATTTGTGAAATGTATTGTAAATTGCCAGAATTTTAATTCGCGGTGTAAAAGCTTGGATGCATGGGAAGTAAACATGTAGGCTTTTAATTATTAAAAAGCGAACGGGAAGTTCCCACGATAAAACGAGTGGAGTGTCGCTCATAGAATTGTTTTTTTTATGAAGGTAGTTAAGTTTATTTTTTTAGTTTAGTTTATTTTTTAGTTTATTTTATTTTTTAGGTTATTTTATTTTTTAGTTTATTTTATTTTTTAGTTTAGTTAATTTTTTTAGTTTGGTTTATTTTTTGTTTACACGATGAAACCACGAAGCAGGACCTTTGATAATATTTTCACGTCTAAAAACCAATCAATTATTTACTTTCGGTATATTAAGACGTGCCATCAAACCTACATAACAAATAAAAATAAGTAAAATTTGGAAAAATAAATGTTAGTAACAAAATTATTACACTAAGCCTCGGAGAAAAGTGTACGTAGTCTTGTCTGTCTTGCGGGATAATTAGCAAACGAAAAGTCAAAATATCGCGTATCCAAAGTCGCGTTATTAGAACTAATTTAGCGCGGTTGTGTGGCTTATTATTCATTTCACGCTCTTTCTGAATTGTGACGAAGACTAAAACTACAAACATTTATTGGCCATTGCCATGAACCCAGCTGATTAATGGGATCTCCTAAATACAAGGAACGTGTGAATCACACACTGTAATATTGTGTTTTATCCACCTTGGTTTTCCCATTCACGGGGATAAACGTGAATATCCTACCCTAAAGTCATAAAGTGATCAACCAAAGGGATAAAACATGGATTACCTGACCTCCGCATCTCTACAAATGAAAAAATCAAGGATAAACGTCAGCATAAGGATTTTTTACAGACGAGTAATCGTTAGAACACCTGGGACATAAAGACTTATCTTATCGAAGATTTGTTGTATGTAACAGTTTGTTGTATGTAATTCAGGCGTGTCTATCATTTTATTTTAAGTCGTTAGCGCATTGGGTTAAGACGATTTTTTGTTGTGACCAACAACATAACTGTCTAGCACTCTATCCCAGTGCTCCGTAACCAGTGTGCCTCAGCACACTACTGCGTCGCAAGATAATGCTAGGTGTGCCGCGGGAAAATAAAAATATCTTTTTTAACAAACTTTTTACCAAATAAAAAGAATTTTAGTTTTTTTGTAAATTTGAATATTAAAGCTATTAGACAATTCGCTAATATAATCTCAAATGTATATGATAGCTTGTCAAAAGACCTCCCATTGTACAATTTTGACTGCAATGTGCCGTCAAACTTAGTAAGTTTCTAAATCTTCCCTGAGTGAAAAATGTTACGGAGCACTGGTCTATCCAGTGATCTGTTTTGATTCTAAAAACTTTCAGCCGATGTTTCGCGAAGATTAAGATTTTTAAAAGATTGTCCTTCCAATACAAAATGATGCTATTTTGCTAAGAACGGTGTCATGTATAATTCTGCATATTTCTTGAATTAATCTTAAATTTTATGTACACACTTGTAATTCCAAATATGCGTCAATTTTAGGCTCTGTATTTTTAAAATTTGTTTTTTTTAACATCTTGAATTTTGAGCCAATACACCGTCCTATACATTTAAAAGTTTTTCATTTAAAATTATTATAATTGTCATATTCAAATAGAACAGGGAATAACTGGTAGTATAAAATTCTATTTGAATAAGGCTTTATATTTAAACTGAAGAACTGCGCATGTTGGTCAGCTATTAATTTAAACTACCGTACCAAGAACTGAGGACGCAAACTGTAAGTATAAGCCATTCGTAAATATGTTGCAAAGGGTAGTTTGGTGGTTTAGTGCGACGCATTTCAACCAAAAAGTTGTAGGTTCGAAACCGGTTGCTAGCTCTTCGGTTGTGTCCTTGGGCATGGTACTTTAAGAATAAAGACATCCGTATTGGTAAAAATATCTACAAATCGAGTTAATGCTGTGATGATTTTGCTTTTGAATAACGGATTTAGAATTTTGGATTGCTAAACTCTGAAAATAAATATTCATATATTTATTAACAACGTAGGCCATGTGTATTTCCTACAAAACAGTCCACCATGGCGATGGTGATGTAACGATTTGGCCATGATACGTTATGAGAAATGTTTAACTTAACAACATAGCTTGCTTTTTTACCACACCTGGTTTCGATCTTATCGATGATTACTGGATGCTGTTTTGCGTTGATTGATTGAAATGGAATTGAAATTGTATTCTAAAAGCAAGGAAGACTTCGATAAATATAAATGTTCTAAAAGTTCAAACCTGCATATGCAACTCTATGGAATTTGATATCGTGTCGACATCATTATAAATAAACAAACCTATAAAGCATGCGCTGACATAAATTCATACTTTAGTGTGGATATGAGAATATAATGAACCATCCATCCACACACTGTAATAGCTCCAGCAACTCGACAGTGGACACGAGGATATAAATGAACCAACCATCCACACACTGTAAAAGCTCCAGCAACTCGACAGTGGGCACGAGGATATAAATGAACCAACCATCCACACACTGTAATAGCTCCAGCAACTCGACAGTGGGCACGAGGATATAAATGAACCAACCATCCACACACTGTAATAGCTCCAGCAACTCGACAGTGGGCACGAGGATATAAATGAACCAACCATCCACACACTGTAATAGGTCCAGCAACTCGACTGTGGGCACGAGGATATAAATAAACCAACCATCCACACACTGTATTAGGTCCAGCAACTCGACTGTGGGCACGAGGATATAAATGAACCAACCATCCACACACTGTAATAGCTCCAGCAACTCGACAGTGGGCACGAGGATATAAATGAACCAACCATCCACACACTGTAATAGCTCCAGCAACTCGACAGTGGGCACGAGGATATAAATGAACCAACCATCCACACATTGTAATAGGTCCAGCAACTCGACAGTGGGCACAAGGATATAAATGAATCAACCATCCACACACTGTAATAGTTCCAGCAACTCGACAGTGGGCACAAGGATATAAACAAATCGATCATGCGAACACGATAACAGTTAAAAAATTACGACTATAATGTTGTGCAACGAAATTACTTGATACTGCCACCTACGAATAAAGTATAGAATCGATTAATCGCCAGCGCCGGCTTGATTACACGGTTGGATCATGGATATACTATCGAAAATATTTTGATTCAACTGATTTATTGGCATCAACATTTTGCACGGGACAAAAAAGGAGCACAATTTATCATAATAAGCCACTACAGAGTAGTTTTAAAAACACGGCCTCCTGCTGCACAGGGTGATATATTATATTAAAGATGTTGCAGAGTTTATTACGTCGTCGGGTTTGATGGGTTAAGCTTTTCACATCCTTTTTTAATACATCGATGGTGTCGCCATATGCATATTATTATCGACCACTCGTAAACACTTCATCACTTAAGAAAGCGACGACGCGAGAAATTGAATTGACTCGTCACAGAGCGAGCCTGATACCACACATGCAAGACATAGCACGCTGTACTTTTAAGAGAGACTTAGTTAAGGATTTAAGGTAGAGCACGTCTTGTCCGAATACGGGTACAATCTGTAAATCGACATTCAGTGTCTTGTACAGTCCAATGATTGGTATATTGGATAATTGATCAGATATAACTAGTTTAGAGAAGAGCGACTGTAAGGTAGTCAAAAATGACAATTATTAGACCCAGTCTGAAAAGCCATCATAGACTCTATGTTGACTATTTTTTTTTATTTAGTAATAATAGAAGCCTGTGCAAATGTCTATTTACGTATAAGATTTTTTTAAATGTGCTTATATAAACCGTGGTGAAGTTATGCATATAAATAACAGGTGGTGTGCTTATCAAGGTTGATTTGTGTACAAATATATAATATCGTAACTTTAAAAATGTGGCACAGATGGACAGATGGTGTGCTTATCGAGATTAATTTGTGTTCAAATATATATGATCGGGAGTTTAAATGTGACACACTTAGATAAGCGGTGTGTTTAAAAAAGTTGAATAGTAGACATAAATAAATACGATCGAAAATTTGGAAAATGTTGCCGAAATGGAATACAGGTGGTGTGCTTATAATGAATGTCACCGTAAACTCATGCATCATTAGCGTTTCTCCATTTTATTTTGACACGGGCAGGATTACCAAATCGAAGCATTTTAACAACGCTTAAATATGGTTCATTAATATTTAATAACAACCGTCCTTACAATGCCCCATCGTGAATTCGAAATGCACTAAAACCAGATTAGTAATCCTATACTCTTTAAATAGTCTATTTTTACCGTTATTGGCCGCAATGTCTATTGTACAAGTCCTGCTCGTCTATATTTGACCTTGTTGAGTACACTACTTGTCCATCTGTGCACATTTTTGAAATCGTACACAAAATAATTTTACCCAAATTAGCGTCCATAAACGCACCCCTGGCATATCTCTTTACTAATTACCACAAACGCTCTACGTCATCAGAGTATGATGTATTGCTTAATTAGCGAAACACATGTTCAGAGACAGGTTATCGCACAGTCAAGGCAGCAATTTTCGTGCTATCCACGGTCAAAGGTTTCAAAATGAAGGGTTGTGCTTTTGGTCACACTGTGTGATTATCGCTTCTAGTCATTATCTGCTAAGATAGCGCAAAGAAAAAGTTAAATTATTTACATCGAGGCGTTTTGGGATGCAACTATAGTATTATTCATATCAATGCGTTTTGGGGGGGGGACTATAGTATAATTGAAAATAGAGACGTTTTGGGGAGTATCTACGTCATTTGGTGAATCTACTTTTTTCTTATTTTTTTAATGCGGATTTTCTTACGTTGTGATTTTTTTAACCGAAGAAAGTACACAAAAACGATAATAGAAACGAGCCCATTATGGGTTCAAAACTGGGCTCGGTAAAAAAAAGAAAAAAGTTAAGAAAACATTATCACCAGGACCGTTTTAGTATAGGTGTCAGTATATGTGTCGGTCGCTTTAACCATTCGGCCACACGATCGTAATACGCTGTTAACCTTGTGACGTCACTTCCCGCCTGTGTCACGTGACCAAGGGCCACTATTTAAGCGGTCGTTTCGGGATTGATAATGCAAAGGAGGTAGGCAGAGCCACAGTGGTGGTGTGATACGATTGAATCGGGTTTGTCCCGGAAGATTGAGGTCTACGTCGTTTTTTTTCTGTGCTGTATCAACAATAAATTTTAAAGTGTCGCGTGGTTGTAGTCGGAGGGTGGTAGGAACGAATTTTACAAATGAGCAAACGCTAGCAGGAAGGAAGGAGCGAAACTGCTCACTAAAATGAGGGGAATTATTTTAACTCCACCACAAACTGTAGTCTAAACCATAGAACTAACCCTAAGCCCAACTCCATGTTTAAAACTAACTCTAATGCCATAATCTTCATTTTAATGTGCAGTTTCTAAAAGAAAGAAACTAAAAGAAGGGAAAGCGGAAAGGAGAAACCGCACACTAAAATAAAGATTATGACATTATAGAGTTAGTTTTTAAACATGGTGTTAAGGTTACAGTTAGTTATGAGGTTGAGATTACTGTTTGGGGCAGGGTTAAAATTAGCTTCCATGGTTTAAGTGAGCAGTTTTTATTCTTTCACCCTTCCCTCCTTTTACTGCTGCCCTTATTATAGCAATTTAGTAAATAAAATGATGATGTCCAAAATGCACTCAATTGGCGTCAATAAACTTAAACGTGTGCGATAGTAGATTGTATAATTTAGTTAAGTTTCTGGTGGTGCCATTTATTGAATATAAAAAATTGATTTAAATTAAGTTTCCGAAAGATAGTTAAGTTTCTGGAAAAAAATTAAGGTTATGGAAGTTAAGTTTCTGAAAAAAAATAAGTTTCTGGATGTTCGATTAGTTAAAAAAGAGCGTGATCAAACATTTCTTTATTACAAAGAGGACAAAACTAGAATTATTAAGCCTGGCGCAGATAGACAGGTAACGCACTCTTCATACATTGAAAGAAAATTTCGTCGACTTGTAAAAATAATACATATATCGACGAACCCTCGAACTCTTTTTGTTATCGATCTAGATTCTAGAAAGTACAAATGAACTTCCGATTTCCAGGAGTTCAAAAAGTTATTAAACCAACAAGGAACAGCAAACACGATTTAAATGGCTTTAAACGGCCTCAAAGAATGTACGGCCATCTAAAGATAACAGCAAGGCGGTCTCGGCTTTGAAAAAATGCACAACAATAAGAGATCCCATACAAAGGGGCATGGGAAAACGATTTCGGCGATCGGGTAATAATATTTTGTTAAGCTGAAAGCTTAGAGTGTAACAGTGCCTGTTTGCTGGTAATGATTTTAGTTCGTTAATACTCGCGGATCCTAGTTGACGTGTCGCTGTTTTAGTAAAAGCATTGGTTTTAATAAGTAAGGCATATGCGTACGGTGGTGTGGCCAAATGGTTAACGCGATCGATACATATACCAAAGTATATACAAAAATTGTTCTACTGATGAACCTAGTATGGGTTCGAAACTTAAGTCGGTAAAAAAATTTAAAAAGCAGTAAGGCACAGGTTTAGAGATTTATTTAAGGATTGGTTTCGAAACGAGAACCATTCGATCAATTTCTAGAACCATATTAATATTACTTGGGATCGTGTCTAAATTTTAAGTGGTTAATTTATACAAATCCTTTCGGGTTCACGGGCCGACCGCGCATCCGTTTATATCCGAATTTTTAGCATCCGTTTATATCCGATTTTTTGATCCTGCCTTGACGGATTTAAAACGACTGTAATTTTCGCACATTTTTCTCCGTATTTATCGCTTTCTTTCATTGCTGTAAATTGCTGTGAAATGTTCTTTATTATACAAATAATAACTTTTAATGATCTTTTTTAAATAATAGTTTTTAACTAAATCTTGTAATAGTTGTTCTATAATCTCTTTAATAAGATCCTTTAATTTTTTAACAGTTGTTTATTAAACTCTTGGTTTAATGTTTTTATAGTAAACTGGGGTAAAGGCTGTAAAAAAGTATGTATGAAACTGCATTAATATGAATGCCAACGCATTAAAAATACAGGAGGCAAAGAATGAAGTTAAATAATTAATTGGTTCCTCTATTCTGGCAATTCGACGTGGATATTGAAAATTGATTTCAAAGGGATTTAATGAAATGTCGAGAAACGCGAAATCTAATTATTCGACAACCGACTTCATTAGTAGGAACTTGAATTCTCCAAGGTAATACGTTGTATAGATTCTTATAGCGCCACTGTATGTTTTAATCTGTTTATTTTGACTTGAACTATTTTGTATAGGTAGCAAACTTACATTGATATACACATTGCCTGTTTATCTGTGCCACATTTTCGAAGTCCCGATCATATATATTTGTACACAAATTAACCCTTTGATAAGCACACCACCTGTCCATCTGTGCCACATTTTCCAAGTTCCGTTCGTTTATATATTTAGTCTGGTGGTTTAGTGCGTTGCCTCTTAGCCAAATGGTTGCAGGTTAGAAGCTGTTCGCTAGCTAGTCTGGTTGTGACCTTGGGCAAGGCACTTAAAGGAACTTGCCTGAACCCAGTGGAATAAGGGGTTCTACCAAACTAAAGAAAAGTGTGAATCATACACAACACATTACAATAGCTCTTGTAAAACGATGATGGGCGCGAGGTGATTTGACAATTGCCCGTGTGTTAACCCCCTTGATTTTTCCATTCACGGGAATAAACATGAATATCCTATCCCCTAATATATTGGTTTATTTTCTTTTAAGCTCTCGCGTATGATTTGATCCCATAATCCTGTTGCTTGCTCGATAATACTCCACAACGGATAAGTTAACCCGATTGTGCGTAACACGTAATCCGGCGATTACCGCACTGTAACGCCCCTTGCGTTTTCCATCTTCGTGGGTAAACGTGATTATCTATCTCATTTGGCGTTAGTGCGTTGCTGTGCCCGTCTTTTTATTGTCTAAATTACTGTGAATGCTTTTTAATGAAGGCACTAATGAAGAACGGAATTTGAATGCCATATGCTATCTAGCTTAGCATGGTTGGGTTATGGATTTTCTTGTTTAACGTGTAATTAATTTTTAAATGAAGCTCATTCAATAATTTAAAATGAAAATCACAGAAAATGCAATGTTATATAGTAGTAAAATCATATAAAAAGAATCTAAGAATGTAATTTCTTTAAAAAAGGGGCTGTAGATATTTGTTAAGACACGCAGGTTTTTCCCGTGAAGGATAAAGGCATTTTAACACGGGCAATCGTAAGATTAGATCTTGCCATACTTACTGTAGTTTTCTGTAGATATTGCTTTAGATTTTATTCGGTCCACTTCAATTCAATATAAGTTTAAGTTTCTTGCGCCTAAATAACCGATACGCCAAACTAGAAAGCGGCTGGTATCGAGTCTGAAATCTTTTGGCTAAACTTAATACGCTACCACCTCCCTAATCCGCCGAGCTACAGGTTCAAAATAATTCGTCGGTTCTTCAAACGGTTAGGAATACGAGACATTATAAATAACCGGAGTATAAAATAACGGCAAACGACGGTGGTTAAATTACGCAAGCCTAAAATTGGATCATCTACAGCGATTGAAAATGAGCCGATTCTAATTTTTGCTCGATAAAGTGCACAACAAATTAGGTTAATCCAAAGCGTGTGTACAAATGTTGGTTTTATAATTGACACAATAATTTAAGCTCGATTGTACGGTCCTGTGGCCGAATGGTTAGCGCGGTCGACGCACATACCGACTACAATAAAAAACGGTCGAAGTGACGTCCCCATCTTGGGTTCGAAACTTGTGTCAGTAAAAATAAAATTTTACGTATAACTGCTGTGGTTTGGTATAGGAAGCAAGGTTATAAAACATCACCAATCTATCATATTAATTCTTTGAACAATAGTGTGGCAATAAACTGCGACGTGCAGTTATTAGTTTATGTTTGCTGCGTTATATTAAAGAAGAATATTACGGTTATTTTAGGGGGGGCATGATAAAACGGCCAAACTACAGTAGCTAAAACGCGCCAGTAAATACACATTATGGGGAAAATGACGTGGTCGATTATACTTATTTCGTTGCTTCTTCTTATCCCTTCTAGTTTATTATTAACGCTTGGAATGACCAGTTTATATTCGCCGGTTCTAGAGCAGTGCTTCGCAACCAGTGTGCCACAGTACACTACTGTTCCGCAAGACAATGCTAGGTGTGCTGCGGGAAAACAATATTTTGTTAAACACAGTTTTTCTCCAAATAAAGCGGATTATTGTTTTTGCAAATTTGAAGCTATCAGACCCTTCGGTTATATAATACCAAATGTATATAGCTTATCAGAAGACCTCCCATTGTACAGTTTTGACTGCAATTTGCCGTCAAATTTAGTAAGTTTCCATGTGATTCTTGTAAAAACAGGGTGTGGAGCACTTGAGTAGAATACAAAATAATCATCATTATAAGTGTCCGATAACATTTAGAAAACCTAATTCTGCTTTCTCAAGCAGAATAGTGAGTCGGTTTTGTTCATATACTACTTACGGTAATTGAAAATGCGCTAGTAACTCTTGAAAAGAGTCAACAATTAAAATGAAAATATTATGTTTTCTGCGAATGTTATTTTTCTTTGGTGTAACAACAACGAGGCGGTCACGCTCCACTTACTTTCCTACGTCACCGTGTACGAGAGAGAACGAAGGAAAAAGGCGAAAAAAGAGAATGCCGGTGTGAACCAACAGATACATTCGTCGCCAGAAATCGATTTTCAGTGTCAGCCTGCTGTCTTAGTTCAGAGTAACAGATGCCGCAACGCGAATTTGCCTCGGGAATTAAACTCCCAGCCCGCGGGGAACAAAGATCCGATTTTCGGGCAAACTAAGACCGAGTTTCCGATACGCCATGATTAGAGGAAAATTATCTTTTACATCGAAATCATTTAACAAGTAAACAGGCAGGTATAGGCCAGACAGGTATTTTTAGGGTCATTTAACGCGTTTCTCGTTTGAGCACCCTGCAAAAATGCTGGCACAGGCCTAAGTCATCGGAGCATAATATACCTAGTTTCAGGATAGTTTTAGCAAAACCTCATAGTCTATGTGTACAATAGTACTTCGCGGAGAAAATAGGCAAAAAGCCCAAAGTCAATGTCTACAATAGTTCTTCGCGCAGAAAATAAGCAAAAAGCCCAAAGTCAATGTCTACAAAGGGCCACGGAGAAATAATTACGACTTGTATTGTATTATACATGCTATTTGTAGGCTGCCTACAACGTATAATTTAGTACAGAGGGACGAAAGCCGGTTATTATTTCTTATTAAAAATATATTAAGTCTTGAAATGTCTGTTTTTACACTGGCCTGTGTAACCGAGTAATTGGTTATAGAATGTGTAGATGTAAACTTGCGGATTGGCGCGGATAGACAGGTGGTATGATCTGAATTTTAATTTGTGTTTATACATATGGCCGGGATATTGGAAGTGTGGCACAGATAGACAGGTGGTGTGCTTATCAAGGTTGATTAGTTTGGAAATGTGTATGGTAAGGACTTTGGAAATGTTTCACAGGTGGACAGGTGGTGTGCTTATCAAGGTTGATTTGTGTATAAACATATATGATCAGGACTTTAGAAATGTGGCGCAGATGGACAGTTGCTGTGCTTATCAAGGTTGACTGATACGAGTACCGGTAAATAAGCTTGCCGAAAGTAACGTGTACAAAGCAAACCGCAATATCAAGTATACCTTTCGGATGGGGGAAACACGTTTTTCCCAATTTACATAAGTTCTTAGTAATATATATATATTGTGTGTAAAGCAGTTAATCGTTAACGACTTTTATTTTTGACCATAAACGACCGAAATGAAGCCTATTTCATAATGTGTTATCGGCGAAAAAATACTAATTTTTACTGCACGGTATTTGGCTGGATTATGTTTCTGTTTGTTTTGGGTTTCAAGCAGTCGTTGTTTTTGTAGCGAAAGTACCGCTGTTACTAGTTATTGACTGCAATGTCATGGGTAGAGATAAACGTGTTCAGTATCGCTTTCCTATTTAATTTTATTTTAATTGGTATGCAAGTATGTGTAATCCGGAAATACCACATTTCCGTCTACATTTCTACAAGATTGATTTGAGTATAAATATATATGATCGGGACTTTGGAAATATGGTACAGATGGACAGGTGGTGTGCTTATCAAGGTTGATTTGTGTACAAATATATATGATCGAGACTTTGGAAATGTGGCACAGATGGACAGGTGGTGTGCTTATCAAGGTTGATTTGTGTACAAATATTACGATCAGGACTTCGGAAATTGCACACACCCAAAGGTGTCATGCTTAGCAGGATTGATTTGTGTAAAAACAAACATACATATATCAGGTACATATATATATATATATGATCTGGAGTTATAGAAGTAACACACACGAATCGCGGGATTAAATCAGAGCGAACATTAATCCGGCTCAGACAGTACAAGACATTGTGGTTTGACTTGAAAAGTCACTTGACATATAACCCGCTCTCGACCGAGGAACTAGTATTTTGCGGGGATCTGTCTATTTTAAGCAGAGTCGTTTGTGTTATATTGTCAACCTGACAGTCGCCACTTTAACTTGACAAGTCATCTTGATACCGTTCCACGAGTTTCTGTTATTTCGCTTGGCGTTGCATTTTTCGAATAATCTCGTTTTAGATTTTAGTTTAGTTTATGTTTTAAATTTATGCTGACATCACATTTTTACAAACGACACAGTAGTAATGACATCACATTTTTACTGACGGCACTTTAGTAATGACATCACAATTTTTACAAACGGCACAGAATAGTAAATCGTAATGTACAGCAAAGGATGCAGCGAAAGACCGAAAAGTCACGAGTCAGCTGCACCCTTTGTGTTTAGTTGATTTGTTTTTATGCCATTAACTTTGGCAGAATGACTGTAGCTAGCTATGGGCGTTTACAAATCTGGCAGGAATAGGAAAGGAAAGTGCAATTGAACGTGGAAATTTAAAAGCACAAATTTGCACTTAGGTTTATTGGCAACATTCAGTTGTAATTACAAACATGTCATTCTCTTTAAAATAACCGGCTCTCTGCCGTTTTCCGACTGTTTACTTTAACTCGTTTTTTATAAATATATTTTTTAATGAGTAAACACGTTTTGGAGTTGGAAAATAAGAACCTAAAGCATTCGAAATATAGATAAATATTTTCTGCATTATCACTGGAAACAGTTTATAAAAGCCCTGATTATTGTGTACAAACATGTCTAAAAACGTTCGTGTTTTTTTAATCAAGTTTCGAACCCATGATGGACTCGTCACTAGGACCGTTTTTTCGTATGGAAGTCGGTATATGTATTGCTCGCGTTATTCGGCAATACGACCGTAAATGTTCGTGTTAGCGACCCGTTTCCACGCTGCTTGTATTTCGACAAGTGTTTACACACAGGCAACAAAACATTCGGCTGAGAGCATTAGTGGTTGGACTCAAACCAAGCACATCTCCGTTGATTTAACTCAGTTTCTAGCACTTTCTCTGGTACCGGTGATGGTTTTATCTGCGAAATTGATTTAGTATGATGCGGTGAGAGGGTAAAACTAAAAGAAGGGAAACGGTAAGGCGAGAAGGAGGAAAACTGCACACTAAAATAAGGATTATGACATTAGTGATAGTTTTAAACATGGGCCAGAGTTAGGGTTAGTCTTGGGGCTGAGATTAGTGTATAGGGATGGGTTAAAATTTGTTTCCACGATTTTAGTAAGCAGTTTCCCTCCTTCCCTCCTTCCCGCTTTACCTCCTTTTAGTGTTGCTCGGTGAGAGTTATAATTTGGTCGGTTTGTTGACGAAGATTTTGTGACTGAAATTTCTCGGTTTGAAAGTAGAGTCTTGGGTAGTCGGCATACTTTCGGAATTTCGCCACTTCGTTTTTTTTACTTTGCCGTCATCGCCTTAAACCAGTGGTTAATAAATTATATTAAACTAAATGAACGTGCGAAGCATATATATATTTACTTAGTAACACCAATCACTAGACTGTGGATAGCAGTTACTTTAGAGTCCTTGTTTTTTATTGTTTTTTTATTCAAGTTTCGAAACCATGATGGGCTCGTTACCAGGACCGTTTTTTTGTATGCAAGTCGGTATATGTATCGTTCGCGTTAACCATTCGGCCACACGATCGGTCGTATACGTTAAACTGTCGCATCCGTTTTCGTCCGACATAATTTGCCAATTTCCATTTTCATCCGATTAACGTTGCCAATTTGTCACGCGTCTTTGATCGTCATAATTAACTGCTACGAATACGTGTTAATTGCACTGTGGCGGAAAAATCAATGACGGAAGAAAACGCAACG
Source organism: Ciona savignyi (assembly GCA_000149265.1). Classification (NCBI taxonomy): domain Eukaryota; kingdom Metazoa; phylum Chordata; class Ascidiacea; order Phlebobranchia; family Cionidae; genus Ciona; species Ciona savignyi. The sequence goes on from CH002511.1 coordinate 24,834, forward strand.
ACTAAATTTTAAACAGATTACCAGCAATAGAACCGGCGTAGAGTGTATAAGAATGTGTTTAGTTAACCCGCCCTTTAAATTGGATTATAAAGTTCTGTTTCAATATTAGTTATACTTGTGTTAACACGGGAACGTGCAATACTTAAAATTGACTCTTTCGATTTTTTGTTTCAAACAAAAGAATATTAACAGTTAGTTACCACATCCAATGGCATACTGTGCAAAGGTAAGACTGCAGCATCAGTCTGAATTAATAAAAGCAGCACCAGTCCAAGATTAAACAAAATTTGAACCAAAGGAGCAAAACTAAACGAAGGAAAGTAGGAAAGGTCGAAAACTGCAGGTTAAAACGAACATTATATTATTAAGATTAGTGCAATCAGGGGCTTAAAGTTATTGTAAGTTCTACGGTTAAGATTAGTGTTTTGGGCAGGGTTGGAAATAGTTTTTTTTATAGTTTTAGTGAGCAGTTCCCCCCATTTTTTCTCCTTTTTTTACTGAGCCAAGTTTCGAACCCATGATGGGCTCGTCACCAGGACCGTTTTTTTTGTATAAGAGTCGGTATATGTATCGGTCGCGTTTACCATTTGGCCGCACGACCGTACTCTTTCTCTCCTTTTAGTGCTGTCCGTTTAAACTTAAATACCGCGTGCGAACAGTCGGGTAGCTGGAGACTTTAAATATCCATGTTTTTCAATTTTGCAAAATAAATTGTCTGTTTTCAATTTGCACAGCGAATGGTTGTGTGAAGTCTAATGTAACGCGATCGTTAACTCGCATAGGAAAGGAATGGCGTTTGTTTTGACAAGGACTGAAAAGAGCTCATTAATACTTAATGGGCAGGAGTCAAAGTTTGGCGAAAGCGCATACGCTTCATGCGCACGTTTCCATATATCACGTATATTTGTACACATATCAACTTTGATAAGCACCACCTGTCCATCTGTGCCGAATTTCCAAAGTCCCGATCATATATATTTGTACACAAATCAACTTTGATAAGCACACCACCTGTCCATCTGTGCCGAATTTCCAAAGTCCCGATCATATATATTTGTACACAAATCAACTTTGATAAGCACACCACCTGTCCGTCTGTGCCACAATTCCAAAGTCCCGATCATATACATTTGGCACACAAATCAACCTTAATAAGCACACCACCTGTTCATCTGCGCCACATTTCCAAAGTCCTGATCATATATATTTGTACAAAAATCAACCTTTGTCCGGCCGGTTAGTCTGGCGGTTAAATAAGTGCGCCGCCTTTCAATCGAAAGGTTGGAGGTGCGAAACTATAGTCGCTAGCTAGTTGATACTGTCCTTGGGAGAAGCACTTTACGGACATTGCCTAAACCCAACGGATTAATGGGTTCTACCAAATTAAAGGAACATGTCTATCATATTTAACACACTGAAATAGCTCCGATAATTAACCCGACGGTGGGCGCGAGGTGATCTGACGATTGCCTGTGTGTGAATGGTTAAAGCGACCGATACATAAAAGTATTTATCCTATGTATATGAACATAAATCTTTTTTTTTACCTTGATAAACACACCAATTACCCCTACGTGTCGTATTTCCAAATTGCCGATCATTTAAATCTGCACACTTATCAGCTTTAAGAAAAACACCGGTTGTCCATCGGCCATTTTTGTTCTAAACCCAACAAACCACTTACACCATTTATGTTCCCAACAGGTTTAGTAAAATTAAGTATGCTGGGAGTAAAAAAGGGTCTCGGGTTGGGGAATTACCAAAATCGAATGAAATAAAACCGACCCAGCCAGACATCGACATGGAAAGTGTTAAAACCGTCGCTTTTGAAAGGTAAGAAATGGTTATGTTTTCAAAATTTTTTACTCGATATCTTTACCCCCCCCCCTTCATAGCTTACAGTCTCTTAATGCCATATACTTATGTTAGAATAGGATATTTATGTTTATCCCCGTGAATGGTAATACCAAGGGGGTTAACACACGGGCAATCGTCAGATCACCTCGCGCCCACCGTAGGGTTACCGGAGCTATTGCAGTGTAAATTTCCTGACCTTAACCCCCTAAAATAAACCTTCTATGTTGAATCCGCCAACCACAACCCCAAACCTTTAAATTTTCAACCTCTAACCTCAACCCCTCAGTTTAACCCCCTAACCAATCTCCCTAAAAAAACAAAAACCCATATCTTAACAATAAAACAATACGGCTTACTTTGAACCCACTGCGCGACTTTGCGATCGTTCTATCATGGCGCACAAATAAACCCTGGCCTCATATTTAATCCATGATCTAAAACCGAATTCTCTGTACACAGAAACGACCCGGAAATCCGGGTAATCCCCGACGACGCGAAGAGAGAGCACGACGATGATGACGCCAACCCAAATGAACCGCTTTTTCCCGCGCTCTACCCAGTCGTCCTCCTTTCGCTGAAACAAACCAATTTGCCGAGGATCTGGTGCCTTCGGATGGTAGCGAACCCATATCCTTTTGACTTATTATTTTTTGACATCCCGAGGTCGTCTGTTTTGAGTGGGGGACTACTAAAGGAGGGAAAGCGGGAAGGAGGGAAACCGCTTACTAAAATTATGGAAATCAATTTAAACACTTCCCTGAACACTAATCTCAACCCCAGAATTAACCGTAACTCCAACTCCATGTTTAAAACTGACTCTAATGTCATAATCTTTATTTTAGGGCGCAGTTTCCCTCATTCCCGCCTTTATTCTGTGGGAAACCAAATTTTGACTTATTTTATTAATTACCTTTATTTAGCGTTGTTTTTATTAGTTTGTTATTTGTCGTTAGTCTAGAAGAGCAGTCAGGAAAATTTGAATGTACGTATGTGTACTTTTATTCGCCTCAACCACCAACACCACAGCGGTTTAAAATGATACCATAAAATTTGCCAGCACTTCCAGTGCGGTAACTTCTTGCGTTTTTTGTGACACGGATTACTCGCTAAAATAAAGATCATGCGGTTAGGGTTATGGTTGGAATTTAGGTGTAGTTTTGGGTTTAAGATTGGTGTTTTGGTCAAGATTAGTTTCCGGAATTCCCCCGTTTTAAGTATTGCCCGCGAAATACCGATAAACCTACGCAAGAACGTTTCTCATTGGTTACGACATACGTACGCAATTCGACATATTTCCAACATCTAGATCAGTCTCAAATATCAGTATTTGACTCTAATTCTACTGTGGGCGCGAGGTCTTTGTACATTTACCGGTGTCTTTTCGCATTTCGCCCATCCACCCACGTAATGGCTATTACCAGCGTTCTATACAGTCCTACACAACAAGAAAGGAATTTTATTTAAAACCTTTTTAAAAACATTTCATGGTGATACACACCGTATTGAAATTCTGAAAATGTCAAATCGCATTGGGTAATTACCAGCGTTCTATACAGTCCTACACCTACAACAAGAAAGAAATTTTATTTAAAACTCCTTTAAAGACATTAACCTAGAGGTACACACCGTATTGAAATTCTGAAAATGTCAAATCGTGTTGAAATTCGCGCGTAAAATCGCATCCGATTCACAAACACTTTGATCGTGCGATAGTCCAGTGGCGGTTTCGAGTAGCTATAGACATTAGTTCGTTTTAGTAAGATTGTCGGACATTTTTTCTCCTTTTTAAACAGTGTTGTGGCCGAATGGTTAACGCGACCGATTCATATACCAATTACATATATAAAAAACGTACTGAGTGACGAGCCCATCATGGGTTTGAAACTAACCCCCATCAGTAAAAAAAATATGGCTTTTCGACGTTTTTTTGCCTTGGACCCGCGAATGTCTGTTTAAGAAGCGATGACTCAACGGTTCTGATTTTACAAGCGTTATGCGGTGTAGGTTTTAGCTGTTTGTTTAATTCACGCGCTGTTAAAATTTTACTGTACTTATAATAATTTGAATACTATTTCAATTTTATGCTTAAGGTAATCTTCTCTTTGCAAAAGGCCGACCACGATATGCACAAATTAAATGCAATCTACTTTGTTGGTTCTCCGATTACTTAAAAACGGATTAAACTTCAAATTTTTACATCTTTGAATTTTCCTTCGAAAATTCGAATGTTTCAATTTTTTTAAACTTCGAATTTTCCAAGGACACAACCGACCAGCTAATTACGTAAACTAGATTACTTAAATCGGAAAATCGTGAACTTTGATTTTAACCTTCTGTAGTTATATGGATAGTTGTAAGCAATATCGGGCCTCTTGCAAAATGGAGCTTTTATCCAGGTTAATTTGTGTATCAACTAATCAGAATATTTGCAATTTGTAGCTTTTATCCAGGTCGAAACTAAAGTAATTTCCATTGTCAATTTCGCTCACTTGTCCCATTTTACCGGAGATAAGACAAAATCGCGTTATGAGCTACTTCATTTAGGAGTTTATATGCATCATTCAAGACTTATCAGACACTACCTGACCAAAATCTCACTACCAGCTGCCTTACACGTCTGCTTAATTAACGCCCCGTTAAATCAATTTTGCGAGGATCTACTTGATAAAGTGCAGGCCAATGTTTTTAAGCCCCCGTACTTCGACATTCCCTAATGTGACTGTGACATTTAGCTACTAAAGGTTGGAATTTACACACGGCGTGAAGTATTTGCGACATATATGTTACGTTTCCTGCAATAAGTTACAATTTAAACGCTGATTTTCGGCGAAATTCGTTCAATTTTGATTTGACAGCAGTATGTAAGCGTACTTTTTTTGTTAAAATTTTATGGCGATTAAAAGTGGTTAAATTTGATGGTGTTTAAAAGTGGTTAAATTTGATGGTGGTTAAAAGTGGTTAAATTTGATGGTGGTTAAAATTGGTTAAAATTTGATTTGACGGCGAGTACGAAAGCGTTTTTTTTTCAATTGGTGTTTTTACTTAATAAAATGCGAATTAATCATTTTTTTTAACCGGGCCCAGTTTCGAACTCATGATGACTCGTAACAAAGTGTCGTTATATGAAGCGGGTGCGTTAACCTTTAGTCCACATAACCGTATAAACCAGTGCTAAGCTACCCGTCTAGTTTTAAGGACCGAAATTATATTTGGTCGAAAACAATTTTTTGGTTGCGGCAATTTCCGAATAACCTTCACACTGAAATACAACTGACTTTTATTTGATGCAAAATAGATGATGTATTTGCTGAAATATTGATTTTTGAAGTGAAACGAATTCTGCGTATACGCAGGGTGGAAATTTTTGACGTTTTTTTCAGCGCAAATCACGACACAGGAACGGAAAAAGACGACAAAACGAACAGTTGTTAAAACACGTCATTAAAAAAGGATATTATTTAATAAATATAGCGGACGCAGTCGCCAAACCTATGCGAAAGAACAATAATGTGCAAACAAAATAATAATAAACCATGCCACCCAGCTATTTTAAAAACAAAAATATTTCCTTCAGTGGTTTATTGAAATAGAACATGCTTTAGATAAGTTGACGATGTAAATCTTATTTTCAAAGAAATTCTTTGGTTGCCATACAGCGAGTTAAAAAATAATCGCTTTTAACGTTCATTCGATTACAGTTTACACATTCATTCGATCAAAATTTAAACATGACGACTATTTCGATTATTCACTGTCATTTTTTCCTACTTTTTTTTACACGTTTCTTAATATTGTAAATAGAATAATGTTCTCTGTTGAATGCCCCATTTTAAAGAGTGCAAAAAGAAACATCCGTCAACGGCTTATTTCCTGTCAAATGTTCATGTCTAATACCACATTTATAAAGAGGGTAATGACCCAAAGTAAGCCACATTCGCCCCGTAAACGACTTATTTCGATAATTTTCGCATTTGGAAGCGATTACAATGAATTTGAAAGCCTCTTTATCAAAAATCATGTTTCTGGGATATTTGTGGTGGGAAAATCAACCGCTGAAACGGTTTAGAATTAAATTCTAAATTTTAGATGATGAACTGGAAAGACAGGTTTAACTTCTTCCAGATTGATATTCTACGGATCACTGGTTGTTTTGTCGTCCATTTATGAGTCATAATCACTCTCTCGCGAATTCGGCATTTTCGCCAACTAAGCATTGGATGGATATGTTTACCTCTTGGGTGGAAAATCCCGCGAATACGGGCAATCGTCAGATCACCTCGCGCCCACTGTCGGGTACCGGAGCTATTGCAGTGTGTTGTGTGTGATTTACACGTTTCTTCAATTTTACTTTTTACCGAGCAAAGTTTAGAACCCATGATGGGCTCGTCACTAGAACCGTTTTTTTTTATAAGAGTCGGTATATGTATCGGTCGCGTTAACCATTCGGCCACAATTTGGTAGAACCCATTAATCCACTGGGTTCAGTCAATGTTCGTAAAGTGCCTTGTCCAAGTACACAACCAACTAATCCCTTCACAGAATTTGTTGCAATTAACGACTCTACTACATACCTTTCTTCAAGTTTATTGCGTCGTTTTATTCGTTATAAAAATAGTTTAGCGTTTTTTCGCTTTTGCCCCCTCATTTACAAAAAAATATTTAGCGTTTGTTTTGTTTTTGCTTTTGCTCCCTCGGTTCAAAAACCTTTTGTTTTATTTTACCGGGCTAGGTTTTGAATCCGTGATGTGTTCGTCACCAAGCCGTTTTTTTTATAAGAAACCCATAACAACTGCGTGTTAAAAAAACAACGACTCGCCACCGGCTGGTTTCGAACTATAACCTTCCGGTTGACGATCCGACGCTTTATCACCAAGCTATTATGATGACGTTCACATATTCTCTTCGCAACCGAAGCAGCCGTATGTCCAAGGTTATGTCAACATATAAGGCGCTCATATTGGTATTACTGAAAACGCGTTTAATTAAAAGCCTATTTTAACCGAAATATAGAAGCACTGGAAATAATTTCTAGTCGAATATCAATATTGAACCATTCAAACCTAATCTTTAATTACTTTGCAATTTAAAAAATATTAAAAAAGGAATTGGACGCAATGATAAATTCGCGTAAGAGTTGTTTTATAAAAGGCGTTCAACCAATTATTCTCCCTATCTCTCCAATGCAAATTGGCCATCTAAATTCTACACCGAAGCGACGAGTTCCGTTCTTATCATATTTATGGTTAAATTTGCTTTAAAAAGTTTAAAATGTAAATATTAACTATTTGCCTTTTTTATTTTTTGGTTTATCATTTTCCTCTTTGATCCACATTGTCCAGGATATAGGATATTCATCTTTATCCCCGTGAATAGGAAAACCAAGGTGGTTAACACACGGGCAATCGCCAGATCACCTCGCTCCCACCGTCGGGTTACCGCAGATAGAATTTTCATATTTTATGCGGTGATTGGAAAAACGAAATTGGCGTTATTACGCGGGAAAATAAAAATTTTACCCAGCGATTACCTAAAGCAGCTTTCTCACACAACTTGTTAAATCACCTTGCGTCCACCGTCGGGTTACCAAAGCTACTGCAGTGTGTCGTGTATGATAACATTCAAAATAGCAAGCTCAGCGAATTCAGAACTCTATTTTAAAGGATTCCTCCCCTTGTAATTCACTTCGAGTGTAATAATATTAGCTAATGTAATTAGGCCTGCCGTATCATGTTTAGGGCTGAATTTTGTGTATGAATTAATTTAATCCTCTTGTAAATTTTGACGGGTATTGTTAAATTAATTTTTAATTACCTAATTACAAATTAATTGGAAGGCCACAACGACATTTACACGTCAAAATAAGGCCCTTATGACGGTGGGAAAACACAAAGGGGTTGTCTTATGTACATTAGTTGTAATTGCCTAGGTTACTGATACATTTGCAGTGTGTAAATGGTTTATTTATTTATATTTTCGTGCCCACAGTCGAGTTGCTGAACTATTACAGTGTGTGAATGGTTGATTTATTTATATCCTCGTGCCCACTGTCGATTTGCTGGAGCTATTACAATGTGTGAATAGTTGATTTATTTATATCCTCGTGCCCACTGTCGGGTTGCTGCATTGTAATACCTCCAGCAGCCCAATTGGGAACCGTACTGTAATTGTCTGACCGGTTAGTCCTTTTAGTGCTACGACTTTCAACCGAAAGGTTGCAGGTTCTGAACTGGTCGCTAGCTAGTCGATTGTTTCCTTGGGCAAACACTTAACGGACATTGCCTGAACCCATCGGATTAATGGGTTCTACCAAATTAAAGGAACGTGTCCATCATATAAAACACACTAAAATAGCTGCGGTAACCCGACGATGGGCGCGAGGTGATCTGACGATTGGCCGTGTGTTAACCCCCTTGGTTTTCCCATTCACGGGGATAAACATGAATATCCTACCCAAACCTAAGTATCCCATTACGAATGGAAAGAATAAAATAACTTAACGGATTACCCGTGTTATAATGACCCTAGTTGACAATGGTTATGC
>CH002511.1:39274-56399 GCA_000149265.1 Ciona savignyi
GTGATAATTACGTGACGGGTAATAATACGTTGAGAGTCGGAAAAACTTTAAACGCAAAAATAAACGACGTAAAAACACAAAATATTTAGGACATAAAATAAATTAAAACACCAATATAGACTATACGAAATGCTACAACATCTCATTTTTTCCACATTTTGTTAAGTTTGAGAATATAAATAACGGTCTCGTTGAGCATTTCGGATGTTCAGTCGAAATAACAATCGAAGTCATGTGGTGAACGATCTCACGAAGTTTCGAGCATTTCACACGTTTATCCTGCAAAAACTAGAATAACCTGGTTGGGAGAATTAAGTACAAAGCTAGAATTGTGCAATCGTGCATAAAAATCTGGTGTCATGTATGTTAATGCGTGATAAATGTTATATAATATGTAGTGAAAGTGACATCTCATATTCAAGGTAGCAACGCCACAATTTGCATCACATGAGCCATATTTTCATACTTTGCCAGCTAATAAACCAAGGCGCCAGGTGTCTCACTTTCGAGTGAGCATGAAATAAGCACTGCGATGATCTCGCTATATGCGACGAAAGCGCAATTAATAAGAACGCAAACACAAAAACCGAGCGTACCTGTCATATGTAGGTTTTACGACTCGTAACGAATAAGGGAAATAATCTTGCGCCGGATGTATTTCCTTCAACAAACAAAAGAAAACTTTTAGTAAGCAGGACATAAGCCGTGTCTCGTCATTACTGTGCGGTGTTTGTAAAAGCCTGTTTTACACACGAAATATATTCGGTTCGGAACATCCGACACATTGACTGAGAGGCGATTAGACAATTAGATATCGCATTTACATGCGGTGCGATTACCATAGCTATACGGAAGTACGCTGGTATCGTTTAATAAACTGTAGCGCTGTGAAGCGGGTACGCTCACTTATTTACACAGCAAGAGAGCAAATGCGCGGGGCAGGGGCTACCTGACTTCGCAGGATAAGAAACAAAACTCGAGCCGCTGCTAAAACGAGTGTGTAATCGCTTGAACGAAACGCATAATTTGCGTGAGGCGATTAAAAGAAAACTAACGCCTTGTCGGCGACAACATTAAAAAATCTGGCGCTAACGAACAAAACAAACGTCGTTCGACGTGTAAATGCGCCTAATATACCGGATGGGTTGGCGCAGCATGGCATCATTGACTCAAGCTCATGATAGCACAATCGTAAAAGCGTTACTAACCTTGTTTAAGATGAAGTGCATGTAGCAGTTGTTGAAGGCGCGTTTGCTCTTCGTGTTTGTAAGAAGTCTGTAGAGTAAAACACCAATATTATGCATTCTTGCAATAGCCTAGTACCATCCAACCAAACCAGGAACACTAGTATTTGCAATCGTTGCAGACTAATAATTACATAAAGTATAAAAAATAATCATAAAACTTACAAAAAATAATCGAGAAGCTACAAAAATAATAATACAACCCTTTCATATTTCGTAAAGGGAACGTCGTCTTGCGTATTCTTCTTTCGTCGGCGGAGACGATGCTTATCAACTTGATTTGAATAGAGTGCGTTGTCTTGTTGTATAGTCACCAACTTCGTCCAGCGAAAAGGGGCGTTTCTTACTTGATGCTTGAAATTGCTTCTTAAATAACTTGCGTTGGACCACTCGTCGTTGCCAATGTACTTGAATCTTCTAGTTGAAGTTGACGTCGGAAATTGTTCGTTTCGGGAAGGTGCGTGTCCATTATCACGTCGGGCTCAACAATGTGGGCTAGCGCTTTTTTAAATGCTCTTGCTTCTGCTCGTCGCTTTTTGATGGAGATCTTTATTCTGGTTACTTTGAACTTGACATAGCTTGCTCTGTCCTCAAAAAGCCCACTAATTATTAAAGTTGTAAAGCCACGATTTGTGAGGTCTTCATCTCAAACTCGCAGTCTAACTGTTGCTTCACTTTAGTTGTATTTTGCGTATCATTAAATATGCTGTTTATTCGCGAAGCGAGTTACTAAGTACGTTACACAGCATAACGCAAGTTATCTTGTCTGAATTACGTTATTGTAGGTTACTTTATAGTAGGTTATATAAATTTCCAGAATATATAGGGAATTTACAAGGTGCGAAAAGTTTACGTGCCAGACGTTTCACATCTGCACGTTTGACTAACTGTGGGAATTGGGTAAAAAAACTATGTTAACGATTTAAACGGCAAAATACAAAGGCCCGTACAAGGTGATAATTACGTGACGGGTAATAATACGTGAGAGTCGGAAAACTTTAAACGCAAAAATAAACGACGTAAAAACACAAAATATTTAGGACATAAAATAAATTAAAACCAATATAGACTATACGAAATGCTACAATTTTTCAATATTTGCTTAAAAAACCAACTGTATTTTAATTGTTCTTTAACATTAATTCTTTGACATTAATCTAATATGGATTTTATATGCACTATATTGTAGTAACATGTTTTAAAGCCAGATTATGTTTAATTTTTATTTAACCCCTGTACAATAAAATTCTGTAAAAAACCTAAAGGTTTAAATAAAAATACCTATTTTTTTTTAAATTAATTTTTTCTTTAAAATAAATATAAATTATCCAAAAGTTTAATTTTTTCCTATTAAAACAAAATTGACCTGTACATTTTTTTCTTTAAAAAAACTGTGAATAACCAAAAATAAATATCCACCAAAAGGAAATATATTTTTAACCAAAAGTTATTTTCCCCATAAAAAATAGTTTTTTTTATCTCAGAACGCCGAATTAAACTCTTTATTTTTCATTTCCCATATGTTGTAGAATGATGGAATACACGCTACAATTGGAAGATACAATGAACTTTACATCTGTGAGAACGGTGCGGGTTTTGCGACCTCTCAGAGCAATAAATCGCGTCCCAAGTAAGTCGTCTAAGCAATTCTATAGTGCAATTTGTTTTTTAATTTTGTCCCCGAAATGCAGTATTGTTTTTAAATAGGATTTCTCATTATTTAGTTTGTATTTGCGCCTAAAGGTGATCATACATACAACACTTTGTAATAGAATAGGATAATTATGTTTATCCCTGTGAATGAAAAAACCAAGGGGCTTAACACACGGGCAATCGTCAGATCACCTCGCGCACCACCGTCGGGTTACCGGAGCTATTGCAGTGTGTTGTGTATGATACACACATTCCTATAAATTGGTAGAACCCATTAATCCACTGGGTTCAGGCAATGTCCGTTAAGTGCCTTGCCCAAGGACACATTAAAAAAGCGACGTATTTAACCGATAGACTAATCGGCCGTACATAATACCTCCAGCTACTCGACAGTGAACACGAGGATATAAATGAACCAACCATCAACACACTGTAATAGCTCCAGCAACTCGACAGTGGGCACAAGGATATAAATGAACCAACCATCGCACACACTGTAATAGCTCCAGCAACTCGACAGTGGGCACGAGGATATAAATGAACCAACCATCCACACACTGTAATAGCTCCAGCAACTCAACAGTGGGCACGAGGATATAAATGAACCAACCATCCACACACTGTAATAGCTCCAGCAACTCGACAATGGGCACAAGGCAATGTAATAATTCCCTTTGCTATAACAACTACAACACAAAAAGATAAAAATGAATATCCTATCCCTCTTTAAGGTAAATTTAAATTAAATAGTTAAAATTAGTTAAATAAAACAATCAACAGAACATGAAAAAGACTAAACAATAGCCAATATAACGAGCCATTATAAAACTGTAAGTAGAAAGCAGACAAACGCAAAACCTATAAAACGTTAAAGTGAAGGTTTAATAATGCATACCTTTAATATAGCGTTATCAACCATTAAGTGATAAGATGTCAGCTGATAATGTCCAGCCGGTTGGTCTAACGGTTAAGTGCGACGCCTTTCAATCGAAAGGTTGCAGGTGCGAAACTGGTCGCTAGCTAGTTGGTTGTGTCCTTGGCAAGACACTTAGTAGACATTGCCTGAACCAAGCGATTAATGGGTTCTACCAAATTGAAGGAACGTGTGAATCATACGCAACACATTGCAATAGCTCCGGTAACCCGACAGTGGGCGCGAGGTGATCTGACGATTGCTCGTGTGATAACGCCCTTGCATTTCCCATCCACGGGGATAAACATGAATATTTTATCTTATCTTATCTAATGCTGATCAGATGTTACGCATATTGCACAAAGTGGGGTTCAGGGTTGGCATATTTATAATTTTTACTAGTATTGTGATAATGTTGTTAAAATTACACATATAAAACTAATATTTTTGGTTGGGCATCCACATAATAAAAATAATTATGTTATATAATGTACATATATCGGTCCAAAATTTTGGGTTGGTATGTGTATATATAATAAAAACAAATAATGTGATTATGTTGTATAAATTACATATACAGGTCCAATATTTTGGGTGGATGTGTATATAGTAATAAAGATATTGTGATTATGTTTTATAAATTACATATATAAATCTAATATTTTGGGGTAGCTCTATATATAATAATTAAAAGCTAATATTGTAATTATGTTATATAATGTACATATATAGGTCCAATATTTTGGGTGGGTATATGTATATATAATAAAAACAAATAATGTGATTATGTTGTATGTGTATTATAATTAAAATGTAATATTGCAATTATGTCTAATAATAAAAGCTAATATTGCAATTATGTTATATAATGTACATATACTGGTCCAATATTTTGGGTGGGTATATGTATATATAATAAAAACAAATAATGTGATTATGTTGTATAAATTACATATACAGGTCCAATATTTTGGGTGGATGTGTATATAGTAATAAAGATATTGTGATTATGTTTTATAAATTACATATATAAATCTAATATTTTGTGGTGACTATATGTATCATAATGAAAATCTAATATTGCAATTACGTTTACTCATGTACATCATATATGGACCCAATATAACACAAAGACACTTATAATAAAAAGTAATATTTAAATTATGTTGTATAGTATACATACATACAGCCAAAAAACAATATTATGCTTATGTTGTATACTGTGTCTATACAGACCCAATTTTTAGGCGAACATATGTTCAATAAAATGTAATATTCCATTTATGTAATGTTGTATAAAAAACATATATAGGTCAAATATTGCTGGTAAACAGACCTAATAAAAAAATAATATTCAAATTATGTTGTGTAGATAAATGAGTCAAATATTTTAGCTGGAAATAATAAACACTAATATTACGATTATTGTGTAAAATAGTGCTTTACAACCAGTGTTCCGCTAAACACTACTGTGCCGCAAGACAATGCTAGGTGTGCCGCGGGAAAATAATATTTTTTAACACGGTTTTTTAACCAAATAAAAATAATTTTGTTTTAACAAATTTGAATATGACGGCTATCAGACACTTCGCTAATATAATATCAAATGTATATGATAGCTTGTTAGAAGACCTACCATTGTACATATTTGACTAAAATGTGATCAAATTTAGCTAGTTTCTAAATGTGCCTTGAATGAAAAAAGGTTGCGCAGCACTGATGTATTTTTATACTGGCTCAACATATTAGCCTTTTCATATTTTTAGATGCGCATTATTCATTATGTGACTAAGATTTTTTAAGAAAATTGGAACCACTTCCATTCTATACGGTGTCTGTTTTAAGGTGATTGTTTATGTCTGGGGCATTCATAAGATAACCGTGACTTTTAAAACGATGACTCATTATGATATACAGATGGATCAGCGTTTGTTGTTACATTAACTTTCTGCCATCTTCAGGTTTTGTGGTGTTCTGAAAGTCACTTAGAATAGTCTGACTGATTATCTTCGACCAATTAGTCTGGTGGTTAAGTGCGTTATCTTTCAGCTAAAGGGTTGCAGGTTCGAAACTGATCGCTAGCTAGTCGGTTGTGTCCTTAGGCAAGGCACTTAACGGACATTGCCTGAACCCAGCGGATTAATGGGTTCTACTAAATTGAAGGGACATGTGATCCATACACAACACACTGCAATAGCTCCAGTAACCTGACAGTGGGCGCGAGGTGATCTGTCGATTGCCCGTGTGTTAATGCTGTAACCATTTGACAATATTCTGCAAAAAATACATTATTGGCTTTTCTATTTCCTATTTTTGACTTTCCTATCACATTCTTGAAAAAATCATTGCTTTCCTACAGACATGCGCATATTGGTGATGCTACTTCTGGATACCTTGCCGATGCTGGGTAATGTGCTAATGCTGTGTTCCTTTGTGTTTTTTATCTTCGGAGTGGTGGCTGTTCAGTTGTGGGAGGGTACGCTGCGCCAGCGCTGTTTTTTGGACCCCAATGTCTTCAATATAACGGGGGATATAGTTCAACTACATAACAGTAACCTGAGGTGAGTAAAAGCGGTTTCATTTTAACGAAATTTTAAAGATTTTGTCACTTTGACAGATTAGTCGGGTGATTTAGTCGTCGGTTTTCAGCCGAAGGGTTGCAGATACAAAACTGGTCGCTACCTAGTCGGTTGTGTTATTCATGTATATCGCTGTGAATGGGAAACCAAGGGGGTTAACACACAGGCATTCGTCAAATAACCTCGCACCCACCATTGGCTTAACGGAGCTATTGCAGTGTGTTGTATATGATAGATACGTTTCTTTAATTTGGTAGAACCCATTAATCTGATGCTGGGTTCAGGCAACATCTGTTAAGAGCCTTTCCCAAGGATACAACCGACTAGCTAGCGACCAGTTTTAAATCATCAACTCTTCGATTGAAAGGAGTCGCACTAACCCACTAAACTAATCTGTGAAACATAGTAGTATTTTGAATCAGTTACAAAAAAAGTCTAAATCCATAATAAAATTTGGTTATCCATGCACTGTAATACCAGCGGCAATACTACAGTCTAAATCGTTTGGTTTTAATTAAATTTTAATTCCTTAATATTGTTCTTTTACCTAGGTTTGGCGGCTGCGTCCGCTATATTTATTTATTTATATCCCTTTTTTTACTGACGTGTTTTAACGACTGTTCGTTTTGCCGTATTTTCCTGTTTCTGTATTGTGATTATATTCGTTTGCCATTTTTAAAAACTGGGGCAACAAATGAATTAACTAAACTTAACTAAACAGACATTAGAAAGTGCCAAGAATACAAAATGTTAAAACCTTGTTTTGATGTAAAGAGCCCACTATTACGCCGCTCGCATTTTAAAGCTGGAAAGACTGTAACATATCAACTCTTACATTCAAAAGTGGATTTAAATCTTGTTTTACTGCTTATTCCAAAATGTCATGGTTTGTGACATAAAAGCTGTAGAGTTAAATGCCATGTACCTTCCAGAAGCACTTAAGGGATGTTACATCTGTCGTTCAAAATTTAAATGACAAATACTCTAAAAATAACTTCGACAGACTGATAATGTTGTGACCTGTAACAAATTATTGGTGTTTGGCGGTTTAATTATACCTACTGCTCTTCCTAAAAGTGATCAGATTGATACACAGACTACCGGCCATGTACAATATTCATGTTTATATAGGGGTTTTGGGGCAACGACCAGGAGAATGTAGTACAACCGGTTAGTCTGGTGGTTTAGTGCGCCGCCTTTCAGCTGAAAGGTTGCAGATTCGAAACTTCTCGCTAGCTAGTCGGTTGTGTCCTTGGGCAAGGTAATTACCGTACATTGCCTGAACTCAGCGGTATGGGTTCTACCAAATTGAAAGAACGTATCAGTCATATACATTATACAACATACTGCAATAGCTCCGGTAACCCGACGGTGGGCGCGAGGTGATCTGACGATTGCCCGTGTGTTAACCCCCTTGGTTTTCCCATTCAAGGGAATAAACATGAATATCATGTTCCTATAAGACAGAGATCGTATAAGTAATTGGATAAAAGGCTTTTATAGTCACAACACTACAAGTATTGTGTTAAATATTGAATACAACTTAAAATTAATTTAAATATAGATTAACCTTGGCAACCCTCTTACCCCTATTTTCACTCCAGCCTGGAAATAGCCCCATTCTACAGCCGTGGTGAAGAGGACCTCGCAATTTGCTCGTTACCCATGGATAGTGGGGAATTTCATTGCTCCGATAGAAGCATTATAACCCCATTCACTGTTGAAAACATCACCTGCTCGCTAAATGTGACGCATTATCAAGTGGGCAAGCCGGTGAACCACTTGTACACAGGTGTTAATGGTGAGTGTTTTTGATTTTTTAAACTTAGATTTTAGTTTTTTACCGGAGAAGTTTTGAACTTATTTTGATGGAATTTGGTGAGGAGGTAGACTCTTAGTGAATAAGTGGTTCAATATTGGAAGTGATCCAAAAGAAATATTAGATTATTTGAAATATTAGAAGTTCTGGAGAGGTTATTATGATTAAAATTGGTGTGGTAGGTTGTGTTTACGGAAAAAAGTGGTTCAATTTTGAAAATATTAAGAGAAAAAATATTATGACATTTGATAACTCAAAAAGTAATAAAGTAATTTTGATGAAACTTTGTATTTTCTGACCATATAAATTGTAACTTTTTAAAAGCACGCTGTAAATTTTGAAAATTTTCTTGGGGTCAAATCAGAAAAAAATGTAAACCATTTGTAGGTACTCCTGTATTGATTGAAATCAGTAACGGGTTATTTTGTGACCATAAAATAGTTAAAAGTATCGCTTTTTAAAACACGGTGTAGATTTTGAGAATTTTCACAAGTTTGAATCAGGAATAAATGTAAATTGTTTGAAGTTACTCAAACCTGTATTGATTGGAACCAGTAAATGGTCACAGTAGAAAGTATCACTTTTTCAAGCACGATGCATATTTTTTTAAAGAATTTTCACAAGTTTAAATCAGGAAAAATATAAACCTATATAGGATATATAGAAAAATATAAAAAGTTTTAATCAGAAAAAACATGAACCATTTTCAGGTACCCCAACTTGTATTGATTGGAACCAGTACATGAACACTTGCAAAGCAGGAGATTCAAACCCTTCACTGGGATCGATTAATTTCGATAACATTATGTACGCATGGGTGGCTATCTTTCAGGTGAGTTAATAGGATAGTAGAATATTTTTGGTTATGGATTTGGAAAAATCATCTGACTGATTAGTCTGGTGGATTAGTGCGACACCGTTCAGTCGTGGGTTGTAGGTGCGAAACTGGTCACTCGCTAGTTGGTTTTGTCCTTGGGTAAGGCATGTAATGAAAATTGCCTGAAGTGTCACCTTTCGGGTTTCCCGTATTGAAGCTGTATGTATTTGGAATGGGATATTTATGTTTATCCCTGTGGATGAGAAAATTAATGGGTTAACACACCAGCAATCGTCAGATTACCTCGCGCCCACCGTCGCGTTTCCGGAGCTATTGCGGTGTGTTATGTTTGATTTACACTTTTCTTTAATTTAAAAAACCATTAAAACGCTGGGTTTAGCCAATGTCCGTTAAGTGCCTTGCCCAATGACCCAACCGACTAGTTAGCGACCAGTTTCCAATCTGCAACCATTCGGCTGAAAGGCGACGCACCAAACCAATGAACTAATCTGTCAGACTAGTCTGGAGGATTCGTGTGTCGCCTTTCAGCTGAAGGGTTGCAGGTCCAAAATAGTTAGGGGACTTACCAGAAACCACCAGACTAATCGGTCGGAAAAATCATAGGGTTAAAACCAAATCATAAATATCTCAAAAAAACAGGTCATCAGTCTTGAGGGATGGGTGGACATAATGTATTATTTGATGGACGGCTATTCTTTCTACAGTTTCATATATTTCATACTTCTAATTGTGGTAAGTTTCATATGAAATTTCTGTAGAGTACGACGTCTTTATGTCATTTTTTTTAGATTTTTCTGTTAAAATTGAGGTATTTAATTTATTCGATAAAAAAATGATTTTAATGTGGAATTTAAAACTGTCCAGCAACTATTTTAGTTTATTTTATGTTTATTTAAAACCAATGGGTTAGTTATCTATTATTAAACATTGAAACATCTTTTGAAGTTCCATACTTTTGTTATAATTTGCCATTTGTCTCATTTTATTTAACAAAAATGACACATAACACCTGACAGTATAACACCTGAAATTAAGCTGTCATACCCAGCTGTTTGGTATAATTTGCCTTTTTTAGATCACGTTCTACCCAAAGTGTGGTAACAGGAGATATTGCTTTGTGATGTATGTGATTGATATTTAGACATTTCTTTTTTTATTAAAAAAATTGTGATTGTCCATCACCCTTTTATCCATTACCAACTTAGAGGTATTATACCCACCCCATTACTCTAACCTTCCAGTTTCACCCCTAGGGATTATTCTGTTCCCTTAGATATATGGGTATTCCCCTATTTCCCACCCCTAGGGATAAATCTTTTTCATAGATTTTGAGATAAATCTTCTTTTTCTTCCAGATCGGATCTTTCTTCATGATCAACCTCTGCCTCGTTGTCATAGCGACGCAGTTCTCCGAGACGAAGCAGCGGGAACAACGCTTGATGGAAGAACAACGTCTCCGATTCAAGTCCAACGACAGCACGCTGGCCAGTTACTCTCCTCCGGGAAACTGCTACGAAGAGATGCTGAAGTACATCTCGCATCTTTACAGGAAGAATAAGCGGAAAATTAAAAGGTGAGCGTCGTTTTTTTGGAATTTTTTAATCAGAGTTCAAAACGTCTGCTGTCAGTCAAAACATTTTTTTTGTATTTTTAAAGCGGAAAATTAAAAGGTGAGCGAACAGCGTCGACTTTTTTTGAATTTTTTAATTGAAAATTAGAACATCATCACCTTATTTTTGATTTTTAAAAAGGAAAATAACAATTAGCTTTCTTTCTAATTTTTTAAGCGCAGTATTAAAACAGCGATTTAATCGAGACCTTTATTGAACTGGTTTTGAGGATGTCTGTAAAGTGCCTTGCCCAAAGATACAAAGTTTGACTAAAGACAAAACCATGAAGCTAGCAGCTGATTTCGATCCCACAACCTTTCAGCTTTCCACAAAACCCAGACTTAAAAGTAATAGAGTTTGTTTTAAAATAGTAAATATGCTATAATATGTTCTATGTTAGTAATATAATATGTGCTATGTTATATACTTATGTGTCTTTCCAAGGCGTTGGCACAAATGGCAGACAGAAAAAAAGTTAAAAAGATCCGGGATGGGCTCGTTAAAGCGGGAAGTACCGGTCCGATCTGTGAGAAAAAAGAAAAAGTCGATTCATTTGCATCACCACCACCATCATCACCACCACCATTACCATATAGCGGATACAATTGATAGGACAGGTGATGTGGCTTCTATGGTTTTAGGCTTTAATTTGTTGTTTCTTGCGCAATAGAGCAAAATTTTTGGTGAATTGATGGATGGATGTATTAGTTGTATCTTTTAGGGTAAGCAATAACATTAGGTTAGGATATTCTTGTTTAACTCCATGAGTGGGAAAAACAAGGGGGTTAATACACGGGCAATCCTCAGATCACCTCGCGCCCATCGTCGGGTTACCGGAGCTATTGCAGTGTGTTGTGTATGATTCACACATTCCTTCAATTTAGTAGAACCCATTAATCAGCTGGGTTCAGGCAATGTCTGTTAAGTGCCTTGCCCAAGGATACAACCAACTAGCTGGCGACCAGTTTCGTAGCTGCAACCATTCGGT
This sequence comes from Ciona savignyi, assembly GCA_000149265.1. Taxonomy (NCBI): domain Eukaryota; kingdom Metazoa; phylum Chordata; class Ascidiacea; order Phlebobranchia; family Cionidae; genus Ciona; species Ciona savignyi. The sequence continues at coordinate 50,919 of CH002511.1, forward strand.
TGAAAGGTGTCACACTAACCCATTATGTACATGGAGTGTCCGAATACTGGAGTCTATAATACTTATGTTTATTTTATTTTGTTAAAAAATTCACTCCCTTTACTCGCATGAGCTTCCAAACGTGAGTGAATTCTTACTCTGTTTGAAATTCGATGGATTTATGGCCCTAAATTACCATATCTGTAATGAAATAAATGAACTTAAAAAATATTTGATTACAAAAATGAACTTAAAATGAATTATATGAACTTAAAAAAATGTTTAATAACAGAATGTTTAATCCTTACTCGCCAAAATTTGATGGATTTTTGACCCTGAGAGTTATAATGAAATAAATGATGTTAAAAATTTAATTACAGAAATGAACTTAAATTAAAATAAATCAAAAATTACAGAAGGGCTGATCCGGACATTAGAACGCCGGGACAGAGGATTGGCTATTACAAGTGACGCTTGTCCTCACACCCCCCAAAATTTCACCCAAATTTTACCCCAAAGACTCATGCTGACAGATGGGTCCAATGAATTAGTGGAACCAGTAAAAACGGGGTACAAGTAAGTTTATTTCGATATTTTGTCGGTATTTTCCTATTGGACCCTTAATTCACTAGGATAGGATAGAATATTCATGTTTATCCAATGAATGGGAAAACCAAGGGGGTTAACACACACGCAATCGTCAGATCACCTCGCGCCCACCGTTGGGTTACCGGAGCTATTGCAGTATGTTGTATGTGATAGACACGTTCCTTCAATTTGGTAAAACCCATTATTGCTCTGGGTTCAGGCAATGTCCGTAAAGTGCCTTGCCTAAAGACACAACCGACTAGCTAGCCACTAGTTTCGAACCTTAAACCTTTCGGTTGAAAAGCATCGCACTAAACCACCAGACTGACCGTTTGAACAGTAGACAACCATTGGTGCTAATATACTTAGCAGCACTGTAGTGCAGAAAATACAAAAACACACAAGATCATTTCAAGATGCTTTCATTGAATTTCAAGGCTGTTTTCGATTAATCCCGCTATAAATATTTTATATCATGTCAAAAGCACATAGAAGTACATTTGTACTTTGCTCATTTATTTTTAATGGAACTAATGAAGGTTCACGTTTTGTTCTGTCTCTCTGTCTAGCTTAGTGAATAGTTTGGATATTTGGAATATTAATGAGTTCCAAAAGTCCCAACCAATTGTATTTCCACACAAATCAACCTTGATAAAGCACACCACCTGTCCATCTGTACCACATTTCCAAAGTCCCGATCATTATATATATTTGCACACAAATCAACCTTGATAAGCACACTACCTGTCCATCTGTGCCACTTTTCCAAAGTCCCAATCATATATATTTGTACCCAAATCAACCTTGATAAGCACACCACCTGTCCATCTGTGCCACATTTCCAAAGTCCCTACCAAACACATTTCCACACAAATCAACCTTGATAAGCACACCACCTGTCCATCTGCGCCACATTTCCAAAGTTCCGATCATATATATTTGTACACAAATCAACCTTGATAAGCACACCACCTGTCCATCTGCGCCACATTCCCAAAGTCCCTGCCATACACATTTTCACACAAATCAACCTTGATAAGCACACCACCTGTCCATCTGTGCCACATTTCCAAAGTCCCTACCACACACATTCCCATACAAACCAACCTTGATAAGCACACCACCTGTCCATCTGTGCCACATTAACCAAATTGACCCCCATTTTTCACCCCAGATTGACCGTTCCTATTCACACCCCTTCCGCTTCCACTTCACTGCATTCAATTTGTGGGGCTGTGGGGATTCCCCAGAGAACAAACAGTTACAGGGATCGACGGCCGTCGGCAGAAGTCACAGTAAACGACCCCGGATCTGTATATTTCAAACCCCGAGGGCTAGACCCCTGTTTTCAACCTGAAATACTTTCAACCAAGTTTTGCCCTGAAGGTAGGAAACACGATGACATCATAAATCCTTTATGACATCATTGTTATGTTTATAACATGAAAGATGCAATGATAAAACATTTAAGATATAACAGTGTATCATTATAATGCAATAATAATACAAGTTTTTTTTATATTTCACTCATTAAACTCCATTGGTAAGCAATGTTTGTTTAGTGTCTTGCCCATGGTTGATTTGATGACTTAACATTTCGTCTTAATTATACACAACACGCTGCAATAACTCCAATAACCCGATGGTGGGTGCAAGGTAATCTAACGATTGCCCATGTGGTAACCACATGGCTTTCTTATTTATGAGGATAAACATGAATGTTCTATCCTAAAGTAATAAGGCACTTAACTGGCATTACTTGAACCCAGCGGATTAATGGGTTATACCGAATTAAAAGAACGTGTCTATCATATACAACACACTGCAATAGCTCCGGTAACCCGACGATGGGTGCGAGGTGATCTGATGATTGCCCGTGTGTTAATTCCTTTGGTTTTCCCATTTATGGGGATAAACATGAATATCCTAATCATATCCTATCATATACAACACACTGCAATAGCTCCGGTAACCCGACGATAGGCGCGAGGTGATCTGACGATTGCCCGTGTGTTAATCCCCTTGGTTTTTCTATTCAAAGGATAAACATGAATAAACTAATCTATCTATACAATAAACTAAAACAATAAAATCTATACAATAAACTTTATACATTAAACTAAAAGCTGACACCCATACATTTCAGCGACCAGCCCCACTGATATCCTGGGTAAAAACAACACCCTCCCTCGCCCACAAAGTTTTGTGACATCTGAACTTAACTGCTCCTGTGCGGAATACGAGATTTCTAACCCCGAAGTATTTGAGCCGGGGGTGGAAAGTGATCTCGATGAAAAGCCACCGACGAGTTATAGAAGATTTCTATGCTGCTGTTGTGATCAACGGGAAACTAAAGTGAGTGGGTTTGCTGTTAAAAGGGGTAACTTTTAAGGAGGTAACTTTTAACTGTTAAAGGGGTAAAGTGGGCTGTTAAAAGGGTTATTTTAGGTGGGTTAACTGTAAAAATGAGTAACTTCTAAGTGAAAAGGGGCAAATTTATCTGTTAAAGGGGCAAATTTAAAATTGGTTAACTTTTAAAATGGGGCAACCTCTAAGTGGCTTAATTGTTTAAAGGGGTAACTTTTAAGTGGGTTAACTCTTAAAAGGGTAACTTATAATTGGGTTAACTGTTAAAAATGGGTTTACTCTAATTGGGTTAACTGTTAAACGAGTTATTTCTAATTGGGTTAACTGTTAAAGGGTTATTCTAAGTGGGTTAACTGTTAAAAGGGTTATTCTAAGTGGGTTAACTATTAAAAGGGGTAACTTTTAAGTGAGTTATCTGTTAAAGGGTTAACTTCTAAGTGGTTAACTGTTAAAAAGGTTAACTATTAAGGGGTTAACTGTCAAAAGGGGTAACTTTTAAATGGGTTAACTTTTAAAAGGGGTTATTCTAAGTGGGTTAACTTTTAAAAGGGGTTATTCTAAGTGGGTTAACTTTTAAAAGGGGTTATTTTAAGTGGGTTAACTTTTAAAAGGGGTTATTCTAAGTGGGTTAACTTTTAAAAGGGGTTATTCTAAGTGGGTTAACTTTTAAAAGGGGTTATTCTAAGTGGGTTAACTTTTAAAAGGGGTTATTCTAAGTGGGTTAACTTTTAAAAGGGGTTATTCTAAGAAAGTAACCGTATAAAGGGTGATTTCCAAGGGGGCAATATAGATATTTAATTTTAAAGTGGTTAGTTTCTGCTTGCAGAAATACACTTTGTAAGAGATATACCAAGGTTGACATGCCGAAAAATATAGTGGGCACTCAACAGGGGTTTTTAAATAGTGGTGGATAACATGTGTTTGACATTTTCTAGTACTATCAGGGAATGAGTAGGGTAAGTGTAAGCTAGGTCAATTTAAAACCACGGAAAAAATTAATAAAATATGCCAGAGTGACTGCAGCGTAAATATAAGTCAACCATAAGTGTTAATTCTGTAAGATCTGAGAAATTTGTGGCAACAATATTTTATTTATCTGCATGCACAAATGATCGGATTTCATGGCCACTTTATCACTTCTGGTAGATCTTATAGGATAGGAAAGGATATTCATGTTTATCCCCGTGAATGGGAAAACCAAGGGGGTTAACACACAGGCAATCGTCAGATCCCCTCGCGCCCACCGTCGGGTTACCGGAGCTATTGCAGTGTGTTATATATAATAGACACTGTCCTTTAATTCAGGCTAACCGGTTGGACTTATACAATGTTAAACCCAATACACGTGTGAAATATGTGGACATATGTGAAATATGTGGGATTTTTTATATACTATTTTTATATATTTCTTCACAAAATACTAATCTTTAGAAAAAGTAACATCTTCCTTCGAACATTTTAGGAGGAAAAGGAGAAAGAGAGATTCTCATTTTTGAGGGATTTTCAGGAGCAAACAAAAAGAGTCGTCGACAGTAGTTACTTCAATAGAGGAATCATGATTGCGATATTGATCAACACTCTTAGTATGGGGATAGAACATCACAGCCAGGTATTTGTTCTTTTTATGATATAGCTTGGTTGATAAGTGCCTTGCCTTTCAGTCAAAGGGTTGCAGGTACGAACCTAGTCGCTACCTAGTCGGTTGTGTCCTTAACGCGAGGCACTTAACGGACATAACCCGACGATGGGCGCGAGGTGATCTGACGATTGTCCATGTGTTAACCCCCTTGGTTTTCCCACTCACATGGATAAACATGAACATCCTATCCTTTCACTTAAACATTTAAAACATCTCAATTAAGCATGCAGTTTCCATCCTTCCCGCTTTCCCTCCTTTTAGTTTTCCCCTTATAACACGAATATCTTGTTCTACTACTTTACAGCCAGATGGTCTGACAGAAGTCCTGGAGATTAGCAATGTAATTTTCACCACACTATTCGCCCTTGAAATGATCGCCAAAATCGTGGCTTTCGGTGTTGCTGGATACACCAAGAACTTGTACAATGTGTTCGATGCGTTGATTGTTATAATAAGGTTCGTGTTAAGTTGCGTCTATGAATTGTTTTCTGCCTGGCTTGCTATGTGGAAGAAGCAAATTGTAGAATTTTTTTATTTCATCTTTAAAAGGACGTTAAAATTGTAGAGTTTTAAATGTTTCAACTTTAAAACAATGGTAAAATTGTACAATTTTTAATGTTTCATCTTGATTCGTTTGCCATATTATGATTTTTTTATTTGTTTGTTATTTTTCAACAGTACATCCAAAAAATAATTTAAATTTTTCTGTCATTTTATGAAAATTTTAACATTTTTCACCCCCTCCCCAGTATATGGAAAATTGTTTTTTAATTTTTATGCAAATTTATACATTTTAAACCCCAATTTTTTTGTCATTTTTATAAAAAATTAAACATTTTTCAAAAAACATTCCCAAAAATACTGGGGAAAAAAAATTTTTTTTAAATTTTTATGGAAATTTAAACATT
>CH002511.1:75274-103523 GCA_000149265.1 Ciona savignyi
AGCAAAGAGAGAACTAAATTTGATGACACAAAAAAGTGTATAAAAGGTGTATAAAACCAGACACAAAAAAACTAGCCCCTTAATAGAATAAGGTAAAATAAAGGTGTGATCCCTTAGTAAGCCAATATTGGATATGTGGAATTTTGTATACTTTTCCTATTATAACAATGATTTTTCATCCTATCAGATAAACATCATCTATCCACTGTCAGTTTTCTAACTCCCTCTCATCATTCGCAGATAACACGAAATATTATGAGGAATATGGCCCTGCAAGACGAGCTCTGCACGATGTTTGTATGAACAAATACTTTGAGATTGGGATTTCTATTGTTATCGGTATCAACATTTTAACAATGGCTGCTGAGCATTATAAACAGCCCAAGGTAAATTTGGACGGTTTTATCAGACTGTAAGAGTTTTTGCTGTTAACTGAAGGGTTTTTGGATCGAAACTATCTTAGCTCAGTCTGTAAGTGCTTCTTCTATTAAACGAAGGTTTCTAGGATTGAAACTATTTGCCTGGTAATTGGTTTTGTTTGTCCAACCGGTTAGTCTGGTGGTTTATTGCATCGCCTTTCAAACGAAAGGTTGCAGGTTTGAAACTTGTCTCCAGCTAGTAGGTTGTGTCCTTGGGCAAGGCACTTTACGGACATTGCCTGAACCCAGCAGATTAATGGGTTCTACTAAATTAAAGAAACGTCTTAATCATGCAAAACACACTGCAATAGCTGCGGTAACCCGACGATGGGCGCGAGGTGATCTGACGATTCCTCATGTGGTAACCCCCTTGGTTTTCCCACTCACAGGGATAAACATGAATATCCTATCCTATTTTCCAGCTCTTCTGTATTATGATTTTAATTCATCTTACATATTATATTATTCCAATTAAACTACCAAACAAACTAATTTACCTGTTTTTTCTTAGGTTTTGGACCAAGCGTTAAAAATCGCCAACTATTTCTTCACTGCTGTCTTTATATTAGAAGCTGTTCTAAAGCTAATTGCACTGGGGTTCAGAAGATACTTCAGAGACAGGTACGTTGTATGGGTTTGCACTTTGGTAATGTGACATCAAATCTGGGGGACAGTGAATCTCACAATTGTTGTTGTTATTTTGTCTCTGTTTTCTTATAACCTGTGTTTTTAGGATCATCTTTATCCCTGTGAATGGAAAACCAAGGGGGTTAATACACGGGCAATCGTCAGATCACCTCAGCTATTACAGTGTGTTGTGTATGATAGACACGTCCCTTCAATTTGGTAGAACCCATTAATCCTCTGGGTTCAGGCAATGTCCGTAAAGTGCCTTGCCCGAAGACACAACAGACTAACTAGTGACCAGTTTTGATCCTACAACCTTTCGACTAAAAGGCGACGCACTTAACCGCCAGACCAACGGGCCGGACTAAATACTTTTTGATAATTTTGTTGTAGACAAACCCACCAAGCTTGTCTACAACAGAAAATATACAGTGTGTTGTGTATTAATAATTTGTACCCTTAGTTTTAGTTTAATCCAATAACACATTAAATTAAGGCAATGTCTGCTAAGTGCCTTGCCAAAGAAGAGAACCGACTAGCTAGCAACAGATTTCGAAGCTGCAACCTTTCCATTAAAAGGCGACGCACTAACCCACCAAGCTATTCTTCAGATGGAACCAGGTTGACATGCTGATCGTGATCCTCTCGGTAGTTGGGATTGCAGTGGAGGCGCTGATGACATCCGGGGATGAACGGAGTCTCCTCATCAATCCGACCATCATCCGAGTGATGCGGGTGCTTCGGATCGCAAGGGGTGGGTTGCGCTTTAGGGGATTATTTTGGTTTGGTTTATTTATAAGATACACAAGTTTATGTCTGGAAATGGGGAATGTAGTTTTTGCAACCCTTTTTATTTTTTAGTTGGGTTTATTTTGGGTTATGCAAATGCTTTGATATTCATGTTTTATCATTAGGAATGGAAAAACGCAATCGTCAGATAACCTTGTGCTCACAGTCGGGTTACCAGAGATATTACAGTGTGTTGTATATGATTTACACGTTCCTTCTATTTGGTAGAACCCATTAATACGCTGGGTTCAGGCAATGTTAGTAAAGTGCCTTGCTCAAGGACTCAACCGACCAGCTAGCGACCAGTTTCGCATCTCCAACCTTTCGATTGAAAGGCGGCGTACTTAACCGCCAGACTAACGGGCCTGACGAGATAAACATAAATTTCTCCACAGTTCTAAAACTGCTGAAAGTATCGAAAGGCATTCGATCGCTGTTGGAAACTGTGGGAAACGCTTTGCCCCAAGTGGGTAACCTGGGTCTACTGTTCCTTCTTCTGTTCTTCATATTTGCAGCTCTTGGTGTCGAGTTATTTGGAACATTGAGTAAGTTATGTGGTTCATTGATTGGCAAGGTATATATATATACTAGTATTCCTAACACTAGGCATTTGGGAGTGGTTATGTGGTTTATTTATAATTTTATTTTAAGGATTTTTTTTTTAATTTAACGAGTAAAACCATCTAACAATTACAACAATTAATAACTAATTAATTTAAGGAACAGTACGATTATATAATTACAACATTTGATATTTAAAATAAATCTAACGAACAAAACAATTGATAACTAAAATTAATTTAACAAGTGAAACCATCCAATAATTTCAACAATTTATCATTAAAATTAATCCAATAAGCAAAACCAGTAGATAATTACAACAATTTATAAATAAGAAAAAAACTAAGGATAGGATAAGATATTCATCTTTATCCCTGTGAATGGGAAAACCAAGGGGGTTAACACACGGGCAATCGTCAGATCACCTCGCGCCCATCGTCGGGTTACCGGAGCTACTGCAGTGTGTTGTATATGATTTAATACCTTTCTTAAATTTAGTAGAACCCATTAATCGACTGGGTTCAGGCAATGTCCGTAAAGTGCCTTTCCCAAGGACACAACCGACCATGCAAATCAATTAATAAAATTAATTTAACGAACAAAACCATCTAATAATTACAACAATTTATAACTAAGAAACAGCATGGTAAGTTAATTACAACATTTGATATTTAAAATTAATCTTAACAAGCAAAACCATAAATAATTACAACAATTGCAACCAAACATAAGCTATGGTACGATAAGAAAGGTAATTACAACATTTGATATTTAAAATTAATCTAACATGCAAAACCTGTAGATAATTACAACAAATTATAACTATACATAAGCTAAGGAACAGAAAATTGATAACTAAAATTAATCAATCGAGCGAATCTAATAATTCCAACAACCTCCTAGGTTGTGACGAAGCCCACCCATGCAACGGGTTAAGCCGACATGCGTCGTTCTCCAACTTTGGAATCGCTCTCCTCACTCTCTTTCGCATCTCCACCGGCGATAACTGGAACGGGATCATGAAGGTAAGTCACCTTGTACGCACCGCATAAATGCCAGATCTCGTTTTTTGTTGTTTTTTTAGGCCACTTTTTTGCTTTTTAGGTCACTATTTTATTTTTAGGTCACTTTTTTATTTTTAGGTCACTTTTTTGCTTTTTAGGTCACTTTTTTATTTTTAGGTCACTTTTTTATTTTTAGGTCACTTTTTTTTCAGGTCACTTTTTTTGTTGTTTTTTAGGTGTATTTGGTTAATTTATTTTTTTAGTTTGGTTAATTTTTGTTTTCACAATGAAAACACGAAGCGGAACCTTTGATACCTTGTGCACGCCGCCGAGATGCCAGATCATTTTTTATGAGGGTATTTTAGTTTAGATTTTTTCAATTTAATAGTTTAGTTTATTTTTAGTTTAAAAAAAATTAATGAAAATAGTTTGACTTTCAAACTTAATCAAATATTTTATGTTTTTCCATAAAAATATATCCAATTTTTTATTTTTACTTTTTCGATTAATTTTTTTATTTCCGACTAACTAAGGACGTAATGAAAAGGCCTGTTACTGGAAACACTATCCATGTAAGAGTTGAAATAATCAATGTGGAATGGAATTTGTGCACGAAATGTGTATTTTTTGCTGTTTTTCTGATAAGTGTAAGGATAACCTTACACTGTGTTGCCTTATATATTTGTTTTGTTTTTCTTTGCATAGATTTTGGGTGGTTAGTATTGTTGTGGTTTGTTTTATATGGTTTTATTTGCATAGGATTTTATGCCCATTCTTGTCTGTCCCACTAGCTCATTGGTAGTGCATCAGACTGTCAACCGAAAGGTTGTGGGATCAAACCAGCCTCTCGCAAGTTGAATGAGCTTGAACACAGTGGATTTATGGGCTAAACATGTGTAATGATGCCTACATTGCATTATGCCTACAGATAGTATACCAGAGCTATTATGTTTTGTGTTTTAATATATCTCCCTGTAAGTGTCTTGCTTTGCTTAAGGACACAACTGAGCAAAAAGTGGTCAGGGTGAAGATCGAACCGAGCACCTGTCTGATCAGGAACTTTGTTCTTATCCCTTGTACCACATAACTTATTTCTTGCATATTTGGAATGTCACATGAGAAAAGTGTGTTTTTAAGCAGAATTGGCATGGGTTAATGCATGTGTATTAAGTTGGTTGCTTTGCTGTTTAGAACATGGTGGGTGGGAAATCAGTATGATGTAGGCACGGATATTTGACAGATTAGTCTGGTGGGTTGGTGTATCGCCTTTCAATCGAAAGGTTGCAGGTGCGAAACTGGTCGCTAGCTAGTTGTTTGGGTCCTTGGGTAAGGCACTTAACGAACATTGCCCGAACCCAGCGGATTAATGGGTTCTACCAAATTAAAGGAACGTGTCTATCATACACAACACACTGCAATAGCTCCGGTAACCCGACGGTGGGCGTGAGGTGATCTGGCGATTGCCCGTGTGTTAACCACCTTGGTTTTCCCATTCACGGGGATAAAAATGAATATCCTTCTCCGGATGGCACTTTTGCTGATGAGTTATTGATGAAAAATAATTCTAAAGAATCCAACATTCTAAGTTGAAGTTGGCTCTTTTTTGTTTGGCCAGCCAAATCAATTTTATGACACTCATAAAGTATCACAATTTCTTTTTTACAATAACTCCATTAAAAGTAATTAAACATTTTATCGCAAATTATTACAGTGTTATGACAAATGCCCCAAATTACCCAAGACAATAATTTAATCCAAAAAATAAAGATTTTATCACAAATGTATCAATATTTTCAGGACACGATCAGGCAAGAATGTGATGCGTCTGAATCTTGTATGGTGAACTGTTGCAGCAGCAGCATCATTTCTCCGATATATTTTGTTCTGTTTGTCATGACAGCTCAGTTTGTCCTTGTTAATGTGGTTGTTGCTGTTCTTATGAAGGTTGGTTTTGCTTTTTTTACAGTTTTTAATTTTGCTGTTCTAAAAATTAGTCCAACCGGTTGGTCTGGTGGTTAAGTGCGTTGCCTTTCAATCGAATGGTTGCAGGTGCGAAACTGGTTGCTAGCTAGTCGGTTGTGTCCTTGGGTAAGACACTTTATGAACATTGCCTGAACCAAGCGGATTAATGGGTTCTACCAAATTGAAGGAAAGTGTGAATCATACACCATACACTGCAATAGCTCCGGTAACCCGACGGTGGGCACATGGTAATCTGACAATTGTCCGTGTGTTAACCCCCTTAGTTTTCCCATTCACTGGGATAAACGTAGAATACAGCTGGTGTTTCTTTTTCCAATGTTTTATTTTACCAAGTTACTAAAATTAATTGCAAATTAAGCTAAATACCTAATATTCTACAGCAATTGGAAGACCACAGGGCTGATAGTGAAGAAAATATATTTGACGACGATTTAAACGATTTCAGCGAAAATGAAATTAATGATGATAGTGTCGATGATGTTAGTGAAATTGTAAGTTTTTGTTTTGGTGATAGCTTGACTGTTTGTAAAAACTCGGGTAGGGTAGGATATTCATGTTTATCCCCTGGAATGGGTAAACAATAGGGGTTAACACACAGGCAATCGTCAGTTCACCTCGCGCCTACTGTCGGGTTACAGGAGATATTGCACTGTGTTGTGTATGATAGACACAACTGACGACCTAGCGATCAGTTTTATACCTGAAACCTTTCGGTTGGCAAACTAACCACAAAAATTGCCTTTAGGTACACTGTAGTCATAATTTGCCAAGTGATAGCCAAATAGTAGTTTTTAATTTTTTAAGAAAATTTTTACCGACTAAAATTTGATGAATTATTTTTTAAATTTTGAAAATTTTGACAAATTTTAAGATTTTATAAAAATTAAAAAAATTAAAGGTACCTCAAAAAAGTTATCAAGAAGTTGACAACAGAGTTGATAAAAATGTTGTTATTTCAATCAACACCCACAATGATCAACCCACCACTCCGAAGACTTGTGAACCACAGTCGGAACTGAATTTGAATCCTAAAGTAAAAAAGTTAATAAAACAACAGGTAAGAGGGTAGAAAATAAGAAATTATTTTGAGGGAAAGAAATTATTTTTTGGGGAAAGAAAATAATTTTGGGGGAACAAAATTATTTTGAGGGAAAAAAATTATTTTTCTATTTTTTAAGCTGTAAAAACTTGTCTGGCATACTCCCTCATACATTAGTGCATTGGCAACCATTAATTAAAAGGTTGTAATTTTAAGACAAGCGCTAAATATTTGTCTGGGTATTTGAACAAGCCACTCAATAGAACTAAACCCAATCCTTTTAATCAGTGGGTTAGTGGAATTATTTTGCCATTTTTTTAAATTTGAAAAACTTGTCGCGTTAGCTGTAAAATTACGCGTTTGGGGACCAATATTTGCATTTGGAGACCACCTAAAAGTGAAAGATTGAGGTGGTCCATATTTAAATCTGGCATGGGCAACATTTCACCCACAGGCCCAGATCACCCAATGGTCTGGACAGTGAAGGGATTTTACCGGCCCGCAGACTGTATCAACCATACACTATAATTAAGATATTGAATATTATTCATGTAATAATCCGGCCCACCAAGAACTTCATTTTCCCACATCTGACCCGCCTACTGTATCTAACCATACCCTGTAATTAAGATTTTGAATATTATTCATGTAATAATCCGGCCCATCAAGAACTTCATTTTCCCACATCTGGCCCGCCGACTAGCGAAGTTGCCACCCCTGGTTTAAAGGTTCAAGTACATGGGTTCAAGTACAGCCACCAGCCAGTCTTTCCATTTTATCCTGAATATAAGGATTTAGAGTTTTTGTTTTTTTGGTTTTTATACATTTCCCAAACACGGTTTAAGTTTTATGGCTCTAATGCACACGATGCACATAACGCGTTTATTTTAACATATGTACTTTTGCCATATTTTTTTAATCGTACATTAAACATAATTTTAATTATTTCTTGGAATTCTTATTTATTACAACAAAAAAAATCAAATTATTAAAAAAATTTAAAACTCTTTTTTTTAGAATATTGACATTGCTGACTCTAAAGAAAGAGATTTAAATTTCACACCAAATATAAATGGTAAGTGTAAAAATATAGAATAGGATATTCATGTTTATTTCCATGAATAGGTAAACCAAGGAGTTAACACACGGGCAATCGTTGTGCCTACCATCGGGTTACCGAAGCTATTGCAATGTGTTGTGTATGATAGACACATTCCTTCAATTTGGTAGAACCTGTTAATCCGCTGGGTTCAGGCAATGTTTGTTAAGTGCCTTACCCAAGGGCACAACTGAATAGCCAGCGACCAGTTTCGTACCTGCAACCTTTCGGTTGAAAGGCGTCACACTAAACCACCAGAATAATCTATAATCTTCCATTGATCGGTCCATGGTGATAAAAACGTGTAAAAAACAATCTCTCAAACTGAAAAAGATAATCCACCCTTCTGATATTTGACTTTTAGATTCAAGAGAAGAACAGAATACCCCAGGACTAAGGCGGAACTTTCTAGATGACCCGATATTTTCTTCTTCTCTGTGCGTTTTTCTAACTGCCTTGTTTAAGGGGGTAGGTGGTTAAAAAACCACATATTTACTTGGGGAGCAGGAAGCAAAAAAAATTACCAAAAGCACAGTAGTTCAAACCATGTCATTAAAATACATACCAGCATAAAAAAGGGACGTGCCCTTTAAACCTTACATGAAACAAAACATTCCAAGATTCCTTTTTTATTTACTCATTGATACAATTTAAATTATACTAAACAAATAATTTTCATTGCCAACTTTTTTCCTTTTTTAACAGCCGACCCCCATAAAAAAGTTTTTGCAGCCCCCTAAAATGCATCCTTCCGGCTGTAGAATAATTTTAACTAAATCTTTTATTTAAAAAGTGTAGTTTATGTAAAAAAAAGCGGGAAAATATCAAAACTACAGTAGTTAAAAATAGTCGGTAAATACACACGGTATAACAGCATAAAAAAGAAATATAGTCATCAAACCTTACATGAAACAAAACATTCTAGGATCACGTTTTTACTTATGTATAAAATTCTAATTTTATTAGAAAAATTTTAATATTTTATAATAAATTTTTTTTTTTTTTTTCCTTTTTTTACAGCCGACCCCCATAAAGAAGTTTTTGCAGCCCCCTAAAATGCACCCTTCCGGCTGTAGAAGTGTTGGGGTTTCCCCACAAACGAGCCCCAATTTCGGGACACAACGGAAAAATTCTGCGTTTCATATTAAACAACCAAAAGGTAACAGAAAAAAACAAAATAGTAGCCGAACTAGAAGGATATGATATTCATTTTTATCCCCGTAAATGGGAAAACCAAGAGGATTACCACACGGGCAATCGTCAGATCACCTCGTGCCCATCGCCGGGTTACTGGAGCTATTGTAGTGTGTTGTATATAATAGACACGTTCCTTCAATTTGGTAGAACTCATAAATCCGCTGGGTTCAGGCAATGTCCGTAAAGTGTCTTTCCAAGGACACAACCGACCAGTTTCATACCTACAGCCCTCCGACTGAAAGCTGACGCACGAACCCACCAGACTAATCTGCCAGACAATAGTATTTGAAACTAATTTTTAAAATTTTCAGCTTCTACCAACATTGATCAATCCAACTTGCCGAACATTTTAATGACGTCATCAAATCATGACGTAGAAGTCCTCCCTTCAACAGTACCTACTAATGACGTCAATCCGTTTGATGACGCAATCAGCACTTTATCGTCATCGATCACGTCACGGAAGCAAATTTCAAATTCTTTGCCAGTACAAACTGCTGGTAATGATGACATCACAGTGGACTCATGCAACGTCATAACTGAATCCAATGGCGCGTTAAAGACTACGGTTGATGACGTCATTCGATCACCAGAAAGTGCGAGTGACGTCACAAGAACTTCTCCAAACAACAGTCGCACCGCAGACGCGAAGTCGACAATTTTAGATTTTCCGAATATGACGTCACAAACGGGTAAAAATGACGTCATAGAAACGACACAATCAAGACCATTGTCGACGTCGACGTCATCGCTGGCAGGGCGCGACACAAGCTCCATGAAGTCGACGCTCCAACCTTGGAAATCGCTCGAGTAGTTACGTACTGACGTCATGAGTACAATCCAATAGTGTTGTCACTGACGCAATCGAATTGTTACGTCATCCGAGTAGTGACGTCACCGAGGCAATCGAATTGTGACGTCATCCGAGTAGTGACGTCACCGAGGCAATCGAATTGTGACGTCATCCGAGTAGGGACGTCACAGAGGCAATCGAATTGTGACGTCATCCGAGTAGTTACGTCACAGAGGCAATTGAATTGTGACGTCATGAATTACTTGGAGCTTTGATCTATTAGTTTGTTTTGTTATTTTTGATCAAAATAATCATGGGTTTGGCGCTTTCTTGGCCGCGGCGGCGCTTACTTACCAGGTTGCACTGTAATTCCGAAATTTCAGTCCAATTCTATTTATTAAATTTCTATTTTTCTTTGTTTCTACCGGTTTTCGTAATAAAAAGAGATAAAAACACGAAAAATGTTTTTTTTTCTGTTCTTAGAAATCCGTGTTTTAAAGTGTGTCCTTGTGTAGTGTTAACGTCGTCTGAAATCCGGAAGATTAATCTGGTGGTTTAGTGTGTCTCCTTTCAGTAGAAGGGTTGCAGGTTCGAAACTGATCGCTAGCTAGTCGGTTGTGTCCTTGGGCAAGGCACTTAAAGGACACTGTCTAACCCAGTGTAATAATGGGTTCTACCAAATTGAAGGAACGTGTCTATCATATACAACACACTGCAATAGCTCCGGTAACCCGACAGTGGGCGCGAGTTGATCTAACGATTGCCCGTGTGTTAACCCCCTTGGCTTTCCCATTCATGAGAATAAACATAAACATCCTATCCTAAATCAATGGAAAATGTTTTGAAATGTTTAAAATCAATATTCATGAAATAATTTTGGTCACAAGATAACAAAGAGATTATTATTTTGCAATGTTTTACTTTAGCAGAAAATATAACGCAAGAGAGTTTATCGAACCGACAATCGTCGATATTATTGAGACTTATTATCGGCCTACTATTTATTGTTTTTAAATCACTATAGTCAGTCGTTATTTTATATTTTTGTTTTCAAGATAGAAACGAATAAAAATTGGAGACAGAAAAAAGGCAAAACCACAGTCGGTAAAACACGTTCAACGTCTGAAATATTAGTCTGGGGATTTGGTGCGTCGTCTTTCAGTCGAAGGGCTATAGATTCTAAATATGTCGCTAGCTAGTTGGTTATGTCCTTGGGCAAGGCACTAAACGGACATCGCCTGAACGCAGTGAAATGATTGATTCTACTAAATTAAATACACGTGTCTATCATAGACAACATACTGCAATAGCTCCGGTAACCCGACGATGGGCGCGAGGTGATCTGACGATTGCCCATGTGTTAACCCCATTGGTTTTCCCATTCACGGGAATAAACATGAATATCATATCCCACGTCTGTATTACAACAATTTTTTTAGCGTGGGTTTAGCCAAAAGTGGCCGCCAAACAAACTCATAAAACGGTAAATAAACTGTTTTGTTGTTTAAATCGAAATTTGACTGCCGCGTCCGCTATATATATTTAATTATATATTTTGTTAAATTACGTGTTTTAACGACTGTTCGTTTTGCCGTCTTTTTCTGTTCCTTTGTCGTGATTTGATTCGTTTTTCATTTTTTAATACTGGGGAAAATAAATAAATAAAACTAAACTAAAACTAAACTACAACACTTAAGTTTCGTTACAACACTGTAATAACACAGGCAATCCAACGCTACGGGCAACGCAACGCTACGTTACGGTCAACGCAACGCTACGTTACGGTCAACGCAACGCTACGTTACGGTCAACACATCGCTACGGCAACGCAACGCTACGCTACGGCAACGCAACGCTGCGCTACGGGCAACGCAATTCTACGCTTCGGGCAACGCTATAGGCATGAGGTGAATCCCATGTGATAACGCCCTTGCTTTTCCCATTCTCGGTGTTAATACAAAAATAAAATATGTCTATTTTTCACTGCTTCATCACGTTAAAATGCGTAGGTTTAAAAAGGATACGTGGCCAATGAACCTTACATGAAGCTATATATTTTGAGATTCGTTTTTTACTTATTAATAGAAATCTAATTATATTAGGACAATTTTATTGATTTATAAAAAAAGTTGTATTTTTTTACAGCTGACCCACATAAAGAAGATTTTACATTCCGCTAAAATGCACTAGATCGCCCCAAAATTAAAGTATATTAGATTTTAAACAATAGATAACCCGACAGTAGACATGAGGTAATTTAGCGACTGCCCATGTTTTACCAAAAGAAAAATCGCTGATAATTTGATTTTGTTTTTACGATGAAAACACGTAATAAAACTTTCTGTAAAAATTTCATAAATCCTTTTATACTTTTCAAATATTAAAGTATATTAGATTTTATACAATAACTAACCCGACAGTGGACATGAGGTAACTAAGCGACTGCCCATGTTTTACCAAAAGAAAAATCGTTGATAATTTTGTTTGGTTTTCACGATGAAAACAGTAAAAGAACTTTCTATAAAATGGCAAATCGAAAAGGACGACAAAAAGACAGTCGTTTAAACACGTGTATAATCCAATTAATTATTTAGTTTATGTACACTCAGGATAAACGTAAGAATCATTATTTTTTAATGACTTGTTGTAATGACTTATCGTTTTCCCTAATCCTGTGTTGTGATTTATTTTATTTTTTGTTACTTATTGCAATAATAAAAAAAAGAATAAACTAAAATTAATCATCAATATTATTCTACCATTCTACCAACAATCAATCCTTTTAATATCTTCTTTCAGCTTTTTTCCTTGCGTATTCATGAAGTAAAGGTTCGAAACAGGGTCGCTAGCTAGTCGGTTGTGTCCTGCGCAAGGCACTTTACCGCCAACCCAGCAAATTAATGGGTTCTACCAAATTGAAGGAACATGTAAAGCATGTAAAACACACTGCAATAGCTCCGGTAACCCGACAGTGGGTGCAAGGTGATCTGACGATTGCCCGTGTGTTAACCCCTTGATTTTCCCATTCACGGGGATAAACATGAATACCCAACACCCAATTGCATTGTCTAAGGACACAGCAAACGGCTGGTTTCGACTCCACTTATCGGTATCTACTGCATTATCCAACTTAATTCCAAACTTGCCTGATAAACATGACTTACCATGTCAACCATGTATACCAAACATACGTACATACCAGTAATGCTTTTTGACCCAGCGAGAGAGACGATTTTGAAAATATTTTGAAAATGACGAAAATTATGGAAAATTACGGACGATTGTTTACGAAGTTTACAAAACATGAGATACACGAGAACGTATTTTGCCGCATAGCATAACGGTTTCGTTGAATGGTTGCAAACCAAAAGGTTACGCGTACGATCCCCGATTCGTGATCAGATTTTTAACACTCAAACCCGTGTAAAGTTTATAACACGGTTTTAAATAAAATTATTTATTTGAACCACTTAAGCAGAAAAATTAGCCATAAAACCGTCATTAAAAATTTTAAACAGACTGACAAAAACTGAGAGTAAAATTTCTATTCAGCTTTCGTTTTTAAAGTTGGACCGCTTACCAGTTGTATTTTCTAGCAACAAAAAAACTTAAGTGTGTGTATTAATGTTATTGCTGTCGACAATATACTAGTAAATGTTAAGTGATTTAGTGCGACGCCTTTCAATCGAAAGGCTGTAGGTTCAAAACTGATCGCTAACTAGTCGGTTGTGTCCTTGGGCAAGGCACTTAACACACATTGCCTGAACATAGTGAAATGATGGGTTCTACCAAATTGAAGGAACGTGTCTATCATACACAACACAGTATCGTAACTGCGTACTAACTGGGTATATTCCATAAGTCACATCCCATACGAAAAGAAGCCTTTAATTAGTGTATATCTTGTATGGTTGGTTTGAGTATACCTATATTTTATTGCTAATAGTTAAGGTTATGGAAAAAAATCAACCGCTAGCTTGGGGATTTGCGTTATTGGGATGGACACTTAACAAACGTGGCTTAAATCCAGTAGATTAATGGGTACAATAAAAGCTTAACTGTGTACACGTGGTAATATACCAAACATCGACGACCCCACTAAGAGCACACTGTAAGTTTATTTACAAATGTTCGACGATATGTCCCCTACCATCCATTATAATTTAAAACCTACGAAAGGCCTTTCCATTACTTTGTATTAACCAAGTAGGTAAATAGGTAAATACAATGTTACCTTCGTGTTTTACATGCATTCTTGTCTGTTGAGCGATGATATAATAACAAATAATATTTGAATCGGGAATCGACGGTTCGTCGAGTCTTATATTTTACCTTTTGGGGGGTGGGGATGTTTTAAAAATAATTACTACTTAAAGGGGTGCTTTAAGATTTTGGTTCAGTAGCATGCTTGTATCAGTACAAAATGAAACGATAGAGCGACCGATGGTTAACGCGACCGATTCATATACAGCATGTGTGGCCGAATGGTTAACGCGACCGATACATATACAGACTTTTAAACAAAAAAACTCTTAGCGGCGAAACCTTAATAGATTCGAACTGAGCTCAGTTAAAAATTAAACGGTAGGATGGCCGAATGGCTAGCGCGAGTAATTCGTGCAGAAAATTATTAGAAAACCGACATCTGTTGATACGAGCCCCTGATGGTACCAAACTTAGCGGTGAATAATCAACGCTACTATAATGAGGCGGACAAGTGGCGTTATGACTAAAACTGTCCGATCAAAGTTAGTTTGTGTAGAAATATGTATGAATAAGGGGGGAAAATGAACTTACAATTGATGTTTATTTGGGAACGATTGCGCAAGTCAATAATTCGTATCGACTTGGTCTAAACATAAAGCAACAATAAGGTACCGCCAAAGACATTATGTCATACTCGGAAAAATAATCAGGCTTCCAATATTATTACCGAATCGATGACTGAAGGCCTGAACTGGTTTGACCGTTTTTTTATCCTCTTAGCACAGAGACGTAGCCGCCCTACGTATTCAGGGTATTGTCGCTGTACGAGACTTAGAAGGTTGCAGGCACGTTGAAAATAAGACGCAGCAAACCGGCTGAGAATTCTGCCTCGGGTTTTTTCGAGCAGGTTTGAGGTAAAATGTAAGACTGCTGTGCGACGAGACGGGCATATTTGGACCGGAAAATATGGACGCTGCGAACAGGTAGGTAAAAATTAACTCGCACAAGCGCCGTTTTGGTTAGTCTGGCTCGCATAAAAAGGGAAATTTGTCCTTGACAGCAGACCGCTTGTATATTAATTATTAATTGGACTACCATAATGATACCAAAAAATCCCAATCAAATGCCTTATTGGCAGTCTTTAGAGCACTTTAGCGAGATTGCTTAAACCCAGTGGTATCTAATGGATTATCTAAATGAAAATTCCCTTCCTGGTAGCGTATATTTTCTTTAGTAGCTATAAATTAAGGACCGCTCTATGCACTGTAATAGCTTAGGCATCTAACACTTTATGTAACCCGGACAAGTACTAGAGGATCGTAATATCCTTAGTAAATGAGGCTATTCCCCTTTTATCCAAAAGGTTGGACAAATGTCGTGGTAATTGGTTGTCGGTACTGTACCGCAGTTCGATGTGTTAACTGTTACTTTATATAGTGTAATTATATACCTATATTTACGTTAAGTCCTATCCTAATCAAAATTATGTATCATTATGTCTTTTTTTGTTTGCATAGCACTTTTTGTATTGTTTGTATACTGGCAAATATTCAAAATCCATCGGGTGCTTTTTGTATAATATAAATCATACCCTTATTTTAGTTAAACATAAACTACACCAGTTAAGCTATATCACTGTAACTGTATGACATTCTTTCATACTACTGTCAAAGTGTGTATAAGGTTAATAAATCAAAACGTTTAAATTGGATACAAAATGGAAACTGACCCACGGGAAATTAATGTATATGACGCGGAAAATTTGACTTAAGTGCGGCTACTGTCCCAACGTATTTACTTATGCAACGAGTTTTTGCCTAACTGAGAAATTGTTTAGTTACTTTCTTTGTATATGTGTATCCGCTTTGTATATGTGTATATGAATTCGTTCCGATTAATATGCAAGCCGTTTCCAGATTTACAACGCTTCTATTTACATATGCAACGAGTTTTTGCCTAACTAAGATTTTGTTTAACAAAGCTGAATTTCAAACCGCTATGGACTGGTTACTTTGTTGTATATATGTATCCGTTTTGTATATGTGTATATGAATTCGTTCCGATTAATATGCAACCGTTTAGCGACCAGTTTTTAATCTGCAACCTTTCGGCTGAAAGGCGCAACACTAAACCACGGTCGGGCTAAACGGCCCGTCTTAATTCGCTACTTCAAAAACTGTAGCAATATCCCTAATGTATCCCACAAAGTAAATAGTTCCGACACCTCAACAGAAGGTACGAAATATCTAATAATAAATTGTATAACACTGATTTCGCTCACAAGTTATCACAAGATAACCATGTAGAATCCTTCAATATGCATTAAATTACCTGAACCCAGCGGATTAATGGGTTCTACCAAATTGAAGGAACGTGTCTATCATATACAACACACTGCAATAGCTCCGGTAACCCGACGATGGGCGCGAGGTGATCTGACGATTGCCCGTGTGATAACCCCCTTGGTTTTCCCATTCACGGGGATAAAGATGAATATCCTATCCTATCCTATGCATGTCCCACCCACCAAAATCGAAATTTCACTGCCATTTAGTCATACCGACCCATTCGCAAATAATTTATTACACCGGAAAATGTACAGCAAAAAAATTCGTTATATCGTTTTTCATGTCAAGTAAATGGTTCGGAAATATTGATCTATAGATCCCATGCTTAAAAGACTATAGATCCCATCATCTATATATTACACGCTTTTAAAAACATTGCAAATTTTAGCCATTCATCTGTTACAAAAAACCTTACCGACAAACTACACTTCAAAATTAAATCTCTTATAGTTGATTGTTTTTTCCACTATTGTATGCTTAGACCTTGACAATGATTTTGATTTAACTGATTTATTGGCATCAACTATAACGCAAGGCGAAAAAGAGCACAATTTATCATAATAAGCCACTACAGAGTAGTTTTAAAGTCACGGCCTCCTGCTGCACAGTGTGATACATTTTTATATGGTATTGCAGAGTTGTTCCAGCAACCGCCGACTTTGAACCACGTCATTTTATATGCTGTCCATACGATCTCTCGCATTATTAACCCGTTGATCTAACCGATTGCTTAAGGATTAGTTTCATTTTCATTAGTTGGATATGTAAAGTTTTGTTTAATTAAAATAGTAAACCGACCGTTGGCTGGTGTTTAAAAGCCACATTTTCTTGATCATATATATTTGTATACAAATCAAAATTGATAAGCACACCACCTGTCCATCTGTGCCACATTTCCAAAGTCCCGATTGTATATATTTGTACACAAACCAACCTTGATAAGCACACCACCTGTCCATCTGCGCCACATTTTCAAATAGGATTATATATATTTGTACACAAATCAACCTTGATAAGCACACCACCTGTCCATCTGTGGCACATTTCCAAAGTCCCGATTGTATATATTTGTGCACAAATCAATCTTGATAAGCACACCACCTGTTCATCTGCGCCACATTTCCAAAGTCCCGATCATATATGTTTGCACACAAATCAACCTTGATAAGCACACCACCTGTCCATCTGTGCCACATTTTCAAAGTCCCGATCATATATATTTGTAAATAAATCAACCTTGATAAGCACACCACCTGTCCATCTGTGCCACATTTCCAAAGTCCCGATCATATATATTTCCACACAAACCAACCTTGATAAGCACACCACCTGTCCATCTGTGCCACATTTCCAAAGTCTCGATCATATATATTTGTACAGAAATCAACCTTGATAAGCACACCACCTGTCCATCTGTGCCACATTTCCAAAGTCCCGATCATATATATTTGTACACAAATTAACCTTGATAAGCACACCACCTGTCCATCTGTGCCACTTTTCCAAAGTCCCGTTCATATACATTTCCACACAAATCAACCTTGATAAGCACACCACCTGTCCATCTGTGTCACATTTCCAAAGTCCCGTTCATATATATTTCCACCCAAATCAACCTTGATAAGCACAACACCTGTCCATCTGTGTCACATTTCCAAAGTCCCGATCATATATATTTCCACCCAAATCAACCTTGATAAGCACACCACCTGTCCATCTGTGCCACATTTCCAAAGTCCCGATCATATATATTTCCACCCAAATCAACCTTGATAAGCACACCACCTGTCCATCTGTGCCACATTTCCAAAGTCCCGATCATATATATTTGTACACAAATCAACCTTGATAAGAACACCACCTGTCCATCTGTGCCACATTTCCAAAGTCCCGATTGTATATATTTGTACACAAATTAAAAACCAAGAAGGTTAACAAATTAAAAACCAAGAAGGTTAACACACGGGCAATCGTCAGATCACCTCGCGCCCATTGTTGGGTTACCGGAGCTAATACAGTGTGTTGTGTATGATTTACACGTTCCTTCAATTTGTGTCTTCTCCAAGGACACAACCGACTAGCTAGCGACCAGTTTTTAATCTGCAACCTTTTGGCTGAAAGGCGCAACACTAAACCACGGTCGGACTAAACGACTGGTCTTAATTCGCTACTTCAGCAAAAACTGTAGCAATATCCCTAATGTATCCCACAAAGTAAATAGTTCCGACACCTCAACAGAAGGTACGAAATATCTAATAATAAATTGTATAACACTGATTTTGCTCACAAGTTATCACAAGATAACTGTGTAGAATCCTTCAATATGCATTAAATTGCCTGAACCCAGCGGATTAATGGGTTCTACCAAATTGAAGGAACGTGTCTATCATATACAACACACTGCAATAGCTCCGGTAACCCGACGATGGGCACGAGGTGATCTGACGATTGCCCGTGTGATAACCCCCTTGGTTTTCCCATTCACGGGGATAAAGATGAATATCCTATCCTATCCTATGCATTTCCCACCCACCAAAATCAAAATTTCACTGCCATTTAGTCATACCGACCCATTTGCAAATAATTTATTACACCGGAAAACGTACAGCAAAAAAATTCGTTATATCGTTTTTCATGTCAAGTAAATGGTTCGGAAATATTGATCTATAGATTCCATGCTTAAAAGACTATAGATCCCATCATCTATATATTACACGCTTTTAAAGACATTGCAAACTTTAGCCATTCATTCTCTACCAAAAACCTTACCGACAAACTACGCTTCAAAATTAAATCTCTTATAGTTGATTGTTTTTTTCCACTATTGTATGCTTAGACCTTGACCATGATTTTGATTTAACTGATTTATTGGCATCAACTATAACGCAAGGCGAAAAGGAGCACAATTTGTCATGAGCCGCTACAGAGTAGTTTTAAAGTCACGGCCTCCTGCTGCACAGGTTGATACATTTTTATATGGTATTGCAGAGTTGTTCCAGCAACCGCCGACTTCGAACCACGTCATTTTACATGCTGTCCATACGATCTCTCGCATTATTAACCCGTTGATCTAACCGATTGCTTAAGGATTAGTTTCATTTTCATTAGTTGGACACGAAAGGTTTTGCTTAATTAAAATAGTAACCCGACCGTTGGCTGGTGTTTAAAAGCCACATTTTCCTGATGTATAAATTTGTATACAAATTAAATTTGATAAGCACACCACCTGTGCATATGTGCCACATTTCCAAAGTCCCCACCATACACATTTCCACACAAATCAACCTTGATAAGCACACCGTCTGTCCATCTGTGCCACATTTCCAAAGTCCCGATCATATATATTTGTACACAAATCAACCTTGATAAGCACACCGTCTGTCCATCTGTGCCACATTTCCAAAGTCCCGATCATATATATTTGTACACAAATCAAAACTAGACGGCGAGTCTAGTTCTAACGATTCCACCGGATTAAACCGAAACAACAAAAACAAATAACAAAACGATCATGTCAAGTAATTACCATCTGAATTGTTTTTTTATTACCGTGCTAAGTTTCGAACACACGGCCACCAAGACCGACTTGTATATGTATTGGTCGCGTTAACCATTTAGCCACAGGACCGTACTAGCGATAAGGCAGTTAAATTACGGCAGCCAGGATAATTTTACTGATACCACACACTAACCTTAATAAATTTTAAGCCCTTTATTTTATTGTCATTATTAACGGGTTTAGTTTCGATCCAATTATCGTTAAGTCCGTTTATTTATCGAAATGATATATGAATTGGTCGCGAAAGGTTGCAGGATCGAAACTGGTCGAAAGCTAGTCGGTTGTGTCCTTAGGCAAGGCACTTTACGAGCATTGCTTGAACCCAGCGGATTAATGGGTTCTACCAAATTGAAGGAACGTGTCTATCGTATACAACACACTGCAATAGCTCCGGTAAGCCGACGGTGGGCGCGTGGTGATCTGACGATTGCCCTTGTGTTAACCCCCTTGGTTTTCCCACTCACCGGGATAAACATGAACATCCCATCCTTTCCTTAACCAATCCTCTACGCCAGCGCTCAAATCTATTGTCATTTTTTTATCAACAGCAGCAAATTCCCGGGCGAATTCACCACCTTGGCTACCCTTGCTGTAATACCTCCCACGATGGTTCTGAATAACTCAACTCATCCTATCAAGGTGTCGGCCCTTCTGGCGTTCGGCAGCCTCATGTTATGTGCTGGTATCATTGCCATCGTGGGAAACCTTGTGGTGATGTACACCTTTTTAAGGTTAGTGGTTTTACTGAGCCTGGTTTTGAACCCAGAACCATTGGGCCCTGCTTAGACTAGTTTTTGTGTATTGTCTGATACGGTTGCTATATAAGGATAGAATAATTAAGTTTCTCCCCGTAAATGGGAAAACCAAGGGGGTTAAAAAAGGGGCAATTTAATTCGCTGGGTTCAGGCAATGTCCGTTAAGTACCTTGTCCGTTAGTAAAGACACAGCCTACTTAGTAGGACGCCTTTTAACCGAAATGTTACAGATCGAAGCTGGTCGCTAGACACAGCAACCAGTTTCATATCTGCAACCTTTCGGTTAAAAGACGTCGCACTAAACCAGCAGAGTAACCGGTCGGTCGAAAAGACAACACTCGTAAGATGATAACGCTCCTAAAGTGCGTACGAAAATTTCGTCTGAGAAAGTCAATATCCGCACCGCATTAGCGTACTAAGATTTATCTTCTTTGTTCAAAAAATAAAACGATTAGGGTTATTCGTGCTAAATTAGCGTTTTCCTGCCGGTTGGTCTGGCGGTTAAGTGCGTCGCCTTTTAATGGAAAGGTTGCAGGTGCGAAACTGGTCGCTAGCTAATCGGTTGTGTCCTTGGGCAAGGCATTTTATGGACATTGTCTGAACCCAGTGGATTAATGGGTTCTACCAAATTAAAGGAACGTGACTATCATATACAACACACTGAAAATAGGATTAGAATTGGTTTCCATAGCGATCCAAGCGATCCTGTAGTTGTTTGATTTCTTTTCGTGAAATACGCGTTGCATGTTTTCAGTAAGAAGCAATTACGAAAGTCATCTGCGAATATCTATACGATCAACTTAGCATTCAGCAACACTTGGCTGGGCATATTTGGAAGCGTTATTTCGATTAACATCTACAAAGGAAACTACACGTCTCCAGGTATTGTTTTACTTAGCCGAGTTTCGAACCAGTAATGATTCGTCATTGGATTCGTTTAGATCAGGCATAGGCAACATACGGCCCGTGAAGGGATTTTGGCCGGCCCGAAGACTGTATGTAATCATACCCTGTAATTAAGATATTGAATACTATTCATGTAATTAACCGGACCGCCAAGGACTTCATTTTGCCACATCTGACCCTCCGACTAGAGAAGTTAAACATTTGCATATTACAAACATATAAACATTCCTATTTGCATATTACAGTATAGGCCCCGCTTATTACGACCACGGATAATCCGACCAGCCGCTTATTATGAGAAATTTGGTACAAAATTTTCTTATTTAAAATTCTTTGTTTAATATGACCAAATTTCGGATAATATGACCAATATTTTCTCCATCAAGTATAACTTTGCCTTTTCGAAATGCGCATTTTGTATACTCACACATGCCGCCTGTGCCCTCTGTGCTAAGTCTTAATGACAAAACAGTCACATTGATTCGGATTTACTAACACAGTCGTAATATATTCTCTGCTTCAAATATTTAGTTTACTGCCAACGCCACACTGTTACTTCGGTTAAAGGATGACTTTCACGATATTTGGACTTCATGTGACTTACGGCGTCGATTCAGTCGCGGTTATGGCGACTTCGGTTTTTATTACGATTCGGATTTAATAAACAAAATGGTATTTTCCCAAGGTGTGGTCATATTAAGCGTCGCCTATTGTATTTATTTCAGCTTTAATCAATGGTCGTGTAAAATTTTGTTTTCGACGCCCTTTATTTTTTAACATATAATTGTTTTATTGTCAAACAATTTTGTATGGCGGTTCTCAAATTCGTTTATTGTTAAAAATAGCCCAGTTCTAATAAGTATATCAACGAGTTTGTGATAATGTGGATTGTTATGACTCGACTTAAAATAAAACGTTTACTACCAAGACTTGACTCGAATTAGAACATTTAAATGACTTAACTCGCTTCTTTGATACAATGTAATTGGAAAATTTGGCAAAATCTACTCTGGGGGGATTGAGTAAAGACTATATCAATGTCTGCATCTTATCCAACACACTAAACTAATTTAATCTATAGTTATTGTATACAGTTAATCGTCTATGCGTTCAGGTTATTGGACGATTGACAGTGTTTTAAGTTATTGTCTCACGCGTTTTTCCATTTCTGACGATAAACATAAATACCCCACCCTACTCTAAAACTAGCTTAAATGTCTTACGGATTTCAATATCTGTTGACTCTAAACTCGGATTAGATTAAATTGAATTGATGCCAATGTCGATTAAATCGTGTTTAATTTGCAAATACATTTTAATTTATGGAAATGGCATCCGGCATGGCTTTGTTGTTGCGATTTAAAAGCAATTTCTTTTCAATTTCGGTCGATACGGATTATTAAAAAAACACTTATTATTACCGAGGTATTATCTGTTCTAAAGAATTAGGGATCAACTATTCGTCATGACTGTAATATCGGAATTGCTTTGTGTGTATAGAGATTTTGCTGTTATTATGTGGATCAGAGTGTTTCTTTGATTTTTGTGCAAATATAATTGATTGGAAATGTGGAATAGGACAGGTGGTGCTAATCAAGTTTGATTATAAGGATAGGATAGAATAGGATGGTGGGAAAACCAAAGGGGTTAACACACGCGCAATCGTCAAATCCCAATCGCGCCCACCGTCGGGTTACCGGAGCTATTGCAGTGTGTTATGTATGATTTACATGTTCCATCAATTAAGTAGAACCCAATTATTTGCTGGGTTTAGGTAATAGCCGTTAAGTGCCTTGCCCAAGGATGTAACCAACCAGCTAGGGTCCAGTTTTGGACCTGAAACCCTTCGGTTAAAAGGCGACGCACTAAACCACCAGAATCATTTGTCTTAGATGGTAAAAAGTGTATGTGAATGTGGACTTTTAAATGGTGGTGAATATGAATAGGATACGCTTTTAATGCTTATTTGTGTTGTGTACAAATATATATATAATTGGTAGTTTGATAATGTGACACAGATGGACAAATGCTGGCTTAAATTCCCGATGTTTTTTTGTTTCGCAGTTAACTGTCAAGCCGAGGGCTTCTTTGTGAGCACTTTTCACATAAGCGTGATCATGACAATCACGTGCATGATAGCGGATCGCTATCATGTCATCTGCAGCAAAAAAACTTTCTGCAAAGTGTTCCACAAACGCCCAGTCCTGGTTTTGATACTCCTCTGGACGTACAGGTACTTTTTTGCATGATCATAAACAAGAGAGCGGTACATCTAATTTCTACAGGACTTTTCTAACGCTTGAATCGTTTGAAGTGCTGACTATACTTCGTTAATATCAAAGTCTCGCGTTCATTTGATTAGAATACAAACACCAGAGACAACAATCATAACAACCCTTAATGACAAAACATCTTTAAAATTATATATCATTATAAGTATATGCTAATTTATGTCAGCAAAACGGATTTAGGATAGGATATTTATGTTTATCCTCGTGAATGGGAAAACCAAGGGGGTTAGCACACGGGCAATCGTCAGATCACCTCGCGCCCATCGTCGGGTTAACGTAGCTACTGCAGTGTGTTGTGTATGATTCACACGTTGTTTAATTTTATAAAATCCAATAATCCCCGAGAAAAGCGTCAAACTAAACCACCGAACTAAACGGTCGTACAATTTTCTCTCATTTTTGAAAGGCTGTGTGGCCGAATGGTTAATGCCACCAATTCATCATATTTCGCTCTTTATATAAAAAATACGGTCTTAGTGACAAGCCCATTATATGTTTGAAACGTGGTCTAGTAAAAAAATGTAATAAAATAATTTGAACGGTTGTGTGGCAGAATGGTTAACACAACCGATTGACATGCCACTCAATATCAGAAAACTGACTTGGTAACGAACCCATAATAGGTTCGAAACTTGTTCCAGTAATAAATCCTTCTTTTTTAGTTTTGCGTGGAGCGCACCGCCCCTAACACCGTTCGTCCACGACTACATAGCAGAACCACTGATTCCAAGCTGCATTTTCGACCGTTTCACCACTTCGCTTGCGAACCAGACTTACATCATTACGATGTGCGCTTTCGTGTTCTTTGTGCCGCTGTTGTTTATATGCTACTGTCTGGTGCGGATTTACAAGGCGGTTAAAACCAGTTCGACCCTGCTGGCAAAGCATAAGGTGAGTATAGATAAACGGGTGCTTCTAAGTACTACAGGATCGCTTGGAGCGCTTAAAACCGTAACCAAACTCTAACCCTAAATCCAACGCTAACTCTAACCCTAACTCTAACTCTAACCCCTATCTAACTCTAACCCTAACTCTAACCCCAACCCTAAATCCCTTATTCTTTCATAACGTGCTTTTCATAGTTTGTGATGTTTTGAATATTTAAATCTATAGGATTGTTGATAGTTTAAAATAGTACATACCGTAAACTTGGGGAAAACTAAAAGGAGAAAAAGTGGGGAGTAGTGAAAAAAAGGGAAACTGCACACTAAAATGAATATTAGCGCATTAAAGTTAGTTTTAAACATGGGGTTGGAGTTCGAGTTAGTTTTGGGTTGAGATTAGTGTTCAGGGAAAGGTTACAATTAATTTTTATAGTTTTGGTCAGCAGTTTCCCTCCTTCCCGCTTTTCCTCCGTTTAGTGTTGCCCCTTAAACCTATATTTGAGACCCATAGCGGTCTATGTTTCAACTTATAGTAGCGTTATATTCTTATACAAGCGTTAAATTAGAGGTTTTACGGTAAGTGATGCAAAGTTGAAGTCAGCCCTTATGATATATGCAAATGAACTTAAACCTCCTAGCCAAACGGATATATTTCAAATGTAACTTGTGATATATGCAAAGGCACTTTAACCTCCAACCCACACGGCTATATTTCAAATGTAACTTGTGATATATGCAAATTCACTTTAACCTCCAGCCCACGAGGTTATATTTAAAATGTTTTGTTTTAAACAGGGACAGAGACATGTACGATCGCGGTTGAGAAAGGCTGAAGGGAAGTAAGTAATCAAGCGACGTAATATTACTAAGATTTTAATTATTAATAACCTTATCTTGACAATCGTTTCACACGTGTCTGGTTTATCGTTTGAGATTTACCGGGTAAGGAAAATCAGTTTAACTCATGCTAACCAGGAAATTACTCCAAGTCGAGTTTCAAAGCTAGTATTCTGTGTAAATTTGAAGCTACGATTCTGTGTACTTTTTTGTATGTTTGAATAGAAAATCAGTATTTGACGATTTACACGCGTTTGTTTTCTAAAATCTCGTGCCCAGAATCGGATTTCTCAAGATATTACAATCTGTGCGTAAGGCAAAAATACAAATCACACTGTTATAGATTCAGTCGCCAGAGCAGTGAAATATCTGATGGAGGCGCCATGCTGTCTTCCTGTCAAGTTCAAGCAGCAAATTTTCAAGGTATATTTTATTTTAAGTAAAGATTATGTCGGCTACCACTTTTGGTTGAGACCCATATTCACTATAATATATATTTAAAAAAAATGTCCCCTTGCTTTTTGTAAATGTTAAGACTTTGTTTACAAAGTTTGTTATGTGAGTACAGGTGACCCAGCCTTCCACACTGTAATAGCTCCAGCATCTCGAAAGCTCAAGGTTCAGTGACGATTACAGAACCTAATAATTATATACAGTATATATTTTTCTATTTTGGTGCTAAATTATTTCAGTAAAAAAATGAAGTTGAATATACTACAGAGATTTTTATAATTTCAAATTCAAAAAGTTTATTCAGTAAAAAACATAAGTTTGTCTTGTATTTAACCCTTTAAAAACGATAAGACCAAATTTGGCTTTTCAAAAACTTTCAAAAAAGATAAAAAACTATGACATTGTATAAGAAAGAATATGACGTGGATGGCCAGATAATGACGTCATCAAAAAATAAAAATTTTAGAAATTTTGGAAATTTTATTTCGAACAACTCTAGTGTTGAACATTTTGCCCAAACTATAACACGAGAGGCGCTAGAGCACTACAAAGCGGACTCGGCCAAAACACGCAAATTGCAAAAAAACAATCTCGTTTCTAAAGGGTTAAATATGTTCCATTTTAGAATCCGCTCCAGTCTCGCCGTCACCAAACCGAAAATACGATAAAGAAGCTCTGAACGAAAGTGAAAGCAAAGCGGAAAGTCGTCAGAAGACAAAGAAACAGCTGGGACTTGTAAATATTAATTATCTTTTATTCATTGAAATGCCAAACGTACGTTTTATCATTTAAAAACATAAGCAACCTTTCTTGACATATCAGTTTAGTTTATTTTTTCGCTCCTTCGTTAGAATAAAAAAAAACAGCACTTAGTAATTTTTTTTTATCGGGTTAGTTTCGAACCAATAGTGGGTTAGTTGCTAATACCGTTTTTTTGTATGCAAGTCGGTATATGTATCGGTTGCGTTAACCATTCGGTCACACGACCGCAGAACAGCACAATTATTTCAAGTTAAATCTTGCCTCTGTAATAACGCCTCTTACGTTTCCCAGTGGACAAACATGAATATCCCATTCTGTCCTACCCAGATATAAAAAGGATCTAGCGTTCTCACGTTCTGTTGAATAATTTTGTGTGAATTGTCTACAACCAAAAAGTATTTAGTCTGGCCGTTAGTATGGCGGTTAAGTGTGGCGCCTTTAAATCGAAAGGTTGCAGGTGCGAAACTGGTCGCTAGATAGTCGGTTGTGTCCTTGGGCAAGACACTTTACGGACATTACCTGAACCCAGCGGATTAATGGGTTCTATCGAATTGAAGGAACGTGTCTATCATACATAACACACGCAATAGCTCCAGTAACCCGACGATGGGCGCGAGGTGATCTGACGATTATCCGTGTGTTAAACCCCTTGGTTTTCCCATTCACGGGGACAAACATGAATGTCCTCCTCCTATCTGCGAATTCGACGCCAAAATGTATTGATAACTGACAGTTTCAACCACAGGAACAAAGCATCGGCGAAAATTCGAACTTAAAACGAGTTCTGTCGGTGAAAATACGATCCCGAGAGTCATCCAAGCGCAGCAAAGGCGGAAGTTTCCATCTCAAACCTTCACTCCAAACTGTCGAGTTTCAAATCCTCAAGTCGGCGGTTTTGTTGATGGTTTTGTTCGTTTCGTCATGGATGCCTTTCACGGTGGCGGCGATGATAAGCGTGGTGGCTGAACAAGTAGATCCCTACGTCATACTGGTATCATATTTGTTCGCGAAAGCGTCGTGCGTCCACAGCTCGTTCGCGTACATCACAAACGCCCATTTTCGCGCGACGCTCGGCGTACTGCGCTGCAAGAAACGGCGCAGCGTTTAAATGTTTTAAGTGGTGGATAAGTATTTTAGTGGATGCTGGTAGAAAACTGTTTTAGTTTAGTGTGTCACTACATCGTGGGTTGACTGTAACCACAACCATTACTTGTACATGACTTAACGTCATTTTGCTATATGTGACGTTACATTTTACTTTATCGCGTCACATGTTCGTTTATGTGATTTCACATTGTACATCACGAAACGTCATGTTTTGATTGGTTTCACGGGAAATGTTGCATCACGTGAGCTCAACTACCCTCTATGTGACGTCACACTTTGCAATATAAAATTCAAACTGCCAAAAAGATCGACCGGCGGTTTCAGTTGTTTTATTTTAGTTACATTTTTGTGCCGTTAATTCTGTAATGAAGCTAGCGTTTAGTTCCTGTTACTGTTGCGCAATTATATAGTGTTGTCTGACAAAAGTATGGCTTCGATTAAAAAAATCTGCCCAAATAAATACAACGAAACCGTACAGTAAGTTTTACGAAAAACTTAAATATTCGCGGAAAACAAATAGGTCTGTGGAGTATAGTTAGGAATACATTAGAATGGGATAGAATATTAGTGTTTGTCCCCGTGAATGGGAAACCAAAGGGGTCAACACACGGGCAATCGTCAGATCACCTT
>CH002511.1:103623-114306 GCA_000149265.1 Ciona savignyi
CGGAGCTATTGCAGTGTGTTGTGTTTTATTCACCTTTTTTATTTTATTTTAGTACTACTCATAATTAGCTGGGTTCAGTCAATGTATTTTAAGTGCCTTGCCCAAGAACATAACTGCATGGCACTTGGCGGACATTGACTAACCCAGGCGAATTATTGGGTTCTGCTAAATTGAAGGAACGTATGAATCATACACAACACACTGCAATAGCTCCGGTAACCCGACGGTGGTCCGGAGGTAAGCTAACAATTGCCCGTGTGTTACCCCCCCCCTTGGTTCCCCCTTCACGGGGATAAACCTGAATACTCACCTATCCTAAACTTTCATTGAGGCTTTGAATAAAAAATATTGATTTTTTTAAATTATGACTCAATTGTCTGCACCAACGAATAGTCGAAGGCATTAAATTCGTTCACAAACATTTCACCATAATTTTATTGCCCTTTTCTCAACTAAAAGTAAGATTGGATAATAAAGAATTATTAAAATTGTTCGGGTAATGAGGAATTAAATACTTGTTTACACAGTGGTTTATTAAAACATTTTCGTAATAACACGCACTATGATATCACATTGACCGTTTTATTACTGGTTTATCAGTCAACCATTAAGTCAATCATGTCATTTTTGTTAAATATTGGTGAAGCAAGTTTAATTTAGTTTTTTGCTTTTTCCATACAGTAAAGAAGAATAGAAAAATTATTTTAAATTAAGAACACAGAATAAAACGACAAAACTACAGTAGTTAAAGTACATTTAATTATATTCCATGCATATTTCAGCATCAGTGTTCATCTTTCTTTATAATATATTCCCAACCAGTAAGTCTTTATTTCTGCCTAATGCATAGTACTGTAAGACTGTGCGAGCAAATACGTTTTGCTCAGAAGCTTTAATTTGTTTTACTTTAATAACATTTGATTTTAAATTTTGTGATAAACAAAAAAACGTCAGAAAACCCTGCTATGAATATATGCAACATATGTGCATATGGACATACTTATTATGCTTAGCTTTAACTTAATGCTTTGATTTTGCTTAGATGTTGTGGCCTAGTCCACTATTATTTAGTATTTACATCATTTGCGAAGGCGTGTTTTAACGACCATTTTGTTTTGCCGTCTATTTCTTTTTTGTAATTATAATTTATTTTACTTGTTGCTATTGGTGGTTACTAGAGCCAAACATAACAAACTAATCAGCTAAACATGTACGTACGCAGTAGGCCGGGGATAGTATATACATGTTTATTCCCGTGAATGGGAAAACCAAGGGGATTAACACGCGGGCAATCATCATATCACCTTGTGCCCACCGTTGGGTTACCGGAGCTATTGTAGAGTGTTGGGTATGAAAGATGCGTTCCTAAAAGTTGTTAGAACCCATTAATTCTCTGGCAATGTATGTTAAGAGCTTTGCCTAAGGACACAACCGACTAGCTAGCGACCAGTTTCGATGAAAGGCTTCGCATTAAACCGTCAGACTACCCGGTCATACTCCGGAATACAACGCTTTAAATGTTTTAGGTTACTCTTTAAACGAGGAGAAACTTCTAGATGCGTGTCGCCCGGAGGATGGCTACTTCAAGTGTAATAATGGTGTGTGTAGGGATCGAAAAGACGTTTTAGATGGCGGAAATGACTGTAGGGATGATATGGACGAAACAACGTGTAAAATTAATTGTTCTTGTGTAAAAGATTAAGCATATAGTTTGTACCGGGCAGGTTTTAATCATGTGGGCTTGTTAACGTGACCGTTTTTGCATATAATTATTATATGTATCGGTCGCGCTAACCATTGGAGCACACGCCCATTTTTATATATTACCTGTTGTATTATGTTTAAAGAAGTTGTGTTTTTATGCTACTTACATGAATACAAACAATTTAGACAAATATTGTTGAGAGCTGCTGACTGCAGGCTATTAGAACCCTGCCTAAAAGTGTAACACTACAATAGCTCCCATAACCCGATGGAGGGCACGAGGTAATCTGACGATTGCCGGTGTGTTAACCCACTTGGTTTTCCCATTCACGGATATAAACATGATATTCTCTATTCTTATCTTATCCTAGCTCCACTTAACTGCACCGACGATGAGTTCCGATGCAGAGTTTCAAACCGTTGCATACCACGCCATATAATTATGGGTCCCATTTGGAAAAATGGGACACATATTGTTTTTGTCCGTTTTTTTTTTTTCGTCAAACGCTTGACAGCTTGAACAGCTTCTCTCTCTTTGTTTAAATTTGGTGAAATGTAAGTGCATTAACCACTGATATAACACTTGAAAGAATTAAAAAAATTACCTTAGGAAATACCCTAAAAAATAAGATTTTGTTTTAAATCATGATTGTGACAGGCATGGCTTGTGGCCCCAACATATACTAGAAAAAAGTAATGGAATCGCAATAAAACTTTGTCATTTGTTAGACAATATGTCCTAGATATGCAAAAAACAAACTTTTGGGTAATATACCCAGGGGAATTCCCCTGGGAGGTAAATAACCGAAATGGAATTAAAAAAAAATAGTTTTTTTTGCGCATAACGCTTAAACGGCTGCTCCAAATTTCAATTAGATTTGGGAAAATATAAGTGCATTAGCCACTGATAAAACGCCTAAAAGAATTTTAAAAAACACCCAGGGAAATACCCTAAAAAATAAGATTTTGTTCTCAAATCATGATTGTGACAGGCATGGCTTATGGCCCGACATCTAACAGAATAAGTATTAAAATTGCAATTAAACCTTGTCATTTGTTAGACAATTTGGTCTAGATATGCGGAAATCAAAATTTTGGATAATATACCCAGGGGAATTCCCCTGTGAGTAGAAAAACCAAAACGGTATTTTTTAAAAATAATTAGCTTTTTTGGCGCTAAAGTCGACTCTAAATGGGTGCTCCAATTTAAATTAGATTTGATAAAATGTGAGTGCATTAGTCACTGATATAACACTTAAAAGAATTAAAAAAATTAACTAGGGAAATACCCTAAAAATGAGATTTTGGTCTTAAATCATGATTGTGACAGGCGTGGGTTGTGGCACCGACATCTACCAGAAAGGGCAATGGAATTACAATGAAACTTTGGTATTTGTTAGACACCATGGTATAGATATGCAGCAACCAAAATTGTGTGTAATATATCCAGGGAATTCCCCTGGGAGGTAAAAAAAACAAATCGGAATTTTTTTAAATTACCTTTTTGGGGCATAGTGTTTGAACGGCCAAAATGTTAATTCCCTATCCGCCTTTGTATCATTGAGCAAAAAAGAAAAAGGGAACATGGGGAAATACCCTAAAAATTATGATTTGTTTTTAAACCATGATTGTAACAGGCATGCTATATCGCTCCGAAATCTCCAACAAAGAGTCGCCAAAGCAGATTAAAACTGTTTGTTAGATTATCTAACAAACATCTAACTTAGATAACATAACTTAGATATGTTAAGCAGAAATTTATGTACTAAACCTAGGGGAATTCCCCGAAATAATGAAAACTCAATCGGACTGTTTTGGGAATTTACCTTCCCTTTATTAAAGCGCTTGACAAGAGGCTTAAATTTAAAACATTTGTGGTAAAATGTTCGTAAATCTAGAACGCTTATTCTTTTTTTAACTACACATGGAAAAGAAGTTTGGTTTAATAACTATGGGACCCATGCGTTTATGCTTGCAGAAACAAAACTATTACAGTCCGGTTAAAACATTCAGGAATGTTACATAACATGGATCTGAAGTGCACATATCTGACAATAACATATATTGTGTAATGAACATTAATAACGAAATCGGATTGTTACCTCAGGTAGGCCTACCCATGTGTTTATGCTTGCAGAAACAAACTACTAATCCGGTGTATAAAAACCCAAATTGTGGTTAGGGACCCTGCTCGCATATATATATATATATATATATATATCATACAAAATGTGTTTTACAAATAGTGGTTTTAAAACACGTGATTGACACTCTCTAGTTAACACTAGAACAAGTTGCACCAACAAAGATAGCATTATTATATCGTGCCAACCCGAGTTTGGTAAGTGCTGGGGTCGTTAGTTTTCCCAATTTTGCAATTTAAGTCTCAATACCAGCGGGTATGAAAGACCACAAGAAATATTTTTTTCCGGGCTGGAATTTAAACACAAGATTTGTTTCCAATACCTGTTTGGTATTTAATTGTTGTATGTATCGGTCACGTTAGTCATTCAGCCACAAGACCGTAAAATTTAAGGATATTAACACCATCTTAATGAAATACGCGTGAGGAAAAATCTTGTGTTGAGCTAATTTTGTAATCGTTAGATAATTTGTGCCCATTAAAGTTACTGAAGGTATTATATTGGATTGTATTTAATGGATATCTTGCAATCAATCTGTTCAACCCGCCACACTCAGTTTTACATATTTTATTCAAAATAGCATTCGTCTGCTCTTTGCTTGATTTTAATTATATAAAACTATTTTACAAAATTAGATGAAGCGCCTGGTTTTTGGACTGTTCTATTAATTCGAATGTGTTTAATCCTTGATGCAAATGTTCTATACTAGAAGTCGGCAACGCGGGTTGGTGGGCTCGTCAATTGTGGCGGGCAAAGGGAAAACTAAAAGAAGGGAAAGTGGGAAACTGCACAATATAATAGAGATTAGGACATTAGAGTTAGTTTTCAA
Organism: Ciona savignyi; assembly: GCA_000149265.1. Classification (NCBI taxonomy): domain Eukaryota; kingdom Metazoa; phylum Chordata; class Ascidiacea; order Phlebobranchia; family Cionidae; genus Ciona; species Ciona savignyi. The sequence goes on from CH002511.1 coordinate 108,301, forward strand.
CATGGGTTAGAGTTAGGGTTAGTTTTAGCCTTGAGATTAGTGCTTAATACAGGGTAAAAATTCATTTTCATAGTAGTGGTGAGCAGTTTCCCTCCTTTTCCCCCTTTTAGTATTGCCCACAGGCAAGAGATTTTTTCATGGCAAGCCGCGTGATCTGACGCGCTATATGCAAAAATCTAGATTAAAAGCGTGTGTAAACTGAAACCGTCTACGCTGCAAAAATTACAATTGGATTGCTTCTACTCTCACTAATGCGCATGCCAACAAACACACTTATTGCTATCTCTCAAAGCATTGTCTTTGTCTGCACGCACACATTCTCAATAGACACGGTCAGGCGTATTTTTTTTCAGTTAGATGTCTCGGGCCGGATGATTTTGCTTGGCGGGCCGGATGCGGCCCGCGGGCCGTAGGTTGCCGACCCCTGATATATATATATATATATATATATATGCGAGCAGGGTCCCTAACCACAATTTGTATTTTATACACCGGGTTAGTAGTTTGTTTCTGCAAGCATAAACGCATGGGTCAATAACACCAAAGAATAGTCGAAAGGATTAAATTCGTTCACAAACATTTCACCATAATTTTATTGCCTTTTTCTCAACTAAAAGTAAGATTGGATAATTAAAAATTATTAAAATTGTTCGGGTAATGAGAAATTGAATTCTTGTTTACAAAGTGGTTCATTAAAACATTTTCGTCATAACACGCAATATGACATCACATTGACCGTTTTATTACTGGTTTATCAGTCAACCATTAAGTCAAGCATGTCATTTTTGTTAAATATTGGTGGAGCAAGTTTAATTTAGTTTTTTGCTTTTTACATACAGTAAAGAAGAATAGAAAAAATATTTTAAGTTAAGAACACAGAATAAAACGACAAAACCACAGTAGTTAAAGTACAGTTAATTATATTTCATGCATATTTCAGCATTAGTGTTCATCTTTCTTTGTAATATATTCCCAACCAGAAAGTCTTTATTTCTGCCTAATGCATAGTACTGAAAGACTGTGCGAGCAAATTTGGCTCAGAAACTTAAGTTTGTTTTACTTTAATAGCATTTGATTTTAAATTTTGTGATAAACAAAAAAAAACGTCAGAAAACCCTGCTATGAATATATGCATCATATGTGCATAAGGACATACTTATTATGCTTAGCTTTAACTTAATGCGATATGCTATGATTTTGCTTAGATGTTGTGGCCTCCATTATTATTTAAAATTTACATCATGTGTGAAGGCGTGTTTCAACGACCATTTCGATTTGCCTTCTATTTCTTTTTTCTTATTTTAATTATTTTACTTATTGCTATTGGTGGTTACTAGAGCCAAACATAACAAACTAATCAGCTAAACATGTACGTACGCAGTAGGCCGGGGATAGTATATACATGTTTATTCCCGTGAATGGGAAAACTAAGGGGATTAACACACGGGCAATCATCATATCACCTTGTGCCCACCGTTGGGTTACCGGAGCTATTGTAGAGTGTTGGGTATGAAAGATGCGTTCCTAAAAGTTGTTAGAACCCATTAATTCTCTGGCAATGTATGTTAAGAGCTTTGCCTAAGGACACAACCGACTAGCTAGCGACCAGTTTCGATAAAAGGCGTCGCACTAAACCGTCAGACTACTCGGTCAGACTCCGGAATACAACGCTTTGCATGTTTTAGGCTACTCTTTGAACGAGTAGAAACTTCTAGATGCGTGTCGCCCGGAGGATGGCTACTTCAAGTGTAATAATGGTGTGTGTAGGGATCGAAAGGACGTTTTAGATGGCGGAAATGACTGTAGGGATGATATGGACGAAACAACGTGTAAGATTTATTGTTCTTGTGTTTAAGAAAATGATTAATTATGTTTTTTTTACCGGGCTAGGTTTTGTTCTTATGTGCTTGTAAACGAGACCGCTTTTGTTTTATTTTTTTATTGGGCTCAGTTTCGAATCCATGATGGGCTCGTTGCTTTTATATTAAAGATATATCTAGTTATTTTAGAGATATTTTAGTAACCCTCAATTATTATTCATTTAAAAATTAAAACAATATTTAAATTGGGATATTTTTGTTTATTCATCAATTATCTTTAGCATCATTCCCTTCTGAAGTTTCACTCAAAAGATCTTCAAATGTGTCTGAAATATATGGAAAGGCTAATAAAAAATCCAATGTTTGGCAAAGAATTTAATCTACATTTGAATTCATGACTTAACTTACAATAAAGGAAAAAATGCATTTGATAACTGTCTTGTTCATCTGTGAAAATAATTGTTTAGAGAGTCTGACCAAAATTTAAACCGATCGACGCATGTTATACATACAACAAACAAAATCGAACCTAGCAATTAATACAGAGAAGATTAATTCGAAGCTTGGTAAGCTAAAAACTTTAAAACTTTCAGTGATCTTGTAATACAAATGTATGTGCGACCGACACACAGAAAACATGTAAAACGGAGTGGCGAATTCAGCATTCAAGATTACTAACTTAGATAGCTTAAGTAAACACAGTAAATCTATCCAACCAAACAACACAACCAACCTCGAAGAATTCTTTCTTGAAAATGGTTTCCTAACGACAAGGCTGGCGCTTGTTTTAACGACAGAAGTTTCCGCATTTGTTCGGCGAAGACGGCTCTGGGTAAGTTGGGGCATCTATAACCAAAAGATGGAAGAACAGATGCAAGGTAATAATACCTTTATCGTATCATAAACTGTTTTGTTTTTCATAATCTAATTTTTCAGATAGTTCATGAAAAGATATTTCTAATTTAATTATTAAAGCAAATTGGAATATATTCATAATTTATCCATGTAAGTAGGAAAACGCGAGAGGCGTTTTCGCCGTCAGATTTTCCCCCGTGGGTTTACAGAAGCTATTGGACTGTGTTACATATGACCAAGACATGTTACATATGTGTTGCATATCATTTAGTTCTAGTATAACCCAGCAAGGGTTTCAACGTAATCTGCTAAAATCGGTAACATCAATCTATCCAAGGACTGGTTTCGATTGCCTTACGACTGCCTGCAGATGGCGCACTCTCTTCCCGATTGTTCTACAAGACGAATTTCAGTTTTAGAAATAGAAGAATAGGATACTCATGTTTATCCCCGTGAGTGGGAAAACCCAGAGGGTTAACACACGCCCAACCGCCAGAACACTCGCACCCATCATCGGATTACCGGACCGGTTGCAGTGTGTTCTGTATGATTCACATGTTCATTTAATCATGTTTTGTTTAACCCACACATTTTCCTTTATTATAAGTTAAGTGATTAATTCAAATGTAGATTGAATTCTTTGCCAAACAATGGATTTTTTATTAGCCTTTATATATATTTCAGACACGTTTGAAGATCTTTTGAGTGAAGCTACAGAAGAGAATGATGCTAAAGAAAACTGATTGTTAAACACAAATATCCCAATTTAAATATTGTTTTAATTTTTAATTGAATTATAATTGAGGGTAACTAAAATATTTATAAAACAACTAGACATATCATTGATATAAAAGATTTGGTTAGGTCATGTGGCCGAGCCGTTAACGCGACCGACACATCTACCAAATTTCGTATAAAAACACAGTCTTAGCAACGAGCCCATCATGGGTTCGAAACTGAGCCCGATAAAAAAAACATGAAAAATCAAGTGTGATGACAGCACCAGCTATGGAACTTAGATATTATACTTGTGTTGTTCTTCTACCCAGCTATTATCTAACGATTTAACTCGCAATTGGTACCAAGTTAATCGCCTCAATTGCTTAATACAATTGATGTTATAAAACTACTGAGGCGTTTATCGACAAACCACAGAAGTAAAGGAGGAGTTTACGCAGAAAGCCTCAATTAATTAGCGCACCTCCGAGAGTCGAGATAGAGCGTAGGGAATCGCAGATCCCATCAGGTGTTGTAACCGGCTTACCTGGATGCCTACAAGGAACAATCTAGCGAAATAGGCAGCGACCTGCAACGGCTCCCTACAATATATAGTGTGACAGCAATCAGATATTATGTATAGTGTGACAGCACTCAGATATTATATATAGTGTGACAGCACTCAGATATTATACTTGTGTTCTTATCGGAGTGCTTAAATTATTATAAACTCTGTCTTGTACAATTTCCAATTTACTCGATTGTGGTACTACCAACGAATTGTTCATTTTAACTCGGAGAATACTTGTTATATCACTGATCCCGTTAAGTTTAGTTGATGGAACCTTTATTGTGTTCATGTGCAAGAAAGGACAGGATATTCATGTTTATTCTCGTGAATGGAAAACCAAGGGGGTTAACACACGACAATCGTCAGATCACCTCGCGCCCCCTCTCGGGATACCGGAGCTATTGCAGTGTAATGTGTATGATTCACACGGTTCTTCAATTTAGTAGAACCCATTAATCAGATTGGTAAAGGCAATGTCCGTAAAGTGCCTTGACAAGAACACAACCGACTAGCTAGGGACCAGTTTCGCACCTGCAATCTTTCGATTGAAAGGCAACGCACTTAAACGCCTTGAACGATAGCTCCAATTTAAATAAGATTTGGTGGAATGTAAGTGAATTAGTCACTGATTTATCACTTAAAAGAAATAAAAAATGTACCTAGGGAAATACCCAATAAAATTATATTTTGTTCTGAAATTATGATTGTGACAGGCATGCCATGTCGCCCCGACATCTACCAGAAGGAATAATGGAATCGTAATACAACTCAGCCATTAGTTAGACAACATGGTTTAGATATGCAGAAACCAAAATCCCCTAGGGACGTTAAAAACCAAAACGTTTTTTTCTAAAAAATGCCTTTTTGGGGGGATAGCGCTTGAACGGCTGTTACAATTTGAATTATATTTGGTGGAATGTAAGTGCATTGGTCACTGATTTAACACTTAGAAGAAATAATAAAATTACCTAAGGAAATACCCGAAAAATAGGATATGGTCTCAAATCATGATTGTGACAAGCATGCCATATCGCCCCGACATCTACCAAAAGGAGTAATGAAATTGCAATGAAAATTGGACATTTGTAAGACAACATTGTCTAAATATGCGGAAACCAAAAAGTTGAATAATGAATCTAGGGGAATTCCCCTCAGACGTAAAAAAACGTTTTTTTTAATAAATTAGATTTTGTGGCCATAGCGCTTGAACGGCTGCTCTAATTTTAATAAAATTCGGTAAAATGTTAAAACCAGACACTTTGTGCCAATTAAAAACAGAAAAAATTCAGATTAAAACTTTAAGACTTGTTCATAGCATGACTCACTAATGTAAAAACAGAAACTTATCTACCAAACCCAGGGGAATTCCCTGAAATCATGAAAACCTAAATCGGTCCGTTTTGGAAATTTAGCTTTATTTCACTACAGCGCTTTAAAAGAAGCTATAATTTAAAACATTTGTGGTGAAATGTTCGTAAATTTAAAACGTTTATTCTTTATTTAACTAAACATGGAAATTAAGTTTGGTCTGTTAACTATGGGACCCATGCGTTTATGCTTGCAGAAACAAACTACATACTCAGTGTATAAAATACAAAATGTGGTTAGGGACCCTGTAGCATGAATATATGGCATACAACAGGTGTTTTACAAATAGTGGTGGTTAAACACGTGGTTGACACTCTCTAGTTTTCGATAATTTTGAAATACATAAGCGACTTCAATGATCAATGTTCAATGATAAGGATACAGACAGGCAGAAAGTGGCGTTTAAGAAGATCGTAAGAGATATCTGTACAACCAACTGCTTTAAAATAAAAACAAAATATGAGATATTTTTGCATTTTTGTTTAATCACCAAACATCTTTAATTTTTTTCTATTCTGTAGCTTGTTCAGCTGAAAGATCTTCAAGTGTGTCTGAAATATAAAGCAAGGGATATAAATCGAATGTTTAGCACACCATTTTATCTCTATTTAAATTCACCATATAACGAAATACAAAAAGAAGATTATCATTTTAAGCGTTTAGTTTTGTGTATGA
>CH002511.1:118074-135228 GCA_000149265.1 Ciona savignyi
AACGTCATTTTGCGGTATATTAAAACAAAATTTTACTTCAACGATTTTTTGTTTACCATAAATTTCAAAAGATCCTTTAGCTTCATGCTACTGCAATAAAGGAGATGGCGTTTATCTCGCGCGTTAAAATCGTGTTCGTCTGGTAAATGCTCAAAGGAAGTTATCAACGGATCGTGAGGTAAAATAACTTCACAAAAAACGTTTTGTTAAAAGGTGAATCGCTCTGATACAATCTTCTTTTATAAATTAGTAATCTGATTCTTCCTGTTATCTGCACTGCATTTTCGGCTTGTTTTGCAGCAAGTTGCTAACAGTAGATTATAAACTAAAAGTAAAAAGAAGCATACGCCACAATTTTACTTTTAAAATAACTATTCCTTGGAAAATACTTCTACCCTTTCGCCGACAGGTTTAAAAATTTTTTTGTACTTAATTGCGATACTTAAGCGGTAAATCTGTTTTAAATTGAAACTACTGAAGTTAATACAAAATCGATTGTGCATATAACCCCAATGGTAACTAACTCGAAACCAGTGTCAAAGAATGATTGACATGCTATTTAGTTATACGGTTTTAAAAGAACACCAACGTTAACCTTGTTTTGAATCAATAGTTAGTTGCTCTTATTTAAAAACAAATGGTCAAGTTTTAATCCATTTAATTGCAACTAAAGAATACATTAGGAGATTCTATTTCAGTAGAGTTTGTTTCTTACTAAATTGGACAAAAATTATCCCCCAAAAATTCTCAAACCTTTGTCGATTACTAAACTGGGCAAACATGGACATCTTAGCATGTGCTGTAGCGTTAGCAAATTTCCTAACAGTTTTTGAACAACGAACTCACGATTTCCGAGATCTCTTTCTTTAAAAAAGAAACATAAAGAAAAATCAAGCAGTGGATTTTTTTAAGCCACAAGAAAAAGAAAGGGCATTGGACATAAATTAATCAGTTTTGTCGTAAGGAAACTATTTTCAAGAAAGAATTCTTTGAGGTTGGTTGTGGTTATGGTTGGATAATTTACTGTACTCGCTTAAGTTACCTAAGTTAGTAATGTTGTATGCTGTATTTTCACTAACATTTATTTCACAATATCGCCTAATAGTTTAAAGTTTTTAGTATACCAAGCTTCGAATCTATCTTCTCTGTATTATTTGCTAGGTTCGATTTTGTTTGTTGTGTGCATACCATGCGTCGATCGGTTTAAATTTTGGCCACAAAGTCTCTAAACATTATTTTTCACAGATGAACAAGACACTTATTTTTCTGCTTGCGATTGCGTTTGTTTTAACGACAGAAGTCTCCGGATGGCGTCGCCGCTCGTTTTGGAGCGGTTACAACCAAAAGATGAAAGAACAGATACAAGGTAATATCTTTATCGTATTATAAACAAATTTTTTTTATTTTTATAATATCTAATTTTTCATGCACAAAACTAAGCGTTTAAATTGTAATCTTCCTTTTGTGTTTTGTTATATGGGTGATTTCAAATAGAGATAAAATATTGTGCTAAACATTCGATTTATATCCCTTGATTTATATTTCATACACACTTGAAGATCTTTCAGCTGAACGAGCTAACGAAGAGGAAAAAGTTAAAGATGTTTAATGAATAAACAAAAAATATCGAAATTCAAATATTGTTTTTATTTTAAAGCAATTGGTTGTACAGATATCTCTTACGATCTTCATAAACGCCACTTTCTGCCTGTCTGTATCCTTATCATTGAACTAATAGGTGGTTTCTGCAACGTTCGACTGTTTTAGTAGAAAAGAGGGTTTAACCTCTGTAGGTGCACCTTTGGCTTGTGGATAAACGCTTGGTGCTGCAGCGCGTGGCTCGACTGCCCTGCTGCTTACTTTAAATCTAAGAATCGTGCCCACGTTTGAGGCAAGTTGGTTGTTTATTGTCAAACGTTGTCAATAGAACACACGAATAAATCAAGGCACTTTACTTGGGAACGCTTCGCTGCGACCGACTCGCGTCGTAATAACGGCGCGAAGCCATTAATTGACATTTCGTTTTCTGGTTCTTGAGTTTTACCGACCGGTTCTTGTTTAAACCGAAAGCTGCGACTTTTGTTCTGTTCTTTTTTGTGTCGACTGTGCGTCGAAGCCCCCAAGACCGGGAACTTAAGCCGCTCCCGGCCGCAATCTCTTGCTGGTTTTCCGGCAGAGCTCACGTCCTGTTCTCGCTTTCTGTGCGTTCCGTCTCTGTCCTGTTTGAGTTCCCACAAGCCAGCCCCGAGTTAGTCGCGTTTATCCACAACGCCAAATGTACACCCACAGAAGGTAAACCCTCTATCCTACAAAAACAGTCAAACGTTGCAGAAACCGCCGATTAGTTCAATGATAAGGATACAGACATGCAAAAAATGGCGTTTGAGTAGGATATCTGTTTTCCCAACTACTTTAAAATAAAAACAAAATGCGTATTGGGATACTTTTGTTTATTCATTAAACATCTTTAACTACTTTCTCATCGGTAGCTTGATCAGCTGAAAAGTCTTCAAGTGTGTCTGTAATATAAAGCAAGGTATATAAATCGAATAATTAGTGTCATGATTAGGATACAGACAGGCAGAAAGTGGCGTTTAAGAAGATCGTAAGAGGGATCGCGGGAATCGAGAGATTTCCTACTTTATTCTTTAGTTGCAATTAAACGAATTAAAACATGATCATTTGTTTTTAAATTAAAGCAACTAATTATTTATTCAAAACGCGGTTAACGCTGGTATTCTTTCAAAGCCGTATTCCTGAAAAGCATGTTGACCATTTGTCTATTCGACACTGGTTTCGAGTTGGTTACCATTGGGGTTATATGCACATCCGATTTTGTATTAACTTAACTAGTTTCAATTTAAAACAGATTTACTGTTTAAGTTTCGCAATTAAGTACAAACAAATTTTTAAACCTGTCGGTAAAAGGGTAGAACAAATATTTTCCAAGGAATAGTTATTTTAAAAGTAAAATTGCAAAAATGCTTCATTTTAATTTTAGTTTATATTAAAGGTATTAAAAGTAAAATTGCGGATATGCTTTTTTATACTTTTAGTTTATAATCTACTGTGAGCAACTTGCTGCAAAACAAGCCGAAAATGCAGTGTAGATAACAGGAAGAATCAGATTACTAATTTATAAAAGAAGATTGTATCAGAGCGATTCTCTTTTATAACGAAGAGTTTTTGTGGAGTTATTTTACCTCACGATACGTTGATAACTTCCTATGAGCATTTTCAGACGAACACGATTTTAACGCGCGGGATAAACGTCATCTCCTTTATTGCAGTAGCATGAAGCTAAAGGGTCTTTTGAAATTTATGGTAAACAAAAAATCGTTGAAGTAAAATTTTGTTTTAATATACCACAAAATGACGTTTATTGCGTGCGGTAAAATCGTGTTGGTTTGAAAATGCTTCAAGGAAGTTATCAACGGATCGTGAGGTAAAATAACTTCACGAAAACTCTTCGTTAAAAAGATAATCGCTCTGATACACTCTTCTCTTATAAATTAGTAATTTGATTCTTCCTGTTATCTGCACTGCATTTTCGGCTTGTTTTGCAGCGAGTTGCTAACAGTAGATTATAAACTAAAAGTAAAAAAGCATATCCGCAATTTTACTTTTAAAATAACTATTCCTTGGAAAATACCTCTACCCTTTCGCTGACAGGTTTAAAAAGTTGTTTGCGCTTAATTGCGAAACTTAAATAGTAAATCTGTTTTCAATTGAAACTACTAAATTTAATACAAAATCGGATGTGTATATAACCCCAATGATCATTAACTCGAAACCAGTGTCGAAAGGACAAATGGTCAACATGCTTTTCAGTAATATGGCTTTGAAAGAACATCAGCGTTAACCGCATTTTGAAAAAATAGTAATTTGCTCTAATTTGAAAATAAATGCTCATGTTTAATCCGTTCAATATCAACTAAAGAATACATTAGATTAGGATATTCTATTTCAGTGGAGTTTGTTTCTTACTAAATTGGACAAAAATTACCCCCCAAAATTCTCAAACCTCTTGTTGATTACTAAACCGGGCAAACATATGGACATCTTAGCATGTGGTGTAGCGTTAACGAAATTTCTAACAGTTTCCGAACAACGAACTCACGATTTCCGAGATCTCTTTCTTTAAAAAAGTAACAAAAAGAAAAAATCCGGCAGCGAATCTTTTAAGCCACAAGAAAAAGAAAGGGAGTTGGCCATAAATTAATCAGTCTTGTCGTAAGGAAACTATTTTCAAGAAAGAATTCTTCGAGGTTGGTTATGGTTGTTGGTTGTATAAAGTTACTGTGTTCACTTAAAGCTACCTCAGTTAGAGATCTTGTATGCTGTATTCGCCACCAGCTTCGTTTTACATGTTTACGGTGTGTCGGTCGACCTTACAATTCTATTACAAGATCGCTTAATAATTTAAAGTTTTTAGACTTTCAAGCTTCAAATCTATCTTCTTTGTATTAATTGCTAATTTATATTTTGTTCACAGCATGTATACCAAAGTCTCTAAACATTTTTTTTCACAGATGAACAAGACACTTATTCTCCTGCTTGCGATTGCGCTTGTTTTAACGACAGAAGTCTCCGGATGGCGTCGTCGCGTACGTTGGGGTAGCTACGACCAAAAAATGCAAGATCAGATGGAAGGTAATATCTTTATTGTATTATAAACAGATTTTTTATTTTTACTTCATGTAATTTTTCACTCACAAAATTGACCGCACAAAATGTAATCTTCCTCTTGTATTTCGTTATTTGTCATTTCAAATGGAGATAAAATGCTGTGCTAAACACTCGATTTATATCCCTTGATTTATATTTCAGACACACTTGAAGATCTTTCAGCTGAACGAGCTAACGAAGAGGAAAAAGTTAAAGATGTTTAATGAATAAACAAAAAATATCGAAATTCAAATATTGTTTTTATTTTAAAGGAGTTGGTTGTACAGATATCTCTTACGATCTTCATAAACGCCACTTTCTGCCTGTATGTATCCTTATCATTAAACTAATCGGTGGTTTCTCCAATGTTCGACTGTTTTAGTAGAAAAGAGGGTTTAACCTCTGCAGGTGCACCTTTGGCTTGTGGATAAACGCGACTAACTCGGGGCGTGGCTGGACTGCCCTGCTGCTTACTTTAAATCTAAGAATCGTGCCCACGTTTGTTGCAAGTTGGTTGTTTATTGTCCAACGTTGTCAATAGAACACACGAATAAATCAAGGCACTTTACTTGGGAACGCTTCGCTGCGACCGACTCGCGTCGTAATAACGGCGCGAAGCCATTAATTGACATTTCGTTTTCTGGTTCTTGAGTTTTACCGACCGGTTCTTGTTCAAACCGAAAGCTGCGACTTTTGTTCTGTTCTTTTTGTGTCGACTGTGCGTCGAAGCCCCCAAGACCGGGAACTTAAGCCGCTCTCGGCCGCAATCTCTTGCTGGTTTTCCGGCAGAGCTCACGTCCTGTTCTCGCTTTCTGTGCGTTCCGTCTCTGTCCTGTTTGAGTTCCCACAAGCCAGCCCCGAGTTAGTCGCGTTTATCCACAACGCCAAATGTACACCCACAGAAGGTAAACCCTCTATCCTACAAAAACAGTCAAACGTTGCAGAAACCGCCGATTAGTTCAATGTTAAGGATACATACATGCAAAAAATCGCGTTTGAGTAGGATATCTGTATGTCCAACTACTTTAAAATAAAAACAAAATGCGTATTGGGATACTTTTGTTTATTTATTAAACATCTTTAACTACTTATCCATCGGTAGCTTGATCAGCTGAAAAGTCTTCAAGTGTGTCTGAAATATAAAGCAAGGTATATAAATCGAATAATTAGTGTCATAATTAGGATACAGACAGGCAGAAAGTGGCGTTTAGGAAGATCGTAAGAGGGGTCGCAGGAATAGGGAGATTTCCTACTGTATTCTTTAGTTGCAATTAAACGAATTAAAACATGATCATTTGTTTTTAAATTAGATCAAGTAACTATTTATTTAAAACGCGGTTAACGCTGGTATTCTTTCGAAGCCGTATTACTGAAAAGCATGTTGACCATTTGTCTTTTCGACACTGGTTTCGAGTTGGTTACCATAGGGGTTATATGCACATCCGATTTTGTATTAACTTTAGTAGTTTCAATTGAAAACAGATTTACTGTTTAAGTTTCGCAATTGAGTACGAACAAATTTTTAAACCTGTCGGTGAAAGGGTACAACAAATATTTTCCAAGGAATAGTTATTTTAAAAGTAAAATTGTCGAAATGCTTCTTTATACTTTTCGTTTATATTAAAGGTTTTAAAAGTAAAATTGTGGCGTATGCTTCTTTATACTTTTAGTTTATAATCTACTGTTAGCAACTCGCTGCAAAACAAGCCGAAAATGCAGTGCAGATAACAGGAAGAATCAGATTACTAATTTATAAAAGAAGAGTGTATCAGAGCGATCCTCCTTTTAACTAGGAGTTTTTGTGGAGTTATTTTACCTCACGATCCGTTGATAACTTCCTTTGAGCATATTCAGACGAACACGATTTTAACGCGCGAGATAAACGTCATCTCCTTTATTGTAGTAGCATGAAATAATACAAAATCGAATGTGCATATAACCCCAATGGTCACTAACTCGAAACCAGTGTCGAAAGGACAAATGGTCAACATGTTTTTCAGTAATACGGCTTTGAAAGAATACCAGCGTTAACCGCGTTTTGGATAAATAGTGATTTGCTCTAATTTGAAAATAAATGCTCATGTTTAATCCGTTCAATATCAACTAAAGAATACATTAGGATATTCTATTTCAGTAGAGTATGTTTCTTACTAAATTGGACAAAAATTATCCCCCAAAATCTCAAACCACTTGTTGATTACTAAACCGGGCAAACATATGGACATCTTAGCATGTGGTGTAGCGTTAACGAAATTTCTAACAGTTTCCGAACAACGAACTCACGATTCCCGCGATCCCTTTTCTTTAAACAAATTACCAAAGGAAAATCAAGCAGCGGATGTTTTGAGCCACAAGAAAAAGAAAGGGAGTTGGACATAAATTAATCAGCCTTGTCGTAAGGAAACCATTTTCAAGAAAGAATTCTTCGAGGTTGGTTATGGTTGTTTGGTTGGATAACGTTACTGTATTCACTTAAGATATCTAAGTTAGAGATCTTGTATGCTGTATTCGCCACCAACTTCGTTTTACAAGTTTACGATATGTCGGACCACCGTATAATTCTATCACAAAATCGCTTAATAGTTTAAAGTTTTTAGTATGCCAAGCTTCGAATCTATCTTCTCTGTATTGATTGCTAAGTTATATTTTGTTTACTGTGTGTATACATGCGTCGATCGGTTTAAATTTTGGTCACAAACTCTCTGAACATTCTTTTTCACAGATGAACAAGACACTTATTCTCCTGCTTGCGATTGCGCTTGTTTTAACGACTGAAGTCTCCGGATGGCGACGCCGTATACGTTGGGGCGGTTACAACCAAAAGATGAAAGAACAGATAAAAGGTAATATTTTTATCGTATTATAAACAGATTTTTTTATTTTTACTTTATGTAATTTTTCACTTACAAAATTGACCGCACAAAATGCAATCTTCCTTTTGTATTTTGGTATGTTTTTTTTTCGAATAAAGATAAAATGCTGTGCTAAACACTCGATTTATATCCCTTGCTTTATATTTCAGACACACTTGAAGATCTTTCAGCTGATCAAGCTACCGAAGAGAAAAGAGTTAAAGATGTTTGATGATTAAACATAAATACAAAAACAGCTCAATACACTTTTTGTTTTTATTTTAAAGGAGTTGGTTGTACAGATATCTCTTACGATCTTCATAAACGCCACTTTCTACCTGTCAGTATCCTAATCATTAAACTAATCGGCGATCTCCACTAGTGGCGTCTTTTGTGTATTTCAAAATAATCGAATTTTCCGATTTTTAAAGTAAGATTAAAAAACTCGCATTCCGATTATGGGCACAAATTAGAGTGAAATTTTCCAATCAACCAAAAATAGCATAATATTGCGCTAATGTGTACAATAGGTTTTAATAGAATGAGTATTCGTATCATAGGGAAAGAGAAAACAAACTTGAGTTATACCACGGATCTTAGAGAAGAGAACGTCGTGTTCACCGTACAGTTATCTGAGCTACTGCAGTGTGATGAATACTATACATATATCGGTAAAGACGTCTCAATCTATTACAACTCAATGCAATATTTTCGGGTAGTTACTGTGGGGTCGTATTACTATTACCGGTGTGATAACGCTCTGTAATAAAACCCATTGAAACCTTCTTGCAGAATTATTAATCTAATACAATTATTTGTATAGTATTAAGGGGTTATTAAAGAAATACTAAAGAGTTGTTACTATGAAACAACTCTATTCTAACGATTTATTTGATTATTATATCTTTGGAAAAGTTCATTAGCTTCATGCCACTGCAATAAAGGAAATGACGTTTATCTCGCGCGTTAAAATCGTGCTCGTCCGAAAATGCTCAAAGGAAGTTATCAACGTATCGTGAGTTAAAATAACTTTACGTAAACTCTACGTTAAAAATGGAACCGCTTTGTTATACTCTCCTTTTATAAATTCGTTTAGTGGGCCAGAACATTGTCGATATTTTACCGTAAATCCTTGCTTGGTCCCAGTAAACGATTTAGGTAAATAATGCTGGGTGTTGTGAATACTTTTACTTGGCGTGTACAGGCGGATAGAGATTATACATAGGGTCACCGGAACTAATGCAGTGTGTTGTGTATGATAGACATATACGTTCCTTCAATTTGGTAGAACCCATTAATCCACTGGATAAAGGCAGTTCGTTTTACCGGAGACCAAAATTGTTTGGGCATTAAATTGTGCGAGTTAATATGTTATTGTAGAACTTGTTTTTCGGGCCCCAGCAGAAACATCGGCGACCTAATCACCCTTGGCATATCATACAAAGTGTATAACGTTTGTTTCTGCAAGTAGAAACGGCTGAAACGCGACGCACTAAACCACCAGACTAATCTGTCGGACATAGGATAGGATATTCATGTTTATTCCAGTGAACGGGAAAACCAAGGGGGTTAACACACGGGCAATCGTCAGATCACCTCGCGCCCATCGTCGGGTTACCGGAGCTGTTGCAGTGTGTTGTATATGATAGACACGTTCCTTCAATTCGGTAAAACCCATTAATATGCTGTGTTTAGGCAATATCCGTAAAGTGTCTTGCCCAAGGACACAACCGACTAGCTAGCGAACAGTTTTGAACCTCCAACCTATCAGCTGAAAGGCGTCGCACTAAACCACCAGACTAATCTATCGGACATATATATATATATATCAACCAGTGTATATAGGAATACATATGTAACTTTTTATTTATTTGGAACAAAATCGGGATTAAATAAAATATAAATCAAGATTACGACAGCGCACCAATGTTTTAAAACAAAACCACATTCTCGAAAATTGCACAATATCGTTTCGTCTGTATAATTATTTCTATATACACAGTACGTTTACGTTATAGGGTACAGAATTGTCAAAACGTGTAATTGCGAGTAATAATTTCTTTGTTTACTTTAAAACACAACGTCATTTACAAGGGTTTCTATATGTCAACAGTGGTATGCTGATCACGATAGAGACATTGGTATAGGTTTTGTTTAATTTTTTAATCATAGGTTTGGTTTTATTAATCGACTGGGTTCAGGCAAAATCCGCGACAAACACAACCGACTAGCTAGCGGCTGGTTTCGATGCATAAACCTTTGAGTTGACTGTCTACGAACTAACCGACCGAGCTAACCGGGCGGATAGGATATTCATGTTTATCCCCGTAAATCGAAAAAAAAACACGGTTAACACACGGCTAATCGTCAGCTCACTTCGCGCCCACTGTCGGGTTACCGGAGCTATTGCAGTGTGTTGTGTATGATAGACAAATTTGGTAGAACCCATTAATCTGCAGGGTTCAGGCAATGTCCGTAAAGTGCCTTGCCCAAGGACACAACCGACTAGCTAGCGACCAGTTTTGCGCCTGCAACCTTTCGATTGAAAGGCGGCGCACTTAACCGCCAGACTAACCAGCCGGATCGCCACAGAAATAAACTAGAGTGAAATAACTCCCCACCCAAAATATAAGCGTAACTGAAGAATTTAAAATAAAAATCGACATTTACAGCGAGTATATGCGCAAAAATGAAAAATCAGTTGGCAAAAACGAATAATTTGCTGAATACGTCAATATCTACGTCTGCATGCGTCTATTATGGACGGAATTAAAGTTCTGTTTCGTCAAACAAATCGGAAATTATAGGCAACGATGGGCCTTATTTGGGTGTTAGGATCATTTTTTAAATTCGGGGGCACATATAGAAAACTCCACCGTACTTTTAACAAAGATAATCACCTTTAAGAAACATTTTTTTCACTTCTTATAAGTTTTGACCATTAATCTTTAACTTCGTGTTTTTAAATCTAAAGTTGTTGGTGAAATTCAATCGTTGTGATTTAAAAATCGTCCCCAAAAACCGGGAAATCCCCTATTTCACCCCTCCAATAAATCTTCGTCGTCTTCATCATGGTATGACCTTTCACCTCCGACCCCTGAGTTTTACCGACCGGTAACACGATATTAACACGATTTTAACGCGCGAGATAAACGTCATTTCCTATATTGCAGTAGCATGAAGCTAAGGGGCCTTTTGAAATTTATGGTAAACAAAAAATCGTTAAAGTAAAATTTTGTTTTAATATACCGCAAAATGACGTTTATTGCGTGCGGTAAAATCGTGTTCGTCTGAAAATGCTCAAAGGAAGTTATCAACGGATCGTGAGGTAAAATAACTCCACGAAAACTCTTAGTTAAAAAGATAATCGCTCTGATACAATCTTCTTTTTTAAATTAGTAATCTGATTCTTCCTGTTATCTGCACTGCATTTTTGGCTTGTTTTGCAGCGAGTTGCACAGCAGATTATAAACTAAATGTGTAAAGAAGCATACGCCACAATTTTACTTTTAAAACCTTTAATAGAATCTGAAAGTATAAAGAAGCATATGCCACAATTTTACTTTTAAAATAACTATTCCTTGGAAAATACCTCTACCCTTTCGCCGACAGGTTTAAAATTTTTTTGTACTTAATTGCGATACTTAAGCGGTAAATCTGTTTTAAATTGAAACTACTGAATTAATACAAAATCGGATGTGCATATAACCCCAATGGTAACTAACTCGAAACCAGTGTCAAAGAATGATTGACATGCTATTTAGTTATACGGTTTTAAAAGAACACCAACGTTAACCTTGTTTTGAATCAATAGTTAGTTGCTCTAATTTAAAAAACAAATGGTCAAGTTCTAATCCATTTAATTGCAACTAAAGAATACATTAGGAGATTCTATTTCAGTGGAGTTTGTTTCTTACTAAATTGGACAAAAATTATCCCCCAAAAATTCTCAAACCTCTTGTTGATTACTAAACCGGGCAAACATATGGACATCTTAGCATGTGCTGTAGCGTTAGCGAATTTCCTAATAGTTTCCCCACGACGCAATCACGATTCCTGCGATCCCTTTCTTTAAAAAAGTAACCAAAAGAAAAATCAAGCAGCGAATCTTTTAAGCCACAAGAAAAAGAAAGGGAGTTGGACATAAATTAATCAGCCTTGTCGTAAGGAAACTATTTTCAAGAAAGAATTCTTCGAGGTTGGTTATGGTTGTTGGTTGGATAAAGTTACTGTGTTCACTTAAGCTATCTAAGTTAGAAATCGTGTATGCTGTATTCGCACTTACATTTCTATCACAAGATCGCTTAATAGTTTAAAGTTTTTAGTCTTCCAAGCTTCAAATCTATCTTCTCTGTGTTAATTGCTAAGTTATATTTTGTTTACAGCATGTATACCAAAGTCTCTAAACATTCTTTTTCACAGATGAACAAGACACTCATTCTCTTGCTTGCGATTGCGCTTGTTTTAACGACAGAAGTCTCCGGATGGCGACGCCGTATACGTTGGGGCGGTTACAACCAAAAGATGAAAGAACAGATACAAGGTAATATCTTTATCGTATTATAGACATATTTTTAATTTTTACTTTATGTAATTTTTTACGTACAAATCCGAACGCACAAAATGTAATATTCTTTTGTATTTCGTTATCTGGTGATTTCAAATAGGAATAAAATACATTTGATTTATATCCCTTGATTTATATTTCAGCCACACTTGAAGATCTTTCAGCTGAACGAGCTAACGAAGAGAAAAAAGTTAAAGATGTTTAATGAATAAACAAAAAATATCGAAATTCAAATATTGTTTTTATTTTAAAGCAGTTGGTTGTACAGATATCTCTTACGATCTTCATAAACGCCACTTTCTGCCTGTATGTATCCTTATCATTGAACTAATCGGTGGTTTCTCCAACGTTCGACTGTTTTAGTAGAAAAGAGGGTTTAACCTCTGCAGGTGCATCTTTGGCTTGTGGATAAACGCTCGGTGCTGCAGCGCGTGGCTCGACTGCCCTGCTGCTTACTTTAAATCTAAGAATCGTGCCCACGTTTGTTGCAAGTTGGTTGTTTATTGTCCAACGTTGTCAATAGAACACACGAATAAATCAAGGCACTTTACTTGGGAACGCTTCGCTGCGACCGACTCGCGTCGTAATAACGGCGCGAAGCCATTAATTGACATTTCGTTTTCTTGTTCTTGAGTTTTGCCCACCGATTCTTGTTCAAACCGGAAGCTGCGACTTTTGTCCTCTTCTTTTTGTGTCGACTGTGCGTCGAAGCCCCCAAGACCGGGAACTTAAGCCGCTCCCGGCCGCAATCTCTTGCTGGTTTTCCGGCAGAGCTCACGTCCTGTTCTCGTTTTCTGTGCGCTCCGTCTCTGTCCTGTTTGAGTTCCCACAAGCCAGCCCCGAGTTAGTCCAAAGCCAGGTTTTATAAAATCCCACTCAACTCCATTCCGAGCACTGACAACGACTTTCTCACGTCGTCGCACATGACCAGGCCTGATGCAACTCGTGACGAATACTCATTAACAGCTGACCAACCGCACATTCTTTAATTATACCTTGAGACATTCCAAGATATTTTGCGATTTTGAGGCAGAATTATGTCACCTTATCGCAGATGCTGATAATTGAGTTGATTTACATTGGACAATCCCAGCAGTTTCCACTAGCGTAGTCTCTTGTTTATTTCACAATTATTGAGTATGAAGTAAGATTAAAAAACTCACATTTTAATTATGGGCACTAACTAATGCAAAATTTGCCAATCAACTAAAAATAGCCTAATATTGCGCTAATGTGTACAATAGGTTATAATAGAATGGATATCTCTATCACAGGGGAAGAGACAACATAATGGAGGTATACCACGGATATTAGAGGAGACAACGCCGTGTTCACCGTACGGTTATCTGAGCTACTGCAGTGTGATGAATACTATACATATATCGGTAAAGACCGGTCAATCTAATACAACTCACTGCAATAGTTTCAGACGGTTATCGTGGGGTCGTATTACTATTACCGGTGTGATAACGCTCTGTAATAAAATCCATTGAAACCTTCTTGCAGAATTATTAATCCAATACAATTATTTGTATAGTATTAAGAGGTTATTAAAGCAATATTAAATATAAGTATAATTTATCCATGTAAGTAGGAAAACGCGATAGGCACTTTCATCGAATAGGATAGGATATTCATGTTTATTTCCGTGAGTGGGAAAAGCCAGAGGGTTAACTCACACCTAACTGCCAGAACACCTCGCACCTGTTGCAGTGTGTTGTGTATGATTAACATGTTTCTTCAATCACGTTTTGTTTAACGCACAAAATGCAATTTTGCCTTTTTTGTAAGTTTAGTGGTGAATTCAAATGTAGATTAAATTCTTTGCCAAACATTGGACTCTTTATAAGCCTTTATATATATTTCAGACACGTTTGAAGATCTTTTGAGTGAAGCTACAGAAGAGAATGATGCTTCAGATAACTGATGAATAAACACAAGTATTCCAAATTAAATATTGTTTTAATTTTTAAATGAATAATAATTGAGGGTAACCAAAATATTTTTAAAATAACTAGATATATCATTAATATAAAACATTTGGTTAGGTCATGTGGCCGAGCCGTTAACGCGACCGACACATCTACCAAATGTCGTATAAAACACAATCTTAGCAACGAGCCCATCATGGATTCAAAACTGAGCCCGATAAAAAAAAACATAAAAAATCAAGTGTGACAGAAGAAGAGTATAGCAAAGCGGTTCCATTTTTATGGAAAAGTTTTTCGTGGAGTTATTTTACCTCACGATCCGTTGATAACTTCCTTTGAGCATTTTCAGACGAGCACGATTTTAACGCGCCCCTATGATAGGAATACTCATTCTATTATCCCCCATTGTCCAAATAAGCGCAATGTTAGGCTATTTTCAGTTGGTTGGCAAATTTCGCAATCATTTGGGACCATAATTGGAATGCGATGTTTTTTAATCTTACTTCATATTCGATCATTTTGAAATCTTACTTCTATTCGATAATTTTGAAGTAAACAAGAGACTACGCTTGCGGAAACTGCAGGGATCGTCCAATGTAAATCATCTCAATTATCAGCATCTGCGATAAGGTGACGTAATTCTGCCTCAAAATCGCAAATTATCTTGGAATGTCTCAAGGTATAATTGAAGAATGTGCGGTTGGTCAGCTGTTTATGACGTATTCGTCACCTTAGTCCTCGTCATGTGCGACGACATGGGAAGGGCGTTGTCGAGTGCTCGGAAGGAGATGAGTGGGTCTTTATAAAACCTGGCTTTGGACTAACTCGGGGCTGGCTTGTGGGAAATCAAACAGGACAGAGACGGAACGCACAGAAAGCGAGAAGAGGACGTGAGCTCTGCCGGAAAACCAGCAAGAGATTGCGGCCGGGAGCGGCTTAAGTTCCCGGTCTTGGGGGCTTTGACGCACAGTCGACACAGATAGAACAGGACAAAAGTTGCAGCTTCAGGTTTGAACAAGAACTAGTTGGCAAAACTTAAGAACCGGAAAACGAACTATTAATCACATCGCGCCGTTATTACGACGCGAGTCGGTCGCAGCGAAGCGTTCCCAAGTAAAGTGCTTTGATTTATTCGTGTGTTCTATTGACAACGTTTGATAATAAACAACTAACTTGCAACGAGCGTGGGTTCGATCCTTAGTCAGCAGCAGGGCAGTCGAGCCACGCGCTGCAGCACCAAGCGTTTATCCACAAGCCAAAGATGCACCTGCAGAGGTTAAACCCTCTTTTCTACTAAAACAGTCGAACGTTGGAAAAACCACCAATTAGTTCAATGATAAGGATACAGACATGCAGAAAGTGGCGTTTATGAAGATCGTAAGAGATATCTGTACAACCAACTGCTTTAAAATAAAAACAATATTTGAATTTCGATTTTTTTTGTTTATTCATTAAACATCTTTAACTTTTTCCTCTTCGTTAGCTCGTTCAGCTGAAAGATCTTCAAGTGTGTCTGAAATATAAATCAAGGGATATAAATCGAGTGTTTAGCACAGCATTTTATCTCCATTTGAAATGACAAATAACGAAATACAAAAGGAAGATTACATTTTGTGCGGTCAATTTTGTGAGTGAAAAATTACATGAAGTAAAAATAAAAAATCTGTTTATAATACAATAAAGATATTACCTTGCATCTGATCTTGCATTTTTTGGTTGTAGCTACCCCAACGTACGCGACGACGCCATCCGGAGACTTCGGTCGTTAAAACAAACGCAATCGCAAGCAGGAGAATAATTGTCTTGTTCATCTGTGAAAAAAATTGTTTAGAGACTTTGGTATACATGCTGTGAACAAAATATAACTTAGCAATTAACACAGAGAAGATAGATTTGAAGCTTGGAAGACTAAAAACTTTAAACTATTAAGCGATCTTTTGATAGAAATGTAAGTACGAATACAGCATACACGATCTCTAACTTAGGTAGCCTAAATGAAAACAGTAACTTTATCCAACCAAACAACCATAACCAACCTCGAAGAATTCTTTCTTGAAAATAGTTTTCTTACGACAAGGCTGATTAATTTATATCCATCTCCCTTTCTTTTTCTTGTGGCTCAAAAAATCCGCTGCTTGATTTTTCTTTTTGTTACGTTTTTAAAGAAAGAGATCTCGAAATCGTGATTGCGTCGTGGGGAAACTATTAGGAAATTTGCTAACGCTACACCACATGCTAAGCTGTCCATATGTTTGCCCAGTTTAGTAATCAACAAATGGTTTGAGAATTTTGGGGGATAATTTTTGTACAATATAGTAAGAAACAAACTCTACTGAAATAGAATCTCCTAATCTAATGTATTCTTTAGTTGATATTGAACGGATTAAACATTTATTTTCAAATTAGAGCAAATTACTATTTATCCAAATTGCGGTTAACGCTGGTATTCTTTCGAAGCCGTATTACTGAAAAGCATGTTGACCATTTGTCCTTTCGACACTGGTTTCGAGTTAGTGACCATTGGGGTTATATATGCACACCCGATTTTGTATTAACTTCAGTGGTTTCAATTTGAAACAGATTTACTATTTAAGTTTCGCAATTAAGCGCAAACAACTTTTTAAACCTGTCAGCGAAAGGGTAGAGGTATTTTCCAAGGAATAGTTATTTTAAAAGTAAAATTGCGGATATGCTTTTTTACTTTTAGTTTATAATCTACTGTTAGCAACTCGCTGCAAAACAAGCTGAAAATGCAGTGCAGATAAAAGGAAGAATCAGATTACTAATTTATAAAAGAAGAGTGTATCAGAGCGATCCTCTTTTTAACGAAGAGTTTTCGTGGAGTTATTTTACCTCACGATCCGTTGATAACTTCCTTAGAGCATTTTCAGACGAACACGATTTTAACGCGCAAGATAAACGTCATTTTGTGGTAAATTAAAACAAAATTTTACTTTAACGATTTTTTGTTTACCATCAATTTCAAGAAGCCCCCTTAGCTTCATGCTACTGCAATAAAGGAGATGACGTTTATCTCGCGCGTTAAAATCGTGTTCGTCTGGTAAATGCTCAAAGGAGGTTATCACCGGATCGTGAGGTAAAATACCTCCCCGAAACCTCTTCGTTAAAAGGGGGA
>CH002511.1:135328-149545 GCA_000149265.1 Ciona savignyi
TGTGTCTGAAATATAAATCAAGGGATATAAATCGAATGTTTAGCACAATATTTTATCTCTATTTGAAATCACCATATAACGAAACACAAAAGGAAGATTACAATTTAAGCGCTTAGTTTTGTGCATGAAAATTACATATTATAAAAATAAAAAAAATTGTTTTTAATACGATAAAGATATTACCTTGTATCTGTTCTTTCATCTTTTGGTTGTAGACCCCACTCAAGCGGCGTCGCCATCCGGAGACTTCTGTCGTTAAAACAAGCGCAATCGCAAGCAGAAAAATAAGTGTCTTGTTCATCTGTGAAAAAAGATTGTTTAGAGACTTTGTGACTAAAATTTAAACCGATCGACGCATGGTATACATACAACAAACAAAATAGAACCTAGCAATAAATACAGAGAAGATAGATTCCAAGCTTTGTATACTAAAATCTTTAAACTATTAAGCGATCTTGTAATAGAATTGTAAGGTCGACCGACACACCGTCAACATGTAAAACGAAGCTGGTAGCAAATTCAGCATACAAGATTACTAACTTAGGTAGCTTAAGTGAACACAGTAAATCTATTCAAACAACAACCAACCTCGAAGAATTCTTTCTTGAAAATGGTTTCCTTACGACAAGACTGGTTAATTTTATCTTTAACTTCTTTTTTCTTATGGCTTAGGGCTTCGGTGCTTAATTTCTCTTTTTTGTTTTCTTTTTAAAAAAAGGGATGGCTGGAATTGTCAGTTCGTTGTTGAGAAACTATTAGGAAAGTCGCTAACGCTACACCACAAGCTTAGATGACTCAGGTGTCTGTATGTTTGCCCAGTTGAGTAATCAACAAAGTCCACCGAAATAGAATCTCCTACTGTATTCTTTAGTTAATATTAAACGGATTAAAACATGAGCATTTATTTTCGAAGCCGTATTACTGAAAAGCATGTTGACCACTTGTCTTTTCGACATTGGTTTCAAGTTAGTTACCATTGGGGTTATATGCACATTCGATTTTGTATAAACTTCGGTAGTTTTAATTTGAAACAGATTTACTGTTTAAGTATCGCAATTAAGTACAAACAAATTTTTAAACCTGTCGGCGAAAGGATAGAACAAGTATTTTTAAGGGAATAGTTATTTTAAAAGTAAAATTTCGGATATGCTTCTTTCTATTTTAAGTTTATATTAAATGTTTTAAAAGTTAAATTGCGAATATGCTTGTTTCTACTTTAAGTTTATATTAAAGATTTTAAAAGTAAAATTGCGAATATGCTTCTTTCTACTTTAAGTTTATATTAAAGGTTTTAAAAGTAAAATTGTAGATATGCTTCTTTCTATTTTAAGTTTATATTAAACGTTTTAAAAGTAAAATTGTGGATATGCTTTGTTTCACTTTTAGTTATAGTCTGCTGTAAGCAATTTTCTGCAAGGCAAGTTGTGCAGAGAAGATTACAGGAAGAATCAGATTACTTATTTATAAAAGAAGATTTAAAATCGTGTTCCTTCTGAAAATGCTCAAAGGAAGTTATCAACGGATCGTGAGTTAAAATAACTCCACGAAAACTCTTCGTTAAAAAGAGAATTGCTTTGATACACTCTTCTTTTATAAATTAGTAATCTGATTCTTCCTGTTATCTGCACTGCATTTTCGGCTTGTTTTGCAGCGAGTTGCTAACAGTAGATTATAAACTAAAAGTATAAAAAAGCATACGCCACAACTTTACTTTTAAAACCTTTAATATAAACTTAAAGTATAAAGAAGTATTTCCGCAATTTTACTTATAAATACCTCTACCCTTTCTATACCTCTACCCTTTCCTCTGCCCTTTCCTCTGCCCTTATTTCGCCGACAGGTTTAAAAATTTGTTTGTACTTAGTTGTGAAACTTAAACGGTATTAAAACTGTTTTAAATTGAAACTACTGAATTAATACAAAATCGATTGTGCATATAACCCCAATGGTAACTAACTCGAAACCAGTGTCGAAAATACAAAAACAACATGCTTTTCAGTAATACAGATGCAAGGCAATATCTTAATCGCATTACCATGTTATTCGAAACGACTAAGTTTCGACGAATCGGGTGCGTATTATAAACATACAGTGGAACCCCGCTTGGAGACCACCTCGATAACACGACCACCTCATTATTAAGACCACTTTAGTGCGGTCCCGAATAAATTACTATGGTAATGCATTGCATTCTGTTTCAGTAACGCGACCACCCCGGTTTCCAGACCATAGCAGGACCGCCATATTTTGGTCCAAAACTTCAAATTTGACTCCGCTTAAGTGACCACATGTTCTAAATAATTTGCCTTTGTCACCAAAATAACAATCTTTTATGATCAAAACAATAAGAATAAATGAGCGCACACAAAAAAATGTGGCAGACAGAACTAAATTCTACAAGATAAACTTTGGTATTGAATTCATTCTGCAGTATCCGATAAAAATAATGGCGTTTGGTGAAAATTTAGTAAAAATGCAGACATTTAAGCTGCATATGACGACAACTTGAAATCAAAATTCACTAACACGACCACCCCGCTAACGCGACCGCTTGATGATGGTCCCATAGGTGGTCAGGTAAGCGGGGTTCTACTGTATTTTATTTTTTTACTTCACGTTATTTTTACGCACAAATCTGAACGCACAAAATGTGATCTTCCTTTTGTATTTCGGTTTTTGGTCATTTCAAATGGAGATAAAATGCTGTGCTAAACACTCGATTTATATCCCTTGCTTTATATTTCAGACACACTTGACGATCTTTTAGCTGAACAAGCTACCGAAGAGAAAAGAGTTAAAGATGTTTAATGAATAAACAAAAATATACTAATTCAAATATTTCTTTTATGTTAAATTACACTGGTAATAGTAATACGACCTTACAGTAACAGCCCGAAACTATTGCAATGAGTTGTATTAGATTGAGACGTCTTTACCGATATATGTATAGTATTCATCACACTGCAGAAGCTCAGATATCCGTACGGTGAACACGACGTTGTCTCCTCTAAGATCCATGGTATACCTCCATTATGTTGTCTCTTTCCCTGTGATAGAGATATCCATTCTATTATAACCTATTGTACACATTAGCGCAATATTAGGCTATTTTTAGTTGATTGGCAAATTTCGCATTAATTTGTGCCCATAATTGGAATGCGAGTTTTTTAATCTTACTTCATATTCGATAATTTTGAAATAAAAAAGAGACAACGCAAGTGGAAACTGCAGGGATCGTCCAATGTAAATCAATTATCAGCATCTGCGATAAGGTGACGTTATTCTGCCTTAAAATCGAAAATCATCCTGGAATGTCTCAAGGTATGACGTAATTAAAGAATGTGCGGTTGGTCAGCTGGTTATGACGTATTCGTCACGAGATGCATCAGGCCTGGTCATGTGCAATGACGTGGGAAGGGCGTTGTCAGTGCTCAGAATGGAGTTGAGTGGGATTTTATTAAACCTGGCTTTGGACTAACTCGAGGCTGGCTTGTGGGAACTCAAACAGGACAGAGACGGAACGCACAGAAAGCGAGAACAGGACGTGAGCTCTGCCGGAAAACCAGCAAGAGATTGCGGCCGGGAGCGGCTTAAGTTCCCGGTCTTGGGGGCTTCGACGCACAGTCGACACAAAAAGAACAGAACAAAAGTCGCAGCTTTCGATTTGAACAAGAACCGGTCGGTAAAACTCAAGTACCAGAAAACGAAATGTCAATTAATGGCTTCGCGCCGTTATTACGACGCGAGTCGGTCGCAGCGAAGCGTTCCCAAGTAAAGTGCCTTGATTTATTCGTGTGTTCTATTGACGAAGTTTGACAATAAACAAACTAACTTTGAACAAGCGTGGACTCGATCCTTGGAGTCGGATTATCGCAACAGCATATTTGAGCCACGCGCTTCAGCACCGAGCGTTTATCTACAACGCCAAAGGTGCACCCACAATGGGTAAACCCTCTATCCTACAAAAACAGTCAAACGTTGCAGAAACCGCCGATTAGTTCAATGATAAGGATACAGACATGCAAAAAATGGCGTTTGAGTAGGATATCTGTATGTCCAACTACTTTAAAATAAAAACAAAATGCGTATTTTGATACTTTTGTTTATTCATTTAACATATTTAACTACTTTCTCATCGGTAGCTTGATCAGCTGAAAAGTCTTTAAGTGTGTCTGTAATATAAAGCAAGGTATATAAATCGAATAATTAGTGTCATGATTAGGATACAGACATGCAGAAAGTGGCGTTTAAGAAGATCGTAAGAGGGATCGCGGGAATCGAGAGATCTCCTACTTTATTCTTTAGTTGCAATTAAACGAATTAAAACATGATCATTTGTTTTTAAATTATAGCAACTGTTACGGATATTAACCATTATATTTCTATGTTTCACACGAGTCGGTGTGAGAGTTTTATTTTTCCATGCGGTCAGTTTTAATTTGGTATTTAGAATCTGAAGTAATCCTTAATTTGTGTGTGTTATTTTGATTTTAATTTATACTGTGTATGACTAATTAACTATTATATATTTAAATAAGGGCAAATATAATGGTAGTGAAAACACCCTGGAAATCGTCGTGTTAACGTGTTCTTAACGTCGTGTTAACGTGTTAACGTGTTCTTAACATGCAACTGTTCACTGTTAAATAATAAGAAAGAAAACCAATCTGTGTTGGCTGAGTTAGAATAAGACTTAGAGCCTTAAAGACAGGCTTCCAGCCAGGAGTTTGGAAAATTAATAAGAGTTAAGAAGCGATCGCCGGGCACCATTACCCTTATAGCAGCAAGTAGAGGCTGCATAATAGAATCAGAATTCTGGGCTCGTTACCAGACTGGCAGACTCTACATTATTTCCAGGATTTCTTCCCCTGCGAGGTGAAAATACAGGTTCTTGGTGACTTCTCCTGTGTGGTGAAGGTACACTATTATTATCCTTGTGTTTAAAGAAAAGTTGTTTCAAGAGCTGTACTACCTTGGACGGTGGAGAAGCGATTAAAGTTTTCCCTCTGAGGTAATTGTATATACCAATAGGAGGATGGAAGATTTAAAGGAAATTAGAACAACTCATTTGGCAAGTGTTGCCAAAGTAGAGAAAAAGTTGTGTAAAGCAATTCTTAAACAAGAACCCAAGAACGTTTCAAAATACAAGGTTAGATTTGATAGTACATGTGAAAACTGTTTAGTTGTATGTCGGGAATACCTAAACATATTAAAAAGTGAATCTGCATGCGAAATTGCAGTGGAAAAGATCAAGGAGGTCGAGGATAAACGTTCCATCATGGAAAAGAAGTATAGAGATTTTCTGCAACTGTGTGCGTCCAGTCAGGCCAGTGCTGTGGCTTCAAAGGAAGATGGTAGGACTATTTCAACTAGTTCACATAGTTCTGGACGCAGGCAAAAGACAAGTCTGCTTAAGTTGCAAGCTAAACAGCTTGAGCAAGAGGCGGAATTACAAAAGAAACGCTTGAAACTACTGGAGTTGGAACTGTCTGTATCCAGGGCTAAGGCTGCGGCAAGAGAAGCCGAACTGTTATCAGAAGGGAGCCTATTCGATGATGAGGGTTCAAAGATATCAATGCCTTTAATTTCCCTTAGGGCACATGCTGCCAAGGGAAATGCAGTGACTGATGTATCTGGCACTGGCAAGGACAAATCAACCAAGCCATTGGGGCTGGTAAGTGATTCCAAAGTTATTGGGAACGGTGTTAATAAGGAGAGTAAAAGTATACCCATACCGGTGTTAGAAAATAATGACAACTTGGACAACTCCAAGATGTTGGATGATTGTCATACCCCTAAACCGGGTAAGACTGAATATATGATTAACCCAATGGGGTATTCAAACCCTTTACTACCAAGTATGGATCTTGGTAGCTTTGATGGTAATATTTTGGATTTCTATTCATTTATGAAGGATTTTAAGGATTTCGTCGAGTCAAATGTCTCGGATGATGGAGCAAGGCTCAAATTTTTGTTGCAACTCTGCAAAGGGGAAGCACACGAGGCAATTAAGTGTTGCAGGGATAATGTCAAACAGGAGTCTTGGGTACAAGACTGCGTTGCAGCGACTGCAGAACAAGTACGGAGAAAGATACAGTGTTGTCCGGGCCTTCATGAAAGAAGTAACCGATGGACCGGTTCTCAAGTCAGGTGATGCCGATGGATTGTTTTTGTTGGGAGACAAAATGTTTAATTGTTATACCACTTTAACGGAGTGGGGATACAGCCAGGACTTGAACAGTTCCTCCAACCTCGAAAAAATATATGATAAGCTTCCTGATCATATCAAGTTAGAATTTTGCAGATTGAGCACCAGGAGACGAGCTGATGGGCTTCAGCCTACATTTGATGACCTGATGAACTTGGTTCAGGAGCACGCTCGAGCTACTCAAGACAATTTTTACCAGAGGTACTGTGGTTCGTTAGGTGAATCGAAGGAAGAAGGACCTAAATACAGAGCACCAAAAAGGTTAGTCTCTGCAACAGCAGCTATACATGCTCCTAGAGAGAGGTCACCTTGTATGTTGTGTGAACAAGCACATCCATTGTGGAAATGTGATACCTTTAGGAAAAAGGGTGTGCAGGAAAGGTGGAACTATGTAAACGAACATAACCTTTGTTTTAATTGTTTAAAGGCTAACCATGCATTTCGCTACTGTAGTTATCAAGGACGGTGTTCGGATTGTGGAAAACGACACAACTACCTCTTACACTTCCCTCGTTTTGATGCAAAGACTCTTCCCGCGAATACAAGTGACCATGTCATATCATCCGTATCCACTTCTGAACAGAACCAAGATGTGAAGGCACCGAAGAGCCTCAATGTGGTACCGGTAAAGGTATGGACTAAATGTCCCGGGGAGTGTATTAAAACATATGCCTTTTTGGATAGTGGAGCAAATATATCTATGTGTTCTCAAGCATTGGTAAAGAAACTTGGTCTTGATGTTGGTGAACCCAACTTTAAAATCGAAACACAAAATGGTGTTTCCTCCCATGGTCTGGTTAAGGACCTGATGTACATTCAAGGCATTGAGGAGCCAAATGTGTTTGATATAACAAATGTTGTTGTCACAGATAAAATTTTGGATGTGCAAAGTAGCATTCCCACTAAAGAGATAGCAGCGCTGTACCCTCATTTAAATGATTTACAGTTTTCCAAGATAGATAATACCACAGTCGAACTGCTGGTGGGCAACGATGTTGTGGATGCGTTCCGGTTGAAGGAGCAACGATGTGGCCACCGTGGTGAACCACTTGGTCTACACACGGGTCTAGGCTGGTCGATATTTGGAGCGGAATTGGATTCTAAGGATGGCAGTGTGTCATGTACTTACAATCAATCCCTGGGCAAAGATGTGGCAAAATCGGACAAGCATTCTTGTGATGAAGTGCTATCAGTGTCTGCACAGGACTTTAAAGATTTAAAAGTGCCACAGAAGAGTGAACTGTCAAAAGATGATGATGAGTCCCAGGCTATCATAGATTCCACTGTGGACCAGGTCAGTTCAAACTTTCAGATAGAACTTCCATGTAAAAGAAGCAATGATTCCCTTCCCAATAAGGAAATTGTGGCAGAGAGAGGACTTAGTTCATCAAAGCGATTTAAATGTGATCCCGAGCTTCCTACGAAGTGCTTAAGCAATAGTAATGAATTATTAAGTTCTATTGCAGAAACAGAGATATCACCTTTACTGAGCAATGGATATCGCCCTGTGCTGTTTCAAGAGCAGGTGCATGGAGTTGTGTGGAACACGTCGGTCGACTGTTTCACATGCAATGACCAAATGAGATGGGACTACTCTGTGACGGATCTGCAGGGAAGTGTCTGGAAAGACTCGCTACATTCAAGAGGTAACCTGGAACTGGAAAAGGTAACCTTACATAGATGTTTTAAGCCAGTATCCTTTATCCAAGAATTGAAATTGTGTACATTTTGCGATGTGAGCAAACCAGAGTATGGAGCAGTGAGCCATTCAAGGATAGTTGGCAATAATGATGCAATATCTTGTTCCTTTGTGATGGGTAAGTCCCGAGTTGCTCCAATATGTCCCATAAGTATCCCGAGGTTGGAATTGACTGCTGCGGTTGTTGCAGTCAAATTAATGAACAATATTTGCCATGAACTGGACTATGACCCGAGTGATGTAACCTTTTGGACTGATTCCACTACTGTGTTGCAGTACATTCAAAATAAGTCGACAAGATTTCAAACCTTTGTTGCAAATCGACTGGAGCTGATACACAACTCTACTTCTCCAATCCAGTGGAGACACGTCGATACGAGGAGAAATCCTGCCGATATTGCCTCAAGAGGGCTGATGCCCAGCGAGGTAGGAAAAGCGGAAATGTGGTTTAAGGGGCCGGCGTTCTTGTATGAGCCGGAGGATCAATGGCCGATGTGCCCAACCGAACCAGTGAAGCAGGGGCAATGGACAGAAGGAGTGATCGAACACTGGTTGTATGATAAGACTTGAAAGAAACACAATTGTGCTTTCCTGAGGGCCACATTTGATATTACCTTCCTATGTGCTTTAACTTTCGTTTCTTTCTTTTTCTTTCTAGTAGCTAACTGTGCCTTTATGGTGTATGTGTATGTAAACTCATTAACGGTGTCCTTTGATAACTAATGTTAGCATGATGACTAGAAAGTCAGTAATTCATGTTTCTGTTTATTAATATCCGTTTTTTATTTTGAAATTATTTACCCTATGGTTGAAAATAATTTGGGGCCGGAATGTTACGGATATTAACCATTATATTTCTATGTTTCACACGAGTCGGTGTGAGAGTTTTATTTTTCCATGCGGTCAGTTTTAATTTGGTATTTAGAATCTGAAGTAATCCTTAATTTGTGTGTGTTATTTTGATTTTAATTTATACTGTGTATGACTAATTAACTATTATATATTTAAATAAGGGCAAATTTAATGGTAGTGAAAACACCCTGGAAATCGTCGTGTTAACGTGTTCTTAACGTCGTGTTAACGTGTTAACGTGTTCTTAACATGCAACTGTTCACTGTTAAATAATAAGAAAGAAAACCAATCTGTGTTGGCTGAGTTAGAATAAGACTTAGAGCCTTAAAGACAGGCTTCCAGCCAGGAGTTTGGAAAATTAATAAGAGTTAAGAAGCGATCGCCGGGCACCATTACCCTTATAGCAGCAAGTAGAGGCTGCATAATAGAATCAGAATTCTGGGCTCGTTACCAGAGTGGCAGACTCTACAGCAACTATTTATTTAAAACGCGGTTAACGCAGGTATTCTTTCAAAGCCGTATTCCTGAAAAGCATGTTGGCCTTTTGTCTATTCGACACTGGTTTCGAGTTGGTTACCATTGGGGTTATATGCACATCCGATTTTGTATTAACTTAAGTAGTTTCAATTTAAAACAGATTTACTGTGTAAGTTTCGCAATTGAGTACAAACAAATTTTTAAACCTTTCGGCGAAAGGGTGGAACAAGTGATTCCAAGAAATAGTTATTTTAAAAGTAAAATTGCGGATATGCTTTATTTACTTTTAGTTTATAATCTACTGTTAGCAACTCGATAAACGTCATTTTGCGGTATATTAAAACAAAATTTTACTTCAACGATTTTTTGTTTACCATCAATTTCAAAAGACCCTTTAGCTTTATGCTACTGCAATAAAGGAGATGACGTTTATCTCGCGCGTTAAAATCGTGTTCGTCCGAAAATGCTCCAAGGAAGTTATCAACGGATCGTGAGTTAAAATAACTCCACGAAAACTCTTCGTTAAAAGGAGAATCGCTCTGATACACTCTTCTTTTATAAATTAGTAATCTGATTCTTCCTGTTATCTGCACTGCATTTTCGGCTTGTTTTGCAGCGAGTTGCTAACAGTACATTATAAACTAAAAGTATAAAAAAGCATATCCACAATTTTACTTTTAAAACCTTTCATATAAACTAAAATTAAAAAGAAGCATTTTCGCAATTTTACTTTTAAAATAACTATTCCTTGGAAAATATTTGTTGTACCCTTTCGCCGACAGGTTTAAAAATTTGTTTGTACTCAATTGCGAAACTTAAACAGTAAATCTGTTTTCAATTGAAACTACTAAAGTTAATACAAAATCGGATGTGCATATAACCCCAATGATCACTAACTCGAAACCAGTGTCGAAGAGACAAATGGTCAACATGCTTTTCAGTAATATGGCTTTGAAAGAACATCAGCGTTAACCGCATTTTAAAAAAATAGTAATTTGCTCTAACTTGAAAATAAATGCTCATGTTTTAATCCGTTCAATATCAACGTCAGAATACATTAGATTAGGAGATTCTATTTCAGTAAGGTTTGTTTCTTACTATATTGTACAAAAATTATCCCCCAAAATTCTCAAACCATTTGTTGATTACTAAACTGGGCAAACATATGGACATCTTAGCATGTGGTGTAGCGTTAACGAAATTTCTAACAGTTTCCGAACAACGAACTCACGATTCCCGCGATCCCTTTCTTTAAAAAAGTAACAAAAAGAAAAAATCAAGCAGCGGATGTTTTGAGCCACAAGAAAAAGAAAGGGAGTTGGACATAAATTAATCAGTCTTGTCGTAAGGAAACTATTTTCAAGAAAGAATTCTTCGAGGTTGGTTATGGTTGTTTGGTTGGATAAAGTTACTGTATTCACTTAAGCTACCTAAGTTAGAGATATTGTATGCTGGATTCGCCACCAGCTTCGTTTTACAAGTTTACGGTGTGTCGGTCCACCCTATAATTCTATCACAAAATCGCTTAATAGTTTAAAGTTTTTAGTATGCCAAGCTTTGAATCTATCTTCTCTGTATTAATTGCTAAGTTATATTTTGTTTATTATGTGTATACATGCGTCGATCGGTTTAAATTTTGGTCACAAACTCTCTAAACAGATGAACAAGACACTTATTCTCTTGCTTGCGATTGCGCTTGTTTTAACGACCGAAGTCTCCGGATGGCGACGCCGTATACGTTGGGGTGGTTACAACCAAAAGATGAAAGAACAGATACAAGGTAATATCTTTATCGTATTATAAAGAAATATTTTCAATTTTACTTTATGTAATTTTTACGCACAAAATTGAACGCACAAAATGTAATCTTCCTTTTGTATTTTATTATGTTTTTTTCGAATAAAGATAAAAAACAGATTTTTAAATTTTTACTTCATGTAATTTTTTACGCACAAATCTGAACGCACAATATGTAATCTTTCTTTTGTATTTGTTATTTGGTGATTTCAAATAGGAATAAAATACTGTGCTAAACATTTGATTTATATCCCTTGCTTTATATTTCAGACACACTTGAAGATATTTCAGCTGAACAAGAAACCGAAGAGAAAAAGGTTAAAGATGTTTGGTGATTAAACAAAAATACAAAAATACCCCAATACACTTTTTGTTTTTATTTTAAAGCAGTTGGTTATACAGATATCTTACTTAAACGCTACTTTCTACCTGTCTGTATCCTAATCATTACACTAATCGGCGGTTTCCACTAGCGTTGTCTTTTGTGTATTTCAAAATAATGGATTATCAATTAAGATTAAAAAATCTCGCATTCCAATTATGGGCACAAATTAATGCGAAATTTTCCAATCAGCTGAAAATAGCATAATATTGCGCTAATGTGTACAATAGGTTATAATAGAATGAGTATTCCTATCACAGGGAAAGATAAAACACAATGGTGTTATACCACGGATCTTAGAGAAGAGAACGTCGTGTTCACCGTACGGTTATCTGAGATACTGCAGTGTGATGAATACTATACATATATCGGTAAAGACATCTCAATCTATTACAACTCACTGCAATAGTTTCGGGCTGTTACTGTAAGGTCGTATTACTATTACCAGTGTGATAACGCTCTGTAATAAGATCCATTGAAACCTTCTTGCAGAATTATTAATTCAACACAATTATTTGTATAGTATTAAGAGGTTATTAAAGCAATATTAAAAAGTTGTTACCATGAAACAACTCTATTCTAACGATTTATTTGATTATTATATCTTTGGAAAAGCTCATTAGCTTAATGCTGCTACAATAAAGGAAATGACGTTTATCTCGCGCGATAAAATCGTGTTCGTCTGAAAATGCTCAAAGGAAGTTATCAACGTATCGTGAGGTAAAATAACTCCACAAAAAACTTTTCGTTAAAAATTGAACCGCTACGCTATAGTTTTCTTTTATAAATTGGGTTTAGTGGGCCAGAACATCGTCGATATTTTACCGTAAATCCTTGCTTGGTCCCAGTCAACGATTTAGGTAAATAATGCTGGGTGTTTTGAGTACTTTTACTTGGCATGTACAAGCAGATAGGGATTATACAATGGTTAATGGTGATGCATAGCTTTCGACTTTACTCAATCTAAACAAGAACCACTATGTTTAAAACCCGTGTTGATTGCCCGCTATGTTTTTCGGGCCCCAGCAGAAACATCGGCGACCTAATCACCCTTGGCATATCATACAAAGTGTATAACGTTTGTTTCTGCAAGTAGAAACGGCTGAAACGCGACGCACTAAACCACCAGACTAATCTGTCGGACATATAGGATAGGATATTCAAGTTTATCCCCGTAAATGGGAACACCAAGGGGGTTAACACACGGGCAATCGTCAGATCACCTCGCGCCTACCGTTGGGTTACCCGAGTTATTGCAGTGTGTCGTATATGATAAGGACACGTTCCTTCAATTTGGTAGAACTCCAAGTGCCTTTCCCAAGGACACAACCGACTAGCTAGCGACTAGTTTCGAACCTCCAACCTATCAGCTGAAAGGCGTCGCACTAAACCACCAGACTAATCTGTCGGACATACATATGTATTCCTATATACACTGGTTAATATATATATAATATTTTTATTTATTTGGAACAAAATCAGGATTAAATAAAATGTAAATCAAGATTACGACAGCGCACCAATGTTTTAAAACAAAACCACATTCTCGAAAATTGCACAATATCGTTTCGTCTGTATAATTATATCTATATACACAGTACGTTTACGTTATAGGATACAGAATTGTCAAAACGTGTAATGATTTTTTTTGTTTGCTTTAAAACACAACGTCATTTACAAGGGTTTCTATATGTCAACAGTGGTATGCTGATCACGATAGAGACATTGGTATAGGTTTTGTTTAATGTATTAATCATAGGTTTGTTTAATTAATCGACTGGGTTCAGGCAAAATCCGTGACAAACACAACCGACTAGCTAGCGGCTGGTTTCGATGCATAAACCTTTGAGTTGACCGTCTACGAACTAACCGACCGAGCTAACCGGGCGGATAGGATATTCATGTTTATCCCCGTGAATGGAAAAACCAAGGGGGTTAACACACGGGCAATCGTCAGATCACCTCGCGCCCACCGTCGGGTTACCGGAGCTATTGCAGTGTGTTGTGTATGATAGACAAATTTGGTAGAACCCATTAATCCGCTGGGTTCAGGCAATGTCCGTAAAGTCCCTTGCCCAAGGACACAGCCGACTAGCTAGCGACCAGTTTCGCACCGTCAACCTTTCGATTGAAAGTCGACGCACTTAACCGCCAGACTAACCAACCGGATCGCAACAGAAATAAACTAGGGTGAAGGATAACTCCCAACCCAAAATATAAGCGTAACTGAAGAATTTAAAATAAAAATCGACATTTACAGCGAGTAAACGCGCAAAAAGGAAAAATCAGTTGGCAAAAACGAATAATTTGCTGAATACGTCAATATCTACGTCTGCATGCGTAGACTATGGACGGAATCAAAGTTCTGTTTCGCCAAAACAAATCGGGAATTATAGGCAACGATGGGCCTAATTTGGGTTTTTGTGAAATTTTCAAATTTCGGGAGAATAGAAGAACCCTCCGTACTTTTAATAAAGATAAACCACTTATGTTTGTCTAAGTGTTAACCATTAAATTTTTTTAAGTGTTGACCATTAAATTTTTTTTTAAATGTTGACCATTAAAATTTTAATTTTATATTAATGTCTTTGGTGAAATTCAATCGTTGTGATTTAAAATTCGTTCGTTTCAAAATTCCCCTAAAACCGGGAAATCCCCTATTTCACCCCTCCAATAAATCTTCGTCGTCCTCATCATGGTATGACCTTTCACCTCCGACCCCTGACCCCCGGTTGACCTTTGACCTTTCGTTGACCCCGATAAAACCGAGGGGGTCGTCTTCTTCGAAGGGATTGGTCGAAG
>CH002511.1:187182-199201 GCA_000149265.1 Ciona savignyi
CGATAGGCTCAGATACACAGGTAACCACCCTACAAGCGGCTCACTTATACATACAACCCACACACGAAAGGCTCAGATACACAGGCAACCACCGTACAAGCGGCTCACTTATACATACAACCCACACACGACAGGCTCAGATACACAGGCAACCACCCTACAAGCGGCTCACTTATACATACAACCCACACACGATAGGCTCAGATACACAGGCAACTACCCTACAAGCGGCTCACTTATACATACAACCCACATACGATAGGCTCAGATACACAGGCAACTACCCTACAAGCGGCTCACTTATACATACAACCCACACAAGATAGGCTCAGATACACAGGCAACCCTACAAGCGGCTCACTTATACATACAACCCACACCCGATAGGCTCAGATACACAGGTAACCACCCTACAAGCGGCTCACTTATACATACAACCCACACACGACAGGCTCAGATACACAGGCAACCACCCTACAAGCGGCTCACTTATACATACAACCCACACACGATAGGCTCAGATACACAGGCAACCACCATACAAGCGGCTCACTTATACATACAACCCACACAAGATAGGCTCAGATACACAGGCCACCCTACAAGCGGCTCACTTATACATACAACCCACACAAGACAGGCTCAGATACACAGGTAACCACCCTACAAGCGGCTCACTTATACATACAACCCACACACGATAGGCTCAGATACACAGGCAACCACCCTACAAGCGGCTCACTTATACATACAACCCACACACGATAGGCTCAGATACACAGGCAACTACCCTACAAGCGGCTCACTTATACATACAACCCACACACGACAGGCTCAGATACACAGGCAACCCTACAAGCGGCTCACTTATACATACAACCCACACACGATAGGCTCAGATACACAGGTAACAACCCTACAAGCGGCTCACTTATGCATACAACCCACACACGATAGGCTCAGATACACAGGCAACCCTACAAGCGGCTCACTTATGCATACAACCCACACACGATAGGCTCAGATACACAGGCAACTACCCTACAAGCGGCTCACTTATACATACAACCCACACACGACAGGCTCAGATACACAGGCAACCCTACAAGTGGCTCACTTATACATACAACCCACACACGATAGGCTCAGATACACAGGCAACCCTACAAGTGGCTCACTTATACATACAACCCACACAAGACAGGCTCAGATACACAGGTAACTACCCTACAAGCGGCTCACTTATACATACAACCCAAACACGATAGGCTCAGATACACAGGCAACCACCCTACAAGTGGCTCACTTATACATACAACCCACACAAGACAGGCTCAGATACACAGGCAACCACCCTACAAGTGGCTCACTTATACATACAACCCACACACAATAGGCTCAGATACACAGGCAACCACCCTACAAGCGGCTCACTTATACATACAACCCACACACGATAGGCTCAGATACACAGGCAACCACCCTACAAGCGGCTCACTTATACATACCACCCACACACGATAGGCTCAGATACACAGGTCACCCTACAAGCGGCTCACTTATACATACAACCCACACACGATAGGCTCAGATACACAGGCAACCCTACAAGCGGCTCACTTATACATACAACCCACACACGATAGGCTCAGATACACAGGCAACCCTACAAGCGGCTCACTTATACATACAACCCACACACGATAGGCTCAGATACACAGGTAACCACCCTACAAGCGGCTCACTTATACATACAACCCACACACGATAGGCTCAGATACACAGGCAACCACCCTACAAGCGGCTCACTTATACATACAACCCACACACGATAGGCTCAGATACACAGGTAACCCTACAAGCGGCTCACTTATACATACAACCCACACACGATAGGCTCAGATACACAGGCAACCCTACAAGCGGCTCACTTATACATACAACCCACACACGATAGGCTCAGATACACAGGCAACCCTACAAGCGGCTCACTTATACATACAACCCACACACGATAGGCTCAGATACACAGGCAACTACCCTACAAGCGGCTCACTTATACATACAACCCACACACGATAGGCTCAGATACACAGGCAACCCTACAAGCGGCTCACTTATACATACAACCCACACACGATAGGCTCAGATACACAGGCAACCCTACAAGCGGCTCACTTATACATACAACCCACACACGATAGGCTCAGATACACAGGCAACCCTACAAGCGGCTCACTTATACATACAACCCACACACGATAGGCTCAGATACACAGGCAACCCTACAAGCGGCTCACTTATACATACAACCCACACACGATAGGCTCAGATACACAGGCAACCCTACAAGCGGCTCACTTATACATACAACCCACACACGATAGGCTCAGATACACAGGCAACCACCCTATAAGCGGCTCACTTATACATACAACCCACACACGATAGGCTCAGATACACAGGTAACCACCCTACAAGCGGCTCACTTATACATACAACCCACACACGATAGGCTCAGATACACAGGTAACCACCCTACAAGCGGCTCACTTATACATACAACCCACACACGATAGGCTCAGATACACAGGCAACCCTACAAGCGGCTCACTTATACATACAACCCACACACGATAGGCTCAGATACACAGGCAACCCTACAAGCGGCTCACTTATACATACGACCCACACACGACAGGCTCAGATACACAGGCAACCACCCTACAAGCGGCTCACTTATACATACAACCCACACACGATAGGCTCAGATACACAGGTAACCCTACAAGCGGCTCACTTATACATACGACCCACACACGATAGGCTCAGATACACAGGCAACCCTACAAGCGGCTCACTTATACATACAACCCACACACGACAGGCTCATATACACAGGCAACCCTACAAGCGGCTCACTTAAACATACAACCCACACACGATAGGCTCAGATACACAGGCAACCCTACAAGCGGCTCACTTATACATACAACCCCCACAAGATAGGCTCAGATACACAGGTAACCACCCTACAAGCGGCTCACTTATACATACAACCCACACACGATAGGCTCAGATACACAGGCAACCACCCTACAAGCGGCTCACTTATACATACAACCCACACACAATAGGCTCAGATACACAGGCAACCACCCTACAAGCGGCTCACTTATACATACAACCCACACACAATAGGCTCAGATACACAGGTAACCACCATACAAGCGGCTCACTTATACATACAACCCACACACAATAGGCTCAGATACACAGGTAACCACCCTACAAGCAGCTCACTTATACATACAACCCACACACGACAGGCTCAGATACACAGGCAACCCTACAAGTGGCTCACTTATACATACAACCCACACACGACAGGCTCAGATACACAGGTAACCACCCAACAAGCGGCTCACTTATACATACAACCCACACATGATAGGCTCAGATACACAGGCAGCCACCCTACAAGCGGCTCACTTATACATACAACCCACACACGACAGGCTCAGATACACAGGCAACCACCCTACAAGCGGCTCACTTATACATACAACCCACACACGACAGGCTCAGATACACAGGCAACCCTACAAGTGGCTCACTTATACATACAACCCACACAAGATAGGCTCAGATACACAGGCAACCACCCTACAAGCGGCTCACTTATACATACAACCCACACACGACAGGCTCAGATACACAGGTAACCACCCAACAAGCGGCTCACTTATACATACAACCCACACACAATAGGCTCAGATACACAGGCAACCACCCTACAAGCGGCTCACTTATACATACAACCCATACACGATAGGCTCAGATACACAGGCAACCCTACAAGCGGCTCACTTATACATACAACCCACACACGATAGGCTCAGATACACAGGCAACCACCCTACAAGCGGCTCACTTATACATACAACCCACACACGATAGGCTCAGATACACAGGCAACCACCCTACAAGCGGCTCACTTATACATACAACCCACACACGACAGGCTCAGATACACAGGCAACCCTACAAGCGGCTCACTTATACATACAACCCACACACGACAGGCTCAGATACACAGGCAACCCTACAAGCGGCTCACTTATACATACAACCCACACACGATAGGCTCAGATACACAGGTAACCCTACAAGCGGCTCACTTATACATACAACCCACACACATGATAGGCTCAGATACACAGGCAACCACCCTACAAGCGGCTCACTTATACATACAACCCACACACGATAGGCTCAGATACACAGGCAACCACCCTACAAGCGGCTCACTTATACATACAACCCACACACGATAGGCTCAGATACACAGGTAACCCTACAAGCGGCTCACTTATACATACACCCTACAAGCGGCTCACTTATACATACAACCCACACACGATAGGCTCAGATACACAGGCAACCCTACAAGCGGCTCACTTATACATACAACCCACACAAGATAGGCTCAGATATACAGGCAACCCTACAAGCGGCTCACTTATACATACAACCCACACACGATAGGCTCAGATACACAGGCAACCATCCTACAAGCGGCTCACTTATGCATACAACCCACACACGATAGGCTCAGATACACAGGCAACCCTACAAGCGGCTCACTTATACATACAACCCACACACGATAGGCTCAGATACACAGGCAGCCCTACAAGCGGCTCACTTATACATACAACCCACACACGATAGGCTCAGATACACAGGTAACCACCCTACAAGCGGCTCACTTATACATACAACCCACACACGACAGGCTCAGATACACAGGCAGCCTACCTACGCATCATTGCCGCCCATCGCTGACCAGTTGGCGTCTTCATTGTCCTCGGACTTGGCAAGTGAAGAGAGGTCATATTGTTGACCACTGCTTGGGTCAGTGACCATGCACTGGACGGACGCAGTTGGACACACGTACGAAGTGTACCTGGGGTTCATGGAGATGTTATAATATCCATAGAAATCTTATTATATATGTGGAAATTATATTCATAGAAATGAAGTTATAATATTCATAGATATGTTATAATATTCATAGAAATGTTATAATATTCATAGAGATGTTATAATGTACATAGAGATGTTATAATATACATAGAGATGTTATAATATTTATAGAGATGTTATAATAACATAGAGATGTTATACAGAATCACGCAATGCAGCCTTTTAAACCTTTCTTTGAAAACATTTTAACAGATATGTAAATTTTCACAAATCATAATTTAGCAGCTAAAAATGCAAAAACATGGGCAATTACGTCGTTAAAACAATTGTTATAGCCCAACCTAAATAAGACCCCACTGTACCCATGGACACTAGGTTACACAATCATCCTATTAAAATGGATACGGGAAAGATAAAACCCGGGTCGCATCAGGACCCGTTTCTTTGACTCCTACACCCCACTGTTGGAGAAGGGGGTTTAAAGAGGGGGTTTTTCCTACGAAAGTGGATAAGGTTAAGTGGTAACCCCTATTTTACCATAACTCCGCTTTACCCCCTAAACCCCACTTTTAAACAAAGATAGTAACCCCAAATTCCAGGATCTTTTTACCCCCTAAACCCCACTTTTAAACAAAGATAGTAACCCCCATTCCGGGAATTTTACCCCCTAAACCCCATTTTTGAACATAGATGATTCAACACAATAACTCAAAATCCATGACCTTTTTACCCCTTAAAACCCCTTAAAAATAGGGAAATCCCAAAATCCGGGACCCTTCTACCCTTAAACCCCTGAAAAAATAGGGAAATCCCCAACTTACCAGTTAAACAAGTATGTGAAGTTGCCTTCGTTTACGAACTCAGGTCGACCTGTACCGCTGGAGTTGTCGCAGAGGAAGGAAATCTGGGTGGACCGGTTGTGCAGTTTGTTGCTGTATGAGTCGCCGTCATGGTAAACCAGTTTAATGAAGCCGTCGTAATATGTCAGAGAATCTGTGTTTGTTCGATTTTTAAAGTTTTTTGAGATGATTTTGCTGGATTTTTAAAGTTTTTTTGGGATGCTTTTGCATGAGGTTTTGAGAAGATTTTTGCAGGATTTTCAATTA
Source organism: Ciona savignyi (assembly GCA_000149265.1). Taxonomy (NCBI): domain Eukaryota; kingdom Metazoa; phylum Chordata; class Ascidiacea; order Phlebobranchia; family Cionidae; genus Ciona; species Ciona savignyi. Next base: position 193,278 of record CH002511.1, read on the forward strand.
TTTTGAGATGATCTTGTGGTTGCAAATTATGAAAACCATTTTTGAAGCCATTTTTAATTACAATGTTTTAAAAATCTGGATGAAATTTAAATTTTTAAGTGAATTTTAGATAGTTTTTAATAAAAAATATATATATTCAGATTTTTCATTAACATTTTAAATATTTTTGACAAAAATAATTTCTTAGAACATTTCACAGAAAAAAGTAGTTCAAATTTAAAAATAAAAACAAACAAAAATTAAATGAGGTATTTTTTGTGTTAAAAATGATAAAGAGAAAACTAAAATGTCTCACCAGAAACTTGCCCAGTGGTAAAAGCTCGATGTTGGCCTGTCCTCTTCACCTGACAAGCAGCCGGTCTGTTGCCAGGTTTGTTGCATGGAGAGTTTTTCAGCTCGCCGCAGATGTTTAAATAATAATCATAATCTCCAACTGGTATCTGGTAGAGTTTTTTTGTTAAATTGTTGTGAACTTTTGTGTTTTTTTGTTAAAATTTAGTGAACTTTTATGTTTTTTTGTTAAAATTTAGTGAACTTTTATGTTTTTTTTGTTAAAATATTGTGAACTTTTATGTTTTTTTGTTAAAATATTGTGAACTTTTGTGTTTTTTAGTAAAAATACAGGAAAATTATGTGCTTTTATTGTTAAAATTTACAGAAATTTTGTTTCTTTCTGTTAATCTGTTAAAATACGGAGAAAGATTTGAGTTTTATTTGGTTAAAATATAAAAAGTTTTTTTAATGTAGGGACACAACACTGTAATAGCTCCGCGAGGTAATCTGACGATTGCCAGTTTGTTAACCCGCTTGGGTATCCTATTGAAGGCGATAAGCCTGAATATCCTATCCTAATACCGAGGCATTGAAATAGCTACGGTAACCCGACGGTGGGCACAAGTGTGACAATTGCCTGTGTGTAAACCCCCTTGGTTTTCTTATCCACGGGAAAAAACATGAATATTCCATCCTTTCCTATCCTAATTTGGAGAGCCTCTGTCTAGATAAAGATAGGACAGTGTGCGGATAATAATTTGATTCCATATACACAACTTGTGCTTTAAATGTGCATTCAACCAAACATCCAGTTTTTTTTTTAAATCAAATTTCCCGCTCACCTTATACATGTTCTCTGATTGGGTGAGCCTTCTAAGGTCGAAGGTTAAACCAGAGTCCTCATCACTGATAATGCAATCCGTTCCAGTGACAGTTTTTAGGGGACAAGCTGCGGCGGTGTGCCAGGTCATTGAGACAACACAATCATCAGGGGAATGGTACTTTAACACGGGGCTACTTTCGAGATCACCTGGGAAAATTTGGGGTAAAAAAACAAAAAAATTTATAAGTATTTTTATTATTTATAATTTATATGAATTTAGCTTTAATTCGCATCAACCATGCAACACTACAGCGGGTAAAATATGCAATAAAATACTCAAACACTTTCAGAACATAAATACCACCTTGAGCCCTTTAAGGACTTCGTGGTTAATAACAGACATAATTATGCGTTGTTTGTTAAGTATAATTCCACTGGATTCAAGGCAGGACTCTCTCTCTGTTTAGCACATGTGAAAATCCATTTGGGATGAATAAAAGTGTAAAAACGAGCAGAATCCTTTCCTCCAACATTGGTAAATATTTTTGGTTGTGTCAGCATATTTGTTTTAATTAATTTATGGCTCCTAATTCCAACTACTCACAATTACTTGATTTTAGGATAGGATAGGATATTCATCTTTATCCCCGTGAATGGGGAAACCAAGGAGGTTAACACACGGGCAATCGTCAGATCACCTCGCGCCCATCGTCGGGTTACCAAAGCTATTGCAGAGTGTGGTATATCATAGACACGTTCCTTCAATTTGGTAGAACCCATTAATCCGCTGGGTTCAGGCAATGTCCGTAAAGTGCCTTGTTCAAGGACACAACCAACTAGCTAGCGACCAGTTTTGCACCTGCAACCTTTCGATTGAAAGGCTACGCACTTAACCGTTAGACCAACGGGCCGGACCAATTTTGATGTGTCCAAAGGTATATTTATTAGCATGTAACCTAAATTTTTCTTTTTTTTTAAATCCAGAATTTATATCAATAAATTTATAATTTTTAAACCCTAAATTGTACTATCCAATTTTAGGTGTCTCCCCCCTCTCCTCCCCCTATTAGTTTGCAGCAAACCTTGCGCTATTTGAACAAGGATCAGCCCAAACATTTATAAAATTTTATTTTTTTAAATAGTTACAAAATTTAAAAAGTTTTTGGCAAACTACTCGAGAGAAAAAATATAAAATTGGGAAAAAATAGAATTTGAGGTTAAAAACTATAATTTTAGCAATATAAATAAAAAAGGGATAAATTTAGGTTTTGGGCTACTAATTGTACCTTTGAACACAGTAAATCAAGCTATTTAACTCATTAAGTAAGTTTCTAGGACCTTCCACCTTCAGATCCAACCATCTCAAAAAAATAACAAAATTACGTACCTAATCTACAGTATAAGGTAATAAGGGTAGTCCGCACTCCCCCACTTGGACATGCACCTCCTGTGTAGTTCAACAATATCTTGTTGTCCTGCAACGTTAAGAATTTCCATTATAACTGGGATGTTTGGGGGTTATTAGGGTCTGTACACAATATATATGTTCAAATACTAAACAACAAATTAGGAAAAGCATAAACAAACGAGTTTTGCAGAAACAACAAATTAAGGCAAGCATAAACAAACAAAGCTTGCAGAAACAACAAATTAAGGCAAGCATAAACAAACTAAGCTTGCAGAAACAAAAAATTAAGGCAAAACCTAAACAAAACTTGCAGAAACAACAAATTAGGGTAAGCATCAACAAACAAAGCTTGTAGAAACAACAAAGTTAGGCAAGCATAACCAAACAAAGCTTGTAGAAACAAAAAATTAAGGCAAGCATCAACAAACAAAGCTTGTAGAAACAAAAAATTAAGGCAAGCATAAACAAACAAAGCTTGTAGAACAACAAATTAAGGCAAGCATAAACAAACAAAGCTTAAATAAACAACAAATTAGGGAAAGCACAAAGAAACAAAGCTTGCAGAAACAACAAATTAAGGCAAGCATTAACAAACAAAGCTTGCAGAAACAACAAATTAAGACAAGCATAAACAAACAAAGCTTGTAGAAACAAAAAATTAAGGCAAGCATAAACAAACAAAGCTTGTAGAACAACAAATTAAGGCAAGCATAAACAAAAAAAACTTGCAGAAACAACAAATTATGCAAAGACCAAACAAACAAAGCTTGCAGAAACAACAAATTAAGGCAAACATCAACAAAAAAGCTTGCAGAAACAACAAATTTAGGCAAGTATAAACAAAAAAGCTTGCAGAAACAACAAATTTAGGCAAGCATAAACAAAAAAGCTTGCAGAAACAACAAATGTAGGCAAGCATAAACAAAAAAGCTTGCAGAAACAACAAATTTAGGCAAACCCAAACAAACAAAGCTTGCAGAAACAAAAAAATTAGACAAGCATAAACAAAAAAGCTTGCAGAAACAATAAATTAAGGCAAACATCAACAAAAAAACTTGCAGAAACAACAAATTAAAGCAAGCATAAAAAAAACTTGCAGAAACAAAAAGTTTAGGCAACCCCAAACAAATGAAGATCAGAATCAACAATTAGTCACCAAACCTTAGCAGTTATGGAGGAGTGTGCAAAGGAACCCAATGAGTCTGATATCCCACCGTGCACGAGGCAAACTGATGAATCAATCGGGCAGTTCGTTGTCGTGCTGTCTCGTATTATTTCACTGAAATCGAACGATTTTAAGGGAATTAATGAAAAAAAAACATGATAAAGGACTTCGTATTACTTCTCTTGAAACTGGTCTTAGACTTCTACCCAAATATTAGACTTTCTTGCAAAAAAAGTTACTTACTTGTACTATTGGCATTTGGCAGGACCTAAAATTCTCAACTGCAACACGAGTGACAATCGTGTTTATTGAGTGACGCATGTCGTTTGAGTAAGAAATTTATTTACTCAATGAAAAACTAATTAACGTTTACCGCAACCGTTTTCTATTCAACTGGCTTATAGGGGAATAAAAATCCTCATCATTGCGACCGTTTTATATTATACATAACTCGTTTTCTTTTAACATGTTGTATTTTGTTGAAAGATTTGCTCCATTTACTCACATAAAAAATTTACGTGAGTTTTCACATGTGAGTGAATTCTTACTTGTCCAAAATATAATGAATATTTGGCCCTACATTGGGCAAGGAACTTAGCAGGTATTACCTGTTACTGATGTTTTAAAAAAGAAGATCCATACCACAATATGTATCACACACTGAAATAGTCCCACTAACACTACCTTAGACATGAGAGTTAGCTATTACACTCACTACCAATCGTTACATGGACTTTTATGTCCTTTGGCAAGGTACTTAATAAACATCACCTTAACCTTTAGTTTTATTGGTTAAACTATAACATTAGCAAAGCCCTCAACATATAAAACACACAGCGATATCTTTGATGGCCTATTGGTGAGATCAAGTACAATTACCAGTGGCCAGTGCCATTATCATAACGTCTAAAAAAAACAATTTACAAAAAATAACGACTATCCTATGCAGAGAAAATAACGACTATTCTATGATAATATAATAAGCAAACTTACCCACAGACGTTGACAAAATAACGACGGTTGTCAGTCGAATCGCCACCATCTAGAACCTCCCAATTTGTGCTGTGCGAGGCTGAAAAAGAAATAACTTAATGCAGCAAAATGTTTAAGATGACTAACTGAGAGACTGAGAGCTGGTGCGCTTATCAAGGTAGGTTTGTGTACAAATATATAAGTAAACGAGAGAAAAGTACTTTACTTTAGCACCACTAATGTTACTGCATCGCTGCAGTAGTTTTTTGGCTTAGTGATTTTTTAAGCTTGGTTGATTTTGTAAAATTTTATTTATTTCTATGATTGTCCTCGAGGAATTTATAATGTCTGGCACTAATTTATGTTTTTTTTTAGTTACCGCTTATACAAAAAATAAAGCAATTGGACAGATTGCGTCAACTTTTATTGTGGTCATAACAGTAAACAAATTAAAGAAAATAAATCGGATTAAACCACGATATCTCATAAAAACTACATTAATTTTTATTATGTTTTGTAGAAATTACAGGAGCTTTTTAATAAGTTGTTGTAAACATAAAAAAACTTATCAAAAAGTCTATTTAATTTGTTTCTTAAAACTGGCATCATTAAAATATAAAAAGCTATATCAAAACTGGCATCAATAAAATATAGTAAGGTATATTAAAACTGGCATCATTAAAATATAAAAAGGTATATTAAAACTGGCATCATTAAAATATAGAAAGGTATATTAAAACTGGCATCAATAAAATATAGAAAGGTATATTAAAACTGGCATCATTAAAATATAGAAAGGTATATTAAAACTGGCATCATTAAAATATAGAAAGGTATATTAAAACTGGCATCATTAAAATATAGAAAGGTATATTAAAACTGGCATCATTAAAATATAGAAAGGTATATTAAAACTGGCATCATTAAAATATAGAAAGGTATATTAAAACTGGCATCATTAAAATATAGAAAGGTATATTAAAACTGGCATCATTAAAATATAGAAAGGTATATTAAAACTGGCATCATTAAAATATAGAAAGGTATATTAAAACTGGCATCATTAAAATATAGAAAGGTATATTAAAACTGGCATCATTAAAATATAGAAAGGTATATTAAAACTGGCATCATTAAAATATAGAAAGGTATATTAAAACTGGCATTAATTAAAATATAGAAAAGTATATTAAAACTGGCATCATTAAAATATAGAAAGGTATATTAAAACTGGCATCATTAAAATATAGAAAGGTATATTAAAACTGGCATCATTAAAATAT
>CH002511.1:217146-252286 GCA_000149265.1 Ciona savignyi
ATTCACGGAGATAAACATGAATATCCTAGGCTCGTTCGAGTAATTCGTTATCGTTTTTTCTTAATTGCTAATTTGTAATAAAGAGTTGGGTCATCACTAATTCCATATATATTTAAGTGACAGTGATTCATGTGGTTCATAGCATACAATATATTGTGCTGACTATTTAAAAATAGTCACCGTATATTGTGATATATATAGTAGTTTATTTCGATAAAGTAAAATACACTTGTGTTTTTCACGTTATTTTCTTTACTGCACACTTTTCATCGTAGTTTTAATTGTTTAATAAAGTAACTAATAAATTAAACGATTTTACTGCAATTTTGCAAAGGTTTTACGGCAGCGTTCATATTTTTATCAAATATAGGCCATTTTTAATGTCTTAATGTATAGAAGTAAAAGCGTTATCAACCTAACTAAATTAAAGTTTGCTTAATTAACTCAAAATTTTATAAAAACCGCTAATACAAACTGACATGTCATTGGGCCCATTCAAGGCAAACCAGCAGAACGCGAACACAGTCTTTTCTATATTAAAACCGGTTTGCTGTTTTCGCTTAAACCCGTTGAATCGAAACCGTCAGACCAAACAATTCTTTTGAAATTGAAATATTATGCTTCGAACGAACGACGCTCGCTTTACAAGATCATGTGGGTTTCGCTTTTAGTCTCCAGCGCACGGCGGTAGAAGAGCAATTGCGGTACGGTTGTTTAATTTTGCTGCGCGTTGCGTAAAGACAACAAAGGGGATGTTGTGCGGACTGGCTTTGAAATAAGTGTACCGTCTCTTGGTTTTACATGTGGACATATAAGGGTACCAGGTGGTTCTACCCTAAAAGAAGGGAAAGAGGATAGGAGGGAAACTGCACACTAAAACTATGGAAACTAATTCTAACCCTGACTTAAACACTTATTTCAACCCAAGAACTAACTCTAACTCAAACTTCAACCCCATGTTTAAAACTTAAATACTATAATCTTTATTTTAGTGTGTAGTTTCCCTTCTTTGCACTTTCCCTCCTTTTAGTTTTTCCCGAAAGGTGCCCGTGTTCTTGCCGATTGCTATTTTGGTTGAAAGAAGAATTTAGAATTAATTCGGTTTCAACATACTTCTTTCACGCCCAATTTACGCATAGTACTGACATAACGGTCCACCGTTCATATTTACTTTTCTTTCATAAAAATAAACTTATATTTTAATCTCACCCACTGTCAATTAAAGGTGGGCTCGCGCCATCCACAAGGATAAATATGATCATTCCTTCCTTAACGTTACGACGGACAGCGCTAACGACCAATTAAGATCAATGAATTCGGCGGCTGCTGGCCAAATTCGGCAATGTTACCCAAATATCACCCTGTGCAGCAGGAAGCCGTGGTTTTAATGTATTTTGCAGTGGATTATGATATATTTTGCTTTTTTTAGACCTTGCGCTAAATGATGCAAAAAATGTCAGTTAAATCAATAACAAGTAAACTAGAAATCATGGGTACGGTCGTGTGGCCGAATGATTAACGCGACCGAAACATATATACCAAAGTATAAACAAAAACGGTCCTAGTGACGACACTAGTATGGGTTCGAAACTTAGATAGGTTAAAAAATGATAACTGAATAACAGAAACTTGTAGGGTAGAGTTAAGTGAGGAAACTCAATAAGGGAATTGGAAGTCGTCAGAATGACAATGTTGATCAATTGAGCTATTGCAATTCATTGTATACGATAAAGACGTTATTTTGTCCAAGTCGATTATTGCGCTATTTTCAATAAGGTAGTTTAGGGGAAATTACATATATATTGATGTCTAAAAAGTAGTTTTTATACCGGCCAAAATGTAAAAAACCTTGTACATCAGATAAAATATTTATGTTTATCCTCGAATGGGAAAACCAAGAGGGTTAACACACGGGCAATCGTTAGATCACCTCGCGCCCATCGTCAGGTTACCGGGGCTATTGCAGTGTATTGTGTATGCTAGATCGTTCATTCAATTTGGTAGAACCCAAATGTCTGTTAAGTGCCTTGACTAAGGACAACCGACTAGCTAGCGACTAACTTCGAGGCTGCAACCTTTCGGTTGAAAGATATTAAACAAAATTGGGTCTACATAGAAAGAGGTTCAGTCGTCGCCCGTTAAAAAATATATTCGGTAAAAATGAGAATAAACAATAGACAAGTTATCTTGGTTTTACTATTACAGTCCAATAATTAACTAAATTCAGGCAACGTTTCTTGACTGGTCCAAGTATACTATCGACTCTCCAGGTACAGGTTTCGGCAAAGATATTTTGTTACAACAGTAAGGTAACCGGAGCTATAGCAGTGCGTGGGTGTTATATTGGGTATTACTGTAATTGAATAATACCCGTTTCAAGGACATCACGAAAAAGGAGAGGCGTAAAGGAGGGAAACTCTACAATAAGACTATATATAGGACCATTTAATTAATCCCCAAACACTAATTTCAACCCCAGACCTAATGCTACTTTAACAACCCCATCAAGACCTTATACCAATCTTAACATCATCTTTATTATAGTGTGCAGTTTCCCTACTTTACTATCGTCCACCTTTTTACTTTTGCACATGAAACATTTGAAAATTATACGACAAATACGTCATTTCCGTATCGGAATGTGTGGTCTAGATAGAAAGGAAGTATGTACTTTCGATTAAGTGTGTATACATTGGCGCAATATTTACAGTGTATTAGTAAATCCAATTACTCTTGTGCGGGCGCCATTTAAGCCTTGTGTACATGTTTTTTTAATTCGATGAATCATTATAAAGTTCTTGTGAATGTGAGCAGAGATTATTTAAGTTTTCGTGGTGGCCCAGTTGCGGAGCTATTGAATAAAGGGTTGGGTTTCATTCTGAGTGCTCTATAGGACACAATGTCCTCCAAAGTGACCCCACGATTAATCCGACTGGTAACATAGCGAAGCCTTTGATGAAAGCCACACACTCGGAAAGACATAATCGGTTACGTATAGTTGCGGCGTTTATACAGGTTTTGGTGCAAATTTAAAAGAGAAAGACACAGTCGGTGACGTATAGTTGCGGCGTTTATACAGGTGTTCGTTCAAATTTACAAAATGACAAACCCGAATCAATGGCCCTTGCATACGGGTTGATTCGTTTTTTAAAAATGGAAAACCTGAAAAGGTGGCGCTTAAGAAGGTTGTTTAACGTATAAGAAACGCTAAACCATCTTTTTAGGTGTCGCGGATATACGGGAAATTTTAGGTTTCTAGCCTTTCAGGGTGGAGCAGCCGTCCGTATCGGGAACCTTTATTAAGTGGCGCCTTTATAGAGGTATCTATTAGTAGAGATTCGATGAGTTCAAAACACCACGGTCACGCGTGAATGCGCACGCTAACGACACAAATGCAGTATAATTGTGCTTAACAAGCAGAAAGGCTTCTGTAGGCTCCAAAACTCGCAGCATTTGGCCCTAAACTTGGACCATGGGAAAATGACGGCGCGCAAAGCGAGAATTTCGGCTGCTTAAAATTCGATCTTATTCGCGATAAGTTCACCTGTTTTGCGGCCGGCAGACGTTTAATTGGTGGTTTCCGAACGACGGTTTCGTACCGCGGCTCGAGCGAAGCAAACAAATTAATCGCATCGCAAGAATTCGATTCAAGATAAAGTTTTAAAAAATGGTCGCAACTTAAACGAACAGACAACGCTTCAAACCGAACTGTTAGTATTACAACAAAATTGACCATACATGGTAAGACTGGTAAATCGCTTACCAATGTTCATTTTATGTACAGTTATGCACTATAGAGATTTGGAATGTGACAAAAGAAACAACCATGTGGCTCTTAAAAAGGTTATGTTTACTTCAAATATTGGGCACAGATGGTTATGTTATATATAAAGATTGATGAGTTTACAAATACAGATAAACAAAACGTATTTATCATTAGCAATCGTGTAAGGCACTCTAAAAACAAATTCGCACCTTACCAGCAGTTTAAAAATGTCACCCTTACTAATTTATCGTCCAATTATTTCTAACTGCTTATTAAAATCTTGCTGTTGTGTTTTGGCTGTTAACACCGCAACGTCAGAATCATCATTATTACCTCACAGGCGACGAATAATTGCGCAATTATGTACTCGTAAAAGTACGAATCTCGACTGGTAGCTTACAATTTCGGACAGGATGTTTTATTTTGATTAGATTTCGAAGTGCGGTTAGACTTTCTGGTACCTACTGCTTGGAAAATTAGGCAAATTACGTCACTACTAGTTTCTATGTTGAGAAAGTGATAGTATTTACGTCAACGGACCTAACTTCCCTGCGCTTCTAGCATGCAATTAGGTAGTTTCTTACAGTTTGGTCAATCAACACTTCGCTTCAGGAATTTTCCGAAAGTACAAAGCCTCCTGTGACGTAATAGCCGTTGACGAAAGACGGCGGTGCTGGAGGTAATGTCACGTGACTTACGTGACAACTTTAGGAGTGTAGACTGTGCGTTATGAGGTGTTGAAATGTCTAATATTAATAATATAAAGAATCCACCCTATTGTACAGGAATTGCAATAACACGGCGCATATTTGATTTGAAACGGTGCCCTGTGATCTGGCGGCCGCTGGGCCAGTTTATTTGTACGATACCCGTGATGAATCGGGTGGTGATATCCTATTGACTTTATTCAAGCCTGAAGCATTCGAATTTCAATTATAAGCTTAGGCTTGGCGTTCTTTTGAGGCCATTTCACAGCTGGAAAAGGTTAGTGCTATGCGGAAGGCGAAGAAACTGATTTTAACCATATAATTGATTTTATGAAGTGAATTATAAAAGGGCAATCCTTGGAACATGCCCAACACTTTATAGTACAAAGTCTTTATCAAATTTTCCCGCTTAATTTACAAAAATAAACGGCAACCGGAGAAAACTACCCAAAATTACAACATAATCTGGTTTAAATCGTTGTACTTTTAAAACAGGCTTATTTTGTGTGGTAAATTCTTACGTGTAGCGCAGATAAAGTGGCGTGCTTAATTAGGTGTATTAGTATATAACACATAGCCATGTCTACTTAAGTATTTTGCCAGTTTTGAATATATGTCCTTAAAGTGGCGCAATTTCAAAGGTTTCACATAAATAGTCCAGCAGAAATAAAATTCAAACCTTACAAAGTACCTAAGTGACATTCAACTTGGCATATCATGTCTAGGCATGCTGCTAAGTATTACCTATATCTCAGCCCTTTCTGAACGGTTTATACCTCCCAGCATTTAATTGATTTCAGCACAATCGCCCGCCTATCCCCGGGAAAGGACTAATATCAATTGTCCGAATACTTTCAATTGATCGTAACTGGTTTCGACCTAGCCGTGTTGACTTAGACAAATCCGTACGGCGGTGTTTGTATTGCTTGCTGGGAAAACACAATCACTGCGCTGACTGCCGGCTATAGGCCTTGTCTGCTGGAAAAACATATATCTCCGCAGACGATCCGTTATAGGCGTGTTTAGTTTGTTTTTACTGCACAAAACTTTTGCACTAGAATAACACACTTTGAAATAATGTTGTGATTCCTGTACAAATATAATATTTATCGTTTGATTATTTCACAAGTACTGATCTTAGTATCTCCATAAAATTTGTATCAGAAAGTTTTTCTTGCATTAAAAACCAAGGATTCATTTGTAAGTACATTTTGTAAATGAATATTCTTAAGGTAACTACTTAGCCCCAGAGAAATTACTTATGACAGCATATTGATCTTAACCAACAGAATAAACACTACAAAAACTAAAGTAAAATCTCTTTTAGGATAGGAAATTCACCGCTGAAAATAAAACAAGAAAGGCGAACACTGCTGTTTGTGTGTATTTTATTAGAAAAATAGAAGATGCATATACGGCGATACAGCAAAAGGAACAATAAAGCACGGAAAGGGATACCGGATCCCTCAAAGTGAGAGAAAATTGTCACATTTAGGAAACAAAGAGTTATCAAAATTTCCTAAACATTTTAGAGGCGATAGATTTATTTTAAAATAAGGCACCAATCAATGCACCTTTGACAATTATAAAATGTCGCTACAACGAAATTAAAAAACTATAAAGGTCCGTTTTTAAACTAAAGGGAACTTAGAAGTGGGATAGTTTCTGTTCTGTAATTTCTGCCTTGCCGTTTTTATCTTTGCAGTAGAAGATCGTATATATGATCTGAGAGGAACAATATAGAAATTACTTGGTTTTCGGGGCGGCAGAAACAATAGAAAAATTATTTGGTTTTCTGGGAAATTATTTGGTTTTTGAAGTGGCATTATTTAAGCGTCATTTCGGCCAAATTCGATTGTGAAAAACGTCAAAAAACATGATAGAAACCCATAATGGCCTCATTTGTCAGAAAATTTACAGGGAAGTGTAATTTTTCAGTCGTTAATGTCGTAATTTCGAAATTTGCTGCATAAAATGTTTATTGTAGGAGCTATAGAGATCGTAATTGGCCTTTATCAATCTTTTAAGTTCCAATTTTCAAGTTTACTCCGAAAACAAAATTGACAGAACGATGTGTAAGTAAAAAGCCCACCCACTAACGGGAAATTTTTGCACAAATTTAATCTAAAACATTTTTGCAGGGGAAAAAAAGAAGTAAAAAAAGTTAAAAATTTTAATGAACTCAGCAGCATATTGTCATAGAAGCGCAATAATAAATAGCAAACGGCGGTCGTACTTTATGAGTTTATACAACTAGCGATGATAAGCGCAATTTTCGAATAACCCACACCCATTGCGCGGTTCGAAATTTGAAAAAAAATGAACGAGAAATCGTCTTAGACGTATATACCGGGGTCCTGACGTAATCGTGACGTCATACTTGTGGACGAGCGATGGCCGATTGAGTCGTAGGGTTCGTAGCTTGGGGGTGGCGATCCACGTGACCCGTCAGCTGCCGTCTGATTGGTGGAAAGTGTGTCGTGGTGGCTGCTGGAAAAAGACAAAAATTGTTACGTCAGAAAACGTTTACGTCAAACAGAAAATTACGTCAAATTGGCCTCTATTTTTACACATAGGGTCTTGGAAGTAAGTCATACCAAGACCCGTCGATGGTTTGAGTATTAACAGGGTAAATTACCTTATTACGTAAAACTAAATTACGGGGTTAGGTCCTGTGGCCGAATTGTTAACGCGACCGATTCATAAACTAAATTATATTCACTGCTAATGGGTCGAAACTAAACACGGTAAAAAATAAAGTGATTGGTCAAAATATTTTGTAAAGGTTAAGGATTAGTTATCTTACCTATACGAACTAAGGCTTTCTTGGGGGGCGTGTAGTCTTTTCGGGGCCGTTGCATCTGCCGATTTCGTCATCATCGTGACGTCAAATTCACGTAAAGCGTCCACTGCTGCGTCATTTCCGACAGGTCCGACCTCCGCATAGGTTCTGTCGCTCCTGACGGTGCTTTGCGTGAAACCAGGTAAGTATGAATCCGGGAAATAATACTCTTGCCGGTTGTGCCTTGCGCTTACACTGTTCCTCGCAGCGGTGTACATGCTACCGGCTAGTACCGGCTTTTCTCCCGATCTTCGTCTACAAACTATCACTGCAACGATAGCCAGTAGTAACATCACAGCCAACACACAACATAAAGCGATCAGCCACAACGGCACTCCGCTAGAGGAGGTGTCGGTTCGATGGATAGGAGTCGCCGTCGTTGGGGGGTCTTTTATCCAGAAATCGTGACACTGGTCCGTTGTAATCGCGTCCGCGTTCTGTGTCGAGTCCAGTATACAGACTGCGTAATGGGTACTTGACTCTAACCCGTTGAGTTTGTAAACTCTGCGCTCGCCGTCAAGATCGATTAGGTTGTATGCTACGAACCAGTCTGACGCAGTCCCCTGCAGTACAGTTTCAACGCTACCAGACAGCCGCCTCGAAAAAGTACAGTTTTTACACATCATTTTCCCATACATCAGGCGCTTGTTTATAAAGTCCGGATCCGGCGTTTCCGCGGACTCGATCCACGAAACGATGACGCTGTCGCTCGTGATGTCATTGAGTCGAAATACGTCATTGGTTCTGACGTCACAGTTTAAAGCTTCCTCATCAATGCTCTTCAAGGTGACACCGCTGAAGGCTGATGGTGACGCGCATAAAGTGTTCCTTTCACCGCTTAGCGTTGCTTGTGTGGACTGGAGCCACTGTTTGAGGTAAGTAAGGTAGCAATCGCATTGCCAAGGGTTGTTCTGCAACTCGCATGTCCTTAACCTCGCTAAACCGTCAAACGTTCCAGTTTGAACACTCTTAAGCATGTTTGAAGACAAGTCCAGCTTTGAGAGTGATGCCAACCCTCTAAGACTGCCGTGAGCGTCGCTGCTGGTACTAAACAGATACTCAATTCGGTTCGAAGACAAAAGAAGCTCTTCTAAATTATCGGGCAGGTCTTTCGGGATCTGTGCCAGTTGATTAGAGCTAATGTCAAGGGTTTGTAGTCGAATTAAACCAGAGAACGCTCGGGGTTCAACAAACGTCTGTTGGATAGCATTAGCGGATAGGCCAAGTCTAATTAATCTTGTCAAAGGCCTTAGTGAATTGATGGAGACGTGTTGTATCATGTTATTATCCAGTCTCAGAACCCGAAGCGAGGCTGGCAAGCCTTCCGGTACAGCTGTCAGTAAGTTATTAGTAAGAACCAGTTCCATTAGACTCGTGGCGTCCTTGAAGGCAACGGGTGACAATCCTTTGTTTGTTATGTTGTTTTCGTCAAGATGAAGTTCGTTCAAGTTCGAAAGTCCGTTCAGAGAGTTGCGCCCGATATATTTAATGTCGTTCTTTTGAAAGTAGATTAACTGCAATGTGCTTGGGAGTCCAATCGGGAAAGATTTTAAATCGTTGTGATGCATGTCCAGTTTTCTAAGGTTTACCAACTGTTCCAGGTTGGAATTGGTCGTAGGTCCGTTTGTTACATTGTTTCTGTACAGGTAAAGGCTATGGGTCTGAACTGGTATTCCGTAGGGAACATATGTGAATCCTTTTTCATTACAATACACGTTGTTTCGACGATCACATCTACAGTGTCTTGGGCAAGCGTTGGCTAAGGATAACAGCAATCCCAAGAACAAGACCAAAAGCGTCCTAAATCCCATTTTAGCTGCACAAATTAATAACTGTTCACAAAAACGCCCTGTGAGAGAAAAATGATTGTTTAGACAACGGGAATTTTAATTACCTTGCCGGGCCGAGAAGAGCAAATCCCCGGCGAAACACGAAACCGCCCCGATGTAATATGAAACTCGTAGAAGAAACAAATCTATTGCTGACGTACAGGGAGAAAAGTAACACATTTACTAATTTGTTCCTTATATAACTATACCACCCACAAATTTCCGAATAGCACGTTTATTTAATTTAAAAATCCGTTTTTAAATTGCATAAAACTAGTAGAGGCTTCTTTCTAAATTGGCACACTTAGTTACAAAATAACGTAAAATATATTAAAACCAATTAAGAATTTTTGTCGACAACTGCATTCAGAATTTTCAGTAAAAGTCGACGATTGCATTTAATATTATTTTAAACCTTTTAATCAGGAATTTCTTTAAAACTCGCATTCTAGAACTTGCCTCACAAAATAACCGAACAAAACTGCTATAATTGATGAAATACAGTTCTTTTTCCAAAAAATTTTATACTAAAATGGTTATGTTTTTTTGGAATTGTATAAAAAAGTATTTGCTTTGCTTAAAATATAAGATTTGTTTTCTTTAAATCCCACGACAATACAAATTCGATTAAAAAGGTAAACACAAAAACGACAAATTTACAATGATCCATTTAATAAAACTAATTGTTTTCTAAAATTGAAACCAAAAAACGTGTAAGATTTAATAAAATATATCTTTTGAATTGTATATCATTTGTACCTTAACTTAGAAAGACAAAATATATTTACATAGCATATTATGGCTGAAAAACTCATACTGATCTAACAATTTTAATTCCAATTCGAACATTATCGCTTCTAATTAAAACACTAAAGTCATAAATTAAGTCGTTCAACTTTTATGACCTGCTTACGACTGTCACTGGAAACTGACTGTGTACAAACTATTTTCTAAGGAGACACCGTGGATCTTGCTTTGCCTTTGCGTTTTTCTTTTTTTAACAAAAGGAGAGAAGGAGAGAGAGATGAGCGAGAGGGTAAAAAGGTGAGAGAGAAAGTAATTAGGCGGTGTCTCTTTCAATACTTTTTCATCGCCGTTTTTGGTAGGCTTTTTTGACCTATGACGTTTCAGACTTAATATTTCAGTACAGCAAACTAAGACGGTAATTAAGATAATTTTGTGAAGAAATTAATGACTTTCACCTCGGTCCAAGTGAATTTGTTCCGAACGAATATATTTGCCTAAAACTATTCGTAATTGAAAACACATACCCGCCAGTCGGCCGCCGCCCCATTTTTACGTCTTAATCATTAAAAACACAAATATGCGACGGCTTTGAATAGATTTAATGACACTTGATTCATTAAGAATAATATTATTGTATCTAATAAAATAGCGCCAAACAGAAACCTCCATATAGGCAAATAATATGTAAAACTTTGCGTTTGCGGCACCCAAAATAGAAATGTTATTGCGCCACCAGACAAAAATGTCAAAAACCCGCACTTACCAACCTGCGATACAGCGACAGTGAACTGATTACATGTCCAACAGCTTACAAGACGCATCTCCCGGCTTAGAAACGCCGACAGTAATTAATATCCTCCATTTTAATACTCTCTACACTGTATACCATTTTGTATACGATAAGCTTATTTGCTGGCTAAATCCCGCACGTGAGCGGAATCTCCGTAAAGCTAGGTTCGTGCGGCCACTTGTAACACATCCGAAATGCGATTCGCAATTGTCAGTCAAAAACTGAACATGTTATTAAGCCCGTGACCCTAGAACCAATCGAAATATCCGCCTTGAAGTTTACGCTTAATTTTTGTAAACAGTACAGGCTGTCAAGTCGTCATCCATCAAACGTGTCATAAGCAAATGATTGTGACGTCACAACTAATCATTGTCCATATTTTCAAGTGTAAACAATGCATGTATTTGTTAATGTGTAACTAGAACTATTACAATGCATTAATACAACATACATGTACGCATAAGAGTGTCGCTATATCTTTACAGCTTGTTGATATGCGCTCTTAAATGAAGGAGTTATCCGCTAAAGTACTGGTTCTAGGTGACCAAGGTGAGCTTAAGTTAACCACATAATCGCAAATAGCTGATATAACTAAATATGTTTGATTCAGTATTGTACAACGTGTCTTGAATACTATAGTTGCGCAAAAAGTTTCTACATATCTAAAATTACAAGTATAACCCATTTGTGTTGAATAATGAAGGATAAGTAATAATCCCTTGGTTAGCAGAACAAAACGGAGGGGTGCCTATGATTACTACAGGTTTGCTTGGAGCGCTTGGAACCCTAACTCTAACCCCAACCCTCCAAGCGACCCTGTAGCAATTAGGGGCACAGCAATCAGGGTGATGATTAAGGTAGACCGCAAAATTTAAATTTTGTTTATCTTTGGTTACTTTTAAAAGGAACCTATTGTCCAATTCCCAATCCTTTTACCCAGTTCTAACTCTTATGGGTACGTTCTTCAATGCAACATTGTGCGTGTAGGCTATTACGAAAGCCGTATCAATGGTAGACATTTTACCAGTTTAATTGCGCTAATTAAAAAACAAACCGGCTAGTTAAAGAGGCACTAGTAATGGCGCCAAAATTAGAACTTAGCCTAGAGGTATTTACTGACGACATTAACGTTCAATATTAGATGATTCAGCGCAGCAAATGTGTTCAATAGACACGGTTTTGGTTGTGTTTGGATTATTGGGTGGCGCAGAGTCTGGACTAGACGGCCGTAGCGAGTGTGTTTGTCCAAGCATTACCGGATAGAAGATAATGTTGACTTGCGATAACCAGTTTCGCGCACTGTCCCAATAAATCTTGGAAACCTGGGCACAGGCCAAAACGCAACGGTCTGCCTGTCCTACTTGCAAGGTTTGAGTAAATAAGTCGATTTGTTAGCTGTAGATGATTTACGTCGTTCTCCGGGATTCCCTGTCGGTTTTATTGCTTTGTGACGTAATAAATTAGAGCCGCGCGAGTTTGATCAGGGGTTATTGGTGTACATATAAGGCACATGTTTTGCACTAAATGAAGTGGTGCAGCATAAATTTACCCGTTTAATAGACTCACTGCTGGTAAACAGAGGTCAGTTAAAGCGATTTTAAGATTTATGATGATGTGAAATAACCTGTGTAAACGCTCGCTGTGCGTCCACGCGCGCCACATTGCATACATCTGACTCAATACAATCTATAATTTAGTGAATTTTATGGCCAAATGCTTAACGCGACCGATACATATACAAAACTACATTAAAAAACGGTTAAGTGACAAGCCAATCATAAGTTCGAAACTTTTCTCGGTTAAAAAAATATATATATCTATAATTTAGCCGAAACTGGCAATGGATTTTAAATATATTTTAAGTCGACTCAAATGGACAGGTTAAAGTGCACGACTTCTGGTAACAGTCCCTATGTACATATTAAAGTCAACCCATACTTGGCGCGTATATACAGGTATACCAAAATGTTTGAACAAATAAGTTTTCTTTGAAATGCATCAAACTGAATTCACCCGAAGGAAACGACTGTGTAACTTTGCACCATAATTAAACCACAATGGCTCCCAGATAATGTTAATTTAACTTTTGTTTTGCAATTTCACACGTTAATTTTCGCTCGAACTGGATTAAGATTTTCAGGGAACATTTTTAAACGGTGTCACTTTACCCTTTCTATTGTAATGTATCAAAAAAGGTGGCGAATTTGATTCCGTTCTCGTGGATTACGTGTATTGTGTTGTTGTTCAATAGCTGTACTGTTTACAGGAGTGGGAAAGACTTCTATGATAGTGCGGTACGCCCAACAAGTCTTTAACGACAACTCAACCCCTACGATCGGAGCAGCATATTTTGAATCATTTGAGTACGTATGCCAAAATAAATCGGTACTTTTAATACATGACCTCAAAAAAACACAGTAAAGTTGTTACATAGTCTCAAAAAAAAACAACATTAAAACGTTTTCTAATAGAAACAAAATTTAGAAACCAAGAATGTTTGGATACAAGATGTAATCCGAAACGACCCAATAACAAAAGCACACATTTGTTTATTTGTTTGCTTACAACCCTATACTTTATGCTTTAGGAACATGTTGTTTTCTCTTGCCGTTGTTACCAAGTATAATATTATGGGTTTGTTTACAAACAATTGTAATTCGTCAACAGGCAAATTCCTTTTCTATTACCTGACTAGGATTCGAATCCACAGTGTTCTTAACCTAGTTCATTTATTTTTTACCGAGCCAAGTTTCGAACCCAAGATGGGCCAGGCACAAAGGCCGTTT
This sequence comes from Ciona savignyi, assembly GCA_000149265.1. Classification (NCBI taxonomy): domain Eukaryota; kingdom Metazoa; phylum Chordata; class Ascidiacea; order Phlebobranchia; family Cionidae; genus Ciona; species Ciona savignyi. Next base: position 230,614 of record CH002511.1, read on the forward strand.
TTGTATAGAAGTCGATAAATTCATCGGTCGCGTTAACCATAAGGCAACACGACCATACACGGCGTATAGGTTCATGGGTTTTTATCTGGTTCGTTGTAGTTATAGTGCTTTATATGTGTGGGTCGTGCAGACAGTATAAATATACCGAAACTTAACAATTAATTAGTTTTAGACGGGTTTCAACGAGTATCGTTTTGCCGTTTTTTCCCCCGTTTTCCAAAATTTTAACAAATGTCCTGCTTCTTGTTTTTATTGTGGAAGCAAAAAATAAACAAAAACAAGGGCGGAAGAAACGAGACACACTAAAAAAGGGGTTATTCCATAGGGATTAGTGTAAGGTTTAGAGTTACTGCTCCGTTTGAGATTATCCGTCAAGGTCAAAGGTGGAACCCTTTCTTGTACAGTGCAGGACCCTTTTAGTAATGTTCGGTGGCGGCATAAACGTCGTCTAACACTTTAAATCATTTTTGGTTTGTTTCATAATTTAGGTTTGTTTCATAAGAGTTTTTCGAGCAACTCTGTTAAACTGAAAAATCCCTTCTATTGGGTTATAACACGGACAGATTTAAGTTTTCGCGGGTCTACAGTCACTGAAACTATTACAATTAGTCACACACGATAAAGATACTACCACAGTTATCGTTCAATTTATTAAACCCCTTGGGATTAAACAACGCCCACTTATTTTTCACGGATGCAGTACGACAGGTCATAGACTGGTTTGAACCCACAACCTTCCTGCTGAAGTATGCCAATTAGCTAGATGACAGTAAAAATTCCAAAGAAACAACCCTATTGCAAATTTAATGTTCGCCAAGGTGTAAAAGGCATAAAGCGAAAATATTGCTTAAAAATATTTTTAAAATTATTTTTTTTTACCAGTCCAAAACGTCTATATTATAAATAGTTTGTTATATTATAAAAACACTTGAATTCGTACAATAAATCAGTTTTTAACGCTTACAAAAATCAAAAACAAAATGGAAGCAGTTAGTTTAAATAAAGCCGTGTTGAGTAAAATTGAGTGAAAAACAACACTTTTACTGTGTGGAGAGAAATTAAAACCAGAAAGTTGAAAAACAAATAAACACGAACGAAAGAATATGAGCTGGATACGTCAATTCAATATGGCGAATGAACGTCCTAAGTCTATTCTCCGGTGTATTCGACGAAATAAATGTGGTTGAATTCAGCTGTCTTTAACTATCAATATTACATTTCACTTCGCGCTGTAAAGGCCTTAGCGGTTTCCTTTCCCTAAGCGAGAATTCATTTTGAATCAATTACGAGCAAATTCGAAGGAATACCCGACAGGCGCTGTGTAACCATTTATTTCCCAAGAGAATACATGTCAATTCCGACTCAAAAGTCACACAAGCACCCACAAAACAACAAAAGCAGTACACCTACAAATTCAAATAACGCTACTTAATTTGACACCAGGTTTAAAATCCATTTTAAATTTAACTTTAGATTATACTTAAACATAGCTTTAACTATATTGTAGTTTTTATGTAAAATTATTATAATGTTTTTGTCATGTTACAAGTTATAAAGAGCAGTTTCGTTACCACGCACTTTTGGCAGAGAATGTAAACAACTGGAGAGTTCTAAAACATAGTTTGTAACGTTTCTCCTTTCCGTACAAGTTTGCTTACTAATTGATATCGCTTTGAACACAACGAAACTTGTGTCATACCGGTACCGTCCTTCTCTAAATATTAGTACCTCGTTCTGAGACATCAATATTGAATCAGTCTGAGTGTACCTGTAGAACGGAATAGAACGATATCTTATCAATCCAAAAACTACATCCGTACTGATGGTGACGTAATCGGCGAAACGCAAAATGACATACCAAAAACACGATGTTATCTATGGCAGACATTAATAGTTACAACATAACCTATACGCTAGCTATACTCTAAGGACATGAGTATTTGTACTCCCCTGTGTACCACACACAATCAATTAGCCTTGTAGTGTCTTCAGACTTGGCACAATGACAATAAACTGCTGAATGGTTAAATCCCGAAGCAATAAAATTAATCGCGCTAACATAGTCAGCAGTAACAAAGTACAAGACAGGTCACAGCTTGCTGTTATGCCTGCTACGAGGCTGTTTTTAAACCTGTAAACATGTTGTTATGTTCATTGCTTTTGCAAATGCATTTCGTACGATTGTACGACATGCACAAAAGCGCAAACTTTAAAAATCAAATATTATTTATTAAATAAAGACATTACGGAGCATACAATACTTTGAACTAAACAAGACACACTATCGAAAATCAGATCTAAAGCGTTACCAATTAAAAACATTCCAAACTTACGGATGCGCACTGCTAAACTAATCAAATTACTGAAATTTGCAACAACGGAAATTTATACTAATCCTTGACCCAACGCTGAGTTTTACAAAATTGCGAAAATTTGTACTTACGAGTAAACCACGAATTTTACGCATGGTTTTAAGTGCCTTTTTATTTAATTTCCGTATTTGCATAGTTCACTATTTCCGTAGGCGCATTAACCTTGCAATTAAATAAAATTCCGTAATTTCCTGAAAACAGACATATCCACTCCAGCCGCTATAGCATTTTGCAATGTCTTCGAAGTAACATGACATTTTTACACCGAAAACCTAAATGAATTTTTGGTCATGGGATTTTGGAAACGCTGGATCCAATAACACGCTTCGTTGAAATACACGCGCCAGCCTTTGTTACGTCATAGTCTGCTGTAGATGACGTATCGTTTGGTGCGGGCAGAAGTTGTGACAACTTAATCCCAGAGTCCAGTGCAGTCTAAACTAGAATAATGAGTCAAAAACGCAGTTATAATCCATCCATTACTATACTTAAAGGCCGGTTTAGTGTAAACAGGAGAAAATAGCCCTTGCTTCCTTGCAGCTAAATATTTTGTTTTGCCGGCGCTATCGGAAAACTAATCCCTTTGGAACTTTTTGTACCAAATGAAACCTAGACCGCTGGAAACCTAGTTAATCCTACTTAATCCCCTTTTTCTGGTTTCTTTAACTGCAGGTTGACTCTGACTGTATAATCATTGATACGCAAATTCTTCATTTGTGACGCAACAGGGGCACTTATAAAAAGTGAATCTCTAAACCCGACATGTATGGGCGAATGTACTAGTCCTTAGCTTGCTTTAAGTGGCCAATACGACTGTTCACAGCTATAAGTAGCTCATAACATATTTGTACATCTGCCAGTGGTCCGGGTATTTCACTATTTCGTCACAATGCGCTCTGTTGCGTGGGATAAGCATTTTGAAGCTGATTTTCGTGAACTGCTAGTTCCCGCAACTCAATTTGAACATGTGGCGTTAGGGTTTAACTTACCCTGCGAAAAGTATCAGGTACCGGCGTTCAGTTGCCAAAAGAGGAAATTAACACCGTTAAGCGTTCGGAAAGAAAAATGCCTAGCGCACCCTACCCAATCCAATTTAAATGAATCAAAATCAATTTTGGTTTAAACTCAATAGTTGTTGGTTTTCGTAGCCTATTCTCTTACGTTGAAACTGGAGGTGTACTGGAAACGGACCGAAACGACAGCCGTGCCTAAAAGAATTAGTTGTCGAACTTTTAACGCCAAATAAAAATGCGACATGTCTACCCTAAAAACTTGGCTAGGCACTTCGTCCCCAAGGTAAAGAAACATTGGCACTAAAATAGTCGACTAGCTTCAAAGCTAACGACTTGTTGGGCTAGATAACATCGTCGGCAAGGCTCTACTAATAAACAAAGCGTTATTAAAACGAGACACGATATAATTTAGAACCTATAATAAAATTTCGTAAAGTTATCTTAACAAATGTAAGTAAACAACAAAAAGACTAAATTATCTTGCCAAATGACGAATTTTAAGGCCATGTTTTGTGGTTGAACTAAAATAACAAGTGCCCATCACGATTTGGCTTAAGTACAATTCAGCAATTTCACCTTGGTCCGTTTTCGTTCGAATGTTATAGATGTCATTTTTATCTGGAATACATAATCCTGTTTGTATTGTTCCGCATACAGACTGAGATAAAGACCATTCAATTTGTGCTTTGTGCAATCAATCAGGATTATACCAAGACAGTATGGTATATGACGTAATAGTCGAATAATAAAATATTTTCGTTTATGGACGAATAAGGTAATTTTTGGATTTGATATAAATATATACTGTATATACTAAACTTATAAACTTAAATATTGCTGTTGGTTGTCTTAAGAAAAAATAATAACATAGCCAAATCTTACTATAGGTTTAAAAGTACATTTAAAAGGAGATAAAACAAACTACCTTCGAACACAAACTGTCATTTAGAAAAATGAACTAGCTAAAGATCAGATGATCTAACTTAAAAAGCAGAGCTTTCAGCAGAAATCCGGCTTTGCCTTTAAGCTCAAGTACAAATCTGCTATTGACTTTTCCAACTCGTTCATATTGGTTTGAGAAATGGCGAAACCACCCAGAAAGTTAAAAAGTGCCAGTCGTAAATCAGTTTTGCGTGACCCTAACCCGGTAAAGACGATTTTCATTCCTTTGGAACTGCAAGTACATGAGAATTTCGGGGCTTTTGTACTTTAAAGTAAGATTTGTTGGGTATACTTTGCGCCGAACCGAGGTAACCCGATTTTTATCGACACGATTCTAGGGGGTACAAATTCCGTGTGACGAGTGACGTTCTCTTCGAGCGGAACCACGAAAATGACGTCATAATTTAGCGCGAAAAGAGTCGAAAGTGATTGAAAAACTAACAAAACGTACATTTTTAGGGAAGTCGGCGACCGAAGACTAAAGTTAAAAATTTGGGACACGGCTGGTCAGGAACGTTTCAAATCGATGGTAAGTTTGATGACGTCAAAACTTTAGGAATTACGTCATAAAATCTCAAATTCTTTAAAACAAACTTTTAAATTTGGAATGCATTACTCTTACACTCCCAAAGGTATTTATTTCGTTTCCCGCGAGAGTATAGTGTAAACAAAGGAAAAACTTCAAAAACTCGTTCGAAATTGACGGCAGTTCACAAGGCGACTTGATTACTAGCGAACTACACCTCGGTGTCTTATTTTTCGCAACCCTATGTGAATTGCACTGAACCGAGGTAAAAGGGGCCGCTGGTAACCAAACGCCGACGCTCTTCAGTCTGCGTTAGGGTTCCTAACCCTAAGTGTCATATTGGATTCGCAATTTCTTGTTTAGTGTAGAAACAAAGACTCTTCCGGGGTACACAATACTCAAAAAACAAAACATATGGCTAAGTTACATTTATAAAGGGTTACCGTATTAGGGGGTTTCATATTCTAAATCGATATCTACGTCAATTATGTTTTTTGGTCGGAAAACTTCAAAGGTATTTTTTGTTTGATCTTTCAGAGGTTTCTTTTTTATAGTTTGTAAAATATTATATTGTTTTTTTTTGTACTCATTTAATACACTTTAAGAGATAGGGGGAGTGCTGTTTTAAATGCATATATGCATATGTCCCAAGTACACTTATCTGGTCTGGATCGAGGTTGGCCCAGTCCGGCCGGTTAGCCTAGCGGTTAAGTGCGTCGCCTTTCAATTGAAAGGTTGTAGGTACGAAACTGGTCGCTAGCTAGTTGGTTGTGTCCTTGGGCAAGGCACTTTACGGACATTGCTTGGACCCAGCGGATTGATGGGTTCTACCAAATTGAAGAAATGTGTCTATCATATACAACACACTGCAATAGCTCCGGTAACCCGACGGTTGGCGCGAGGTGGTCTGACCCCCTTGGTTTTCCCATCTACGGGGATAAACATGAATATCCTATCCTATCCTATAGTGCATATCCAGAACCTGAATAATAAACAAATATTAGTAAAACTGTTCTTTATGGGGTGATTAAAGATCCAATAATTTTGGGTTTCCAACCTTACGGATTAGATGGGTATTCTTTTTGATGGAAAGGTTGACATTATATACGAATGATAGCAAAACAAAAACAAAACATCGCATAGATACTGCAGACATGCTTCTCAAGACCAGCTGATAGTTTGCCCATTATTTCTTTAGGTAGCTTTCCGATATATACTAGTATATTCATTTTTATTCCTGTGAATGGGAAAACCATGGGGGTTAGCACACGGGCAATCTCCAGATTACCTCGCGCCTACCGTCGGGTTACCGGAGCTACTGCAGTGTGTTGTGTATAATACAGACATTCCTTCAATTTAGTAGAACCCTTTAATCCGCTGGGTTCAGGCTATGTTTGTTAAGTGCCTTGCCCAGGGTTACAACCGCCGGATAATTTTGTACCTACAACCCTTCGGCTGAAAGCCGACGAACTAAACCGCCAGACTAATCTGTCGGGCATATTGCTTAAAGACATGAGATTAATAGTATTGACAAAAATTACTGTAATTCCACATTCTCTACGTATACAATGTAATGCAACAGCTCCAGTATTCCACTTTGATGATTACTTGCGGAATTATGCACTTTGTTTTTCCACAGTAATAAACATCTATACCCTATATCCCATCCAGTCGTATTTAACTCAAGTCAAATTTCCGAAAAACGCATAAATTCAAAATCATTTGGACTGTATAAAACACCGCAAATGGATAAGCATCGTGATTCACCCTTGTTGAATAATTAATCACATTAGGCTTCGGATATAATTAATCAGTGCCAGGTTTACGGATTAAAATTTAATTCTTGGTTTTTCTCTTTGGTACAGATCCCAATGTATTACCGCAATTCAAAGGCGGCGTTAATCGTATTTGACATTACGAATTCGGCCAGTTTTTTGGCTGCACAGAAATGGGCAACAGGTAAGCGACCATATGGGATATGGATAGAATATATATTTATGTTTATCCCCGTGGATGGGAAAACGAAGGGCAATCGTCCGATCACCTCGTGCCCACCGTCAGGGCAGTGGTGTTGTTTATGCCTTCAATTTGGTAAAACCCTTTAACCTGCTGGGTTCAGGCAATGTCCGTTATAGTGTCTTGCCCAAGGACACAACCGTCTAGCTAACGACCAGTTTCGCACCTGCAACCTTTCGATTGAAAGGCGACGCACTTTACCGCCAGACTAACCAGCGGGACATTTACTTGTTTACTTTATTCATTTTTGCTCCAGTATCAAATAATGGCAAATGAAGCAAATCACGGCACAGGAACAGGAAAAACTCCATACGAAAAGCAGAGATAGAAGTAAAATCCAATCTTCAAGTTTAAAAAACTAACCAAGACCTAAATACAAATCTTAACTATATTTCTAACAGCCTAAGCTTGATTTTATTCATTTAAATCGTTTTGTTTAAGTCGTAGACACAGGCCTGGTAAAATACAAATAGTTTCACTAAGCAAAATGGTTGTAATCAAAGGCCTTCTCACCTGTTTTTTTTATTCGAAAACTAAATTTGGTATGGACTTAGTAAAGAATCTAGTAATACTGAGTTGTTGGGATAAAGCAATCGTCCTATGTTCATTTGGTCCAAAATCTAAAACTACACTGCAGGTAATTACCGAAATGATCAATACAGGGGAATTACCGAAATTACCTAGAATATAAAAAGCATAATCTTGGGTAAGATAAGGTGCCAAATATGTTAAAACGTTTGGTACATAATGGAATTTGATCCAAAACCGCAAGAAGAGATTTAGATAGGTAAAACCACTAGAAACAAATCAAAGTCTTCTTGAACGAAAAGGTTACCTTTATAAATATTTTATCACCGTCCAATTAGGTCGTGTGAAATAACTTATCTCTGTAATCTACGATTTAACTTTATTTTAAAACGATAACCTTTTAGAGTTTTACATATATTTAGCTTTTATTTTATAAAAAGCGATTTTAATTTTCAGAACTTCATCAGCATATAGAAGAAAAATTAGGTAAGTCATAACTCTAGATGGAATCACTTACAATGTGACCGTATTAACAAACAAATATGGTGGGTATTAACACAGTATAGTAACCCCATGGGTAAAATAGCTTTAATCACTTATAGCTTGTATATCAAATTATACTAAATCGTAAAACTTAAGTTTATTACTCTGTGCTTAAATCGCTTTTCGTATACTTAACATAAAATGTCTTTTACTGATGTAAAACTTTCAAATATAAATATAATTTAGTGTTATATACGATTACACAATAATAAAAACTAACCTGTACTTATGATGTTGGTCGCGCTATGATTATTTGGTGACCAGTCAACTGAACCCCTTACAACTGAACCCCTTACAACTGATCCTCTACAACTGAACCCCTTTACAACTGAACCCCTTTTAACCGAACGCTTTTAACTGAAAAGGGGGTTCAGTTGTAAAGAGGTTCAATTGAAATGGGTTCAGTTGTAAAAGGGGTTCAGTTTAAAGGGGTTCAGTTAAAAGGAGTTCAGTTGTAAGGGGCTTAATTGTAGGGGTTCAGTTGTAAAGGGTTCAGTTGTTAGGGTTCAGTTGTAAGGGGTTCAGTTGTAAGGGGTTCAGTTGTCATGGAACCGATTATTTATGGTCTTTCTCAGTGGTTTTACTGTTTTCGTTTAGTAAACATTAAAATGTCTTAAAGGGATGTATCAATATAGAGAACCTGTACAATTACACAATAATAAAAAAAAATAATTTAAACTGATTATATTTATGTTGGGATGATGTATGTGCTATCTGGGTGATTTGCGATTCAATTATTTTTGACAGTTTTATTCGTGGTGGGAAATAAAGCTGATCTAAGCAAAGCAAGGAAAGTTAAACAGAGCGACGCAAACGCATACGCTGAAATGATTGGAGGCCATTTTAGAGAGGTTTCTGCATTTTCGAATGAAGGTAAGATATATTGTCTGTTAATGTTTTAATATTTCATTGGTGAATTCCTTCATGTACAGAACCTCTGCCAGACAGTTCCAATCATATATTTTGTACTTACATCAATCTTGATAAGAACACCAATTGCCCAAGTTTGTCTCAGTTAACAATGTTGTTTCTATATCTTATTTATACACAAATCAACCTTGATAATCACACCACCCGTCTATCTGTGCCACATTTCCAAAGTCCCGATCATATATATTGGTACACAAATCAACCTTGATAAGCACATCACCTGTCCATCTGTACCACATTTCCAAAGTCCCGATCATATATATTTGTACACAAATCAACCTTGATAAGCACACCACCTATCCATCTGTACCACATTTCCAAAGTCCCGATCATATATATTTGTACACAAATCAACCTTGATAAGCACACCACCTATCCTTCTGTGCCACATTTTCAAAGTCCCAATCATACGTATTTGCCCACAAATCACATTTTAATAGCACACCCTGTCCATCTAATGTTTAATCATTTTTACAAACAAACGTTAATTAGCAACTCTTCATCATACACACATTTCAAAATTCCCCATCGCAATAAAAACTTTAAATTACTTTCGTACCTATGTGCGAAATATGACACAACGACGCTTTTACACTGTGCCAAAAACAACGACGTTTTTAAGCGACAAGGACTTAACGTAAAGTACAAACTGACCACTATAGTTACACGCAAATTCTAGCGTCATGCTTCATTATTTGACATTTTGTTACAAGTATAAAGAATTTCTGGACGTGCCCATGATATTATTTTTTGCTTGCAGGAATCAGAGAAATGTTTATGGATCTCTGCGTCAAATTAATCCATGAAACACTGAGTGACGACGCACCAAATACAGCTGCCAGGAGTAATTCGTGGCCTAGAAACGGAACGGTTGTCGAAAGTTACCACCAAACTGCTGAATTGCGTGAAAACGGAAAACTGAACTTGAAATGCTGTAACGCGTTTACGTAGCAAATCATATGAAAGTGTTTTGAAGTTTACACTTAGGATAAGATATTCATGTTTATCCCCGTGAATGGAAAACCAAGGGAGTGAACACACGGGCAATCGTCAGATCACCTCGCGCCCATCATCGGGTTGCTGAATCTATTACAGTGTGTTGCGTATGATGTACATGTTCATTTAATTTAGTAGAACCCAATATTCTGATGGGTTCAGGAAATGATAGTTAAGTTCCATGCACAAGGACACAACCGACTAGTTTTGTACCTGCACTTTAAGTGGTTGCACCTATATTGGGTTATTTATGGTGCAAAACTTCTATATTCTCGAATTTGAAGGTCCGTATCATTGTCTTTGAGTGGCGTGTAAGACTTTTACATTACATCAAGATGTATCGTATATTTAGCCTTGGTTCTTAATTTATTTAGTGTTTGAATTTAGCAGTGGCTATAAACTACACCTTACCATACAAGTCGCACGAACTCTTTTCGCTACGACTAAAAACAACAAAAACGGTATTACACTGTCAATTACAGTGCAGGTGACCCAATCTATAAACACCTACCAGCGACATTTCACGACTCTTTAATCCGCAAATTTTTCCCAAAAGCCGGCACTTATATCTTCTAAATTACTAATCACTCCTGCACTACTTTTCTAACCTAATCCTAGTTTGAGAAATAAAAACAACACAGCTATTACGTCACAGTGGGTATTATTGGATCATATTTGACACTAATCTGTCAAATAGTTTCGCAAATCATGGACTATTAAACCAAATAATTATACATTCTGTTGTATATTCTTTAGGTGGTATGAGACCGTACAGTTTATTAGTGGATTTAGTGAATTGCTAATTGGACTTTACCAATTACCAGTTGGCGATAAGTTGTCAAACACAATATATATTTCCTGCTTAGTATAATTAGTGGTTTTGTCGTCCTTTTTGACCTACAAATCAAAATGGCATTCTAAAAACAAAAATTGTTTTGTATATCTATAAATAATGTATGTGTCTGACCAAAACTATATACAGCAAAATTGTCAACTAGTTAACATTGTCTGAATGTCCAAAGTTGGTCTACTTTTTGACATAAATCGTTATATTCCTGTTTTGTTTAAAATGAGGTTATAGTTTCGTTCTGATTTTCGAAACTGGTTTTACCAGCTAGTCAGTTGTGTCCTCGGATAGGATACTTAACGGACATTGCCTAAACCTAGTGGATTAATAAGTTATGCCAAATTAAAGAAATGTCTCAATCATACACAACACACTGCAATAGCTGCGGTAACCCGACCGTGGGCACAAGGTAATCTGACAATTGCACGTGTGTTAACCTCCTTGGTTTTTCCCAATCACGGTGATAAACATGAATATCCTAAGTTTGTTATGCAGAAATACTGCTGTTTTCAGAACATTTTTTCAGTCCAATGAATAATGATTTTATATTTGGAAACTGCGCTTACACTTACTTACAAATCTTGGTATGCACTAAAAAGGTTAAGACTATCGTCTAAAATTCGCAGACAGTGGTTATTAGAGGGTTAGTTCCTGTGTAGAATGTTCATTTCTATGACGTCGTAATCGCCTTTATGAACTAATGCCGTGTGTTTCATGCTTCTGCTTATGAACATGTATGACATATGCCGTTTCAATAACAACGCTTCAATACGATTAGCTGGAATTTACGAAATCTCTTAAACACGAGATACCTCGTGCTGGTAAGGTAAAAGCCCCACTTAAACGATTACAACGACACAATCACACGTGTAATGAAACGTGCGGATAGAGATAAGGGACATATTGCACAAAGCTTTATCTTTTTATGATAATCGATATTAATTTTTTAGATTAAATCGCTAGGCACGTGATTGCGTATTTAAATGAATTAAGCAGAGACAAATGAATAGCGCCGAAAGCAAAGCGCATTCGTCCCTTTGGGGCAATATACCTAGCATAGAATGCACTTAAAAGCCATCAAAATTAATTGATTCCGTATCGATCTACCGAATCGAGGGTACCAGCCTTAATTATCAATCAGTTGATAAGGGTAGGAGAGTTTACGGGTATTTGTCAAAAAAAGTACTGAACCAAGCGTCGCCAGACTAATCCTCTGCGCCTGGCATGCATTATAGACTTGACAATATAATCCCTAGTATCTTGAGACACTTTTGAGGTGCAATTTAGCCTGGGATCTCAACCAGGCCACCGACACTTCCTGATAAGCGACAAATCGGTGTACAACTGAAATTGTACAGCGCCAAATATAGCGATCGATTCGCTAAAGCAATAAGATATAAAAATTGGGTTACTGACAGTGATATTAATAATGGCCCTAAAAATATATATATTACACTGCAGGTATTCGATAGAAGAGTTATCTTTAACTTGTGAAATAAATTTCGTCGCGAGTCCAAACTCCTATTGAGTTAAAATCAATATATACCGAATTTGAAGTTGCATCATACAGTTAGTTTGTTTTGGTGTATTGGTTAGTGATTTTCACTTTGCTGGATTGAAATTTTAGAACCGCAGTTTCGCCTGTGTCGTCATAATCGATAATCGTTGCTGGGAAACAAGCCCGCTGATTTGAAAATTTATACTGCTGACAAAAAACAACAGTCTTGATTTAAAATGTGTTGATTTTAAAGAGTAATTTGACTAAAACAAACATGTTTTTAGCGAACAGTATGAAAACATGGATATTTCGGTGTTGTTATAATACACTAAATCCTTGTACGTAAACAAAGGCTTTAAACTGTTTACATGGCGGTTTGGCAAGTAAAGCACAGTTGCAATGAAATGCTTGATTTATGTGCAAATATATATGATCATGACTTTTGAAATGTGGTGTACTTATCAAAGTTAACTTGTGTACTAATATATATGATCGGGACTTTGGAAATGTGGCACAGATGGACAGGTGGTGTGCTTATCAAGGTTAATTTGTGTAAAAATATATATGATCGGGACTTTGGAAATGTGGCACAGATGGACAGGTGGTGTTCTAATCAAGGTTGATTTGTGAACAAATATCTATGACCGGGACTTTGGAAATAAGTGTTGTACTTATCAAATTTAACTTGTGTACAAATATATATGATCGGAACTTTGGAAATGTGGCACAGATGGACAGGTGGTGTGCTTATCAAGGTTGATTTGTGTAAAAATTTGTATGATTGGGACTTTGGAAACGTGGTGTACTTATTAAGGTTGATTTGTATACACATATATATGATCGGGACTTATGTTTGTACACAATCGGGAAAAATGAGGTAAAAATAGACAGACGGTGTGCTTATCAAGGCTTATATCATTGTATATTAACTTTAGACGTAAAGTAAGGAAGCCGAGATCTTAACGGAAAATCATATCTAAAAGCCACCTGACTAAGCCTAATCGCTCGCTGTATGTTTGTTTTTCTTTCAATACATGAGAGTCGGTTAGAAAGGGTATAATTTATTCATTCGTGAAATACGGAATAATAATAGTAGGAATTGCCAATATTATGGCGGCAGTAATGGAAAAACATGTTTGACCCCGCGGAAATATGCAATCGCAAGCGCTTTTATCAATAATGTATGGAAAATTACAGCCTTCGATGCATGAAATAGTTATCGCCAAGGCCTGTAGTCTAATTGAATGCAAATATAAACAAAGAAAAAACAAAAGGAATGAAAAACAAAAATATTGGGTTTCGTTATACGTAAACACCAGTATCGTCCAAGTCTGTAGACGGCGCGCCAAACCACGAGTATCGCGATTCAGTATGACGTGGAGTAACGTCACAGTGAAAGTGAGAGTATATTTGTGACGTAGGCCTCCGTGGTAGAGTAACAGCAGCGAATGCGTTGCCGTCAATTGAACTGTTCGCCTCGGTCATACCGGTTTGCGTGGTTGAAGCAACGTCGCTGTGACTGGTAGCGCGAGCGTGGTGCTGCGAACGTACCAGCAGCGCTACGTCAAACTCAGGACGCGCGTCGAGCGTCGTCGTGCTCGCTGAGAGTCCGGCGCAGCACCTCTTGACGTCATTTCCGCTGTACGTATGTATCTCGACCCCGTTTCCGGCGGTAGGGTAAGTGACGTCGGGTTGTAGGTACTGGGGCGGTCGGAATCGCTCGTGTGTGGTGCTGTAGGTGGTTTTCGACACTCTGGAGCGAGAAGTGTACACCTTCCATACGACCACTATGATTATAAGAACCACGGTCGAGAACAACATTGCGCTTAAGGTCACAACCAACCAAGAAGGCAATTTATTCGTCTTCGCTTTTCCGATATCCGAATCCGCGATCGAGGCCGTCGCGGTGCGGAATTCCGTGCATGACGTGGTCGTGACGTCACTGGCAACTGAGTATGACGTGTAGACGCAAATGACGTAATGAGTATCGGCGGCAAGGCTCGAGATTTCGTTGTTGGAAACATTGATGTAAGTGGTGCCGGCAATGTCGACGACTTCGCTAACTTTCCTGTGCGTTTCCATTCCCGCCACCGTGCAGTTGGGACACAACAGTTTCCCGTAAACCACCATGTAGCTAAGGTAATCCGGATCGTAGCTTTGAAACCCGGTAAATGTGAAGCGGACGCGGTCGGTTTGAACTTCGTCCAAATGCAGAGAACTCCCGCGTTTTGGTGAACACTGCTGGGCTAGCGTTTCAACGTCAATGCTTCCTAAAGTAACGCCTTGGAACACGCTAGGAGTGCGGCATTGCACATTACCGCGACTGCCAATTATTGACGCTGTTGTTTCAGTCCACGTTTTCAAGTACATCAGATAGCAGTCGCACCGCCACGGGTTATCGTGAAGTTCGATCGACTTTAAGCCTTTGAGGCCTTCCAAAGCTTCAGCTTCTACGCTCTCAATTAAATTGGAAGACAGGTCCAGTTTTGCAAGTCCGTTGAGCCCATTCAAGCCGGCAGGGTGCGATCGAATGTATTTGATTTTGTTTTTAGCGAGCAAGAGCTCAGTTAATCCAGCTGGTAGGTACTTCGGCACGGCGTGCAGTAAATTAGCCTGAAGGTTAACTGACCTGAGATTAGAGAGTTGAAAAAACGCCCCCTCCTCGAGACCACTATTGATTCTGTTACGGGATAAGTCAAGAACTACAAGACCGGTAAGGCTTTGCGCAGCAGCCACGCTGACCGAGCTAATTCGATTTTTGTCGAGTCGCAGGAATCGGACGCTGGGGGGTAGGTTGACCGGAAGTGAGGTCAAAAAGTTGCCGGTCATCACCAAAACTTGCAGCGCGCGAGCGTTCCTGAATGCTCTTTGAGAAATTCCCGCATTCGTGATGTTGTTTCCGTCAAGATGCAACTCGGTCAAACGCGTCAAACCTGACAATACGTCACGACCTACGTACTTAAGATGGTTTCGTTGTAACGAAATGTACTCCAGACTAGAGGGGAGTCTTTTCGGGAACGAAGTCAACTTGTTTTCATGCAAATCCAATCGCTTGAGGTTTGTCAGCCTTCTTAGGTTTTCCTCCGATGTCGGGCTGTTCACGATTACATTTCCTTGCAAGTGAAGTATCCTAGTATCGGTTGGTATTCCATACGGGACGTATTTGAGTCCTCTTTCGTTGCAAAAGACGATTTTTCTTTTCAAATCACACCTACATTCCCGCGGGCAGTTTACAGCGAACGCAAAGTCTAAAACGGGCCAGAAAATCGCTAATAACGCCAGAGTTTTCATTGTGATATATCTGGAACAGAAAGAAGTGATTAAAAATCGATTCAAAAGTGCGGAAGATAAATTTGCATCCACGCAATATTGCAAAAACAAAACTTGAATAAACTATCGTATAAGGTATTTCTAAATCGATATTTTAACGGCACCTCGTTTTAACTAAACTGGATTAAGGGAAGACATAAGTATCGCGGGTAAATTTAACAGATGTAAGACAATACTAAACCCCTGTCGGTTTATAAGCCGCACAGTTTCTGTACCACTCACAAACGTACATTTGTTATTCAGTAGGACGATGCTAAAAATGTCTAAATCTGTCTACGAATTCGGTTAACAAAACACAATATTTACATATATATGTGTGCTAAACGCCACCAAAGCTGGAATTAATGTACATATATATGTGCTAAATGGTTCTTTATATGTAATTTTTCACTATCTTTTTCTCGTGGCGTATTCTAATGACTCTGTACTTTAGTCCTCTGCACCAGTTACTTCCGTCGTTTTTTCCTCAGTATCCTTAATTTTAGGTTACATATTATCAGCCCTTTGAAATGCCATATTTTAAAGGAGCAAAATTGAAATAAACTAATAAAGTAGACGGCAGAAAAGCGCACTGTGGATTAAAAGCACAGAATACGGTGAACTGCTCCAAAGTGCTTTTAAATTAGCAGTTCCAAATTAAGCCGAGACTTAGCTTTATCAGATTCTCGTCGGTACGATTACAATCAAGAACAAAAATAATAAATTTCACCGTCGAGGAAGTGACGGGTAAAAACGCAGGTCGTTAAAGAAACGTCAAGGTAAAGGAAGCCATCGAAACTTAGAACTAAACGAAAGGAAAAGATGAAAACTACAAACTAAATAAAGATTGTGGCTTTAGAGTTAGTTTTAAAGTTAAGGTTTGGGGTTAAAGTTAGCTCTGGGTTTGAGAATAGTGTTTAGGGCAGGGTTATGATTAGTTTCCATAGTTTTAGTAAACAGTTTCCCTCCTTTCCTCATTTTAGTGTTGCCTATTGAAACTCAGAATAAAACCATACAGGATGTCTATGTGTCTAATCCACTCAGTTGCAGTTCTAAGCATTTGCATAGCCCACGTACAAGTTTATACTGGTATTACAGCGCAACTTCCGCAGACACTTAGCGTGTTTGCGCCACACACTTATACAAGACAAATACATTAGACAATGCTGTTCCCGCTGAGAGGTTCGACGTGTCCAAGGAACGTACAGCTCGACGTCGAAAATAATAAGTAAACTTCCTTCTAAAACAAAAGCCAAAATGGCAGCGATTTTAATGCTCGACTATTTCGTTCAAGTTTTAGTCAAAACGCAGTAGGGTATATATCTTGGTAACGATTCTGATAACCCGATCAACAATAACGGAAGGAAAGCGGGAAGTATATGTCGGAATCGGGGAGACACTGCTTACTAAAATTAAGGAAACTCTTTAATGACCCTGACACAACATAAAATCAACCAAAAAAACCTATTTCTAACACCTTCTGTAACCCCTTGTAGCTGTTGCGCAAGGTGTTATACCTTCACAAACTAACCTACATCTTTGATTGCAGTTTTCTTAGTCTGCTTCTTTTCCCTCTAAGCTTTGCTTACCCTGCTTTTCCAGTTCTATCTCTTACCATCTCTGTTACCGATTACAACTTTCCTGACAAGATGAATTAATAATACTTTACGCAGTGCTAAACAGTATATAGGCCGCGTGCTCAATTCTAGTACAGCCATGCTGCTAAAACTAAGCCACCGTTTAGGGGATTTACTACCGGCTTCTATACGATGTAGTGTCTATTTGATTTCCCGAAATGAATCGAGGAACCTGATCTCGATTTCGGCGCGTTTTTTCCACTTTTCTCTCGCTTGAAGTATCGAATTGCGAGCCCGGTAATTATCGAGCGAGCGCAGTGCACAAAGAGCCATTTGGCCAAACTCGAACCATTAAACCTGCCTGTTTATACCAGGCCATTAGTGCGGGCGGCGGCGAACTGCTACTGTGGCGTTGTCCTCGCTATAGCGTTGGCGATCCGTTACTTTTATATTGATTCAATCAACTGGTATGTGCGACTAATTACGACACAATACAGAAGGGTCGATACTTATTGTCCGCTGTGCATTTTTTCCAACCCGATGATGACGTCATCAGAACAACGTATTTGCATAGAGCAGGAAACTTTCAAGGAGACAGATAAGACAGGGCTCGCTGTCTCTGCATTAGAAACTGCCTGTTTGGCGCATATAGCGAGTTTTATGCGGATTAGAGGCCGCCGCGCTATCTAAGCCTAAATAAAACAAAAGCGCCGACATAAGACCCATAAAGATTACGCGCATGAAAGGCAAACGGGCCAGCTAATGAGAAATCTTGTGATTCATTTTGATAAACCTCAAGGGAACTTTAAAGAAAACTTTAGGAACAAAACTTAAACTGAAAATTGAATTAAATCATCAAGGGTTACATTTAGAAGACGCATATAATAGATAAGCAACTTGCGAACTATACCACGAGTATAAGCGTTTAATTTTGCTATTTGATGATGATATTTGGTATTTTTGGTATTTTCACTATTTGACGATCAAATTATATCTCTTACGTGTATTGGGGACGTTTTTAGTCTGGATTAAAGCATGTCAGGGTAGTATTACTCTTCTATAGAACTGATTTCGATAATAGTCTGCATAAAAAACATCAAACAAAAACGCTAGCTGAAGAACCACGGTTTTTACCAAACATATAATTCGCAAAATCCCTTAAACGGCGTTAATACTGAATAATTCAATCTTGAATCCAAATTGCTGGCTACTCTTTGATATCCCGTAATTTTCGATCCTTCACAATACCTCGTAAAAATGTGTTAAGCCCGATTCCTATTCTTGTACATTACGGACGGGTCGTTCCAAATTATACGAGGGTACTGATTTCATGCCATGCCTGTCGTTCTTGCTGGTACAGTGCATTCAGATTTTAGAAACCGGCACGAATTTGGGCGTGAAATTACAATTTATTGAAACCTTTTACCGGTAAAGGCTGTTACATAGACTTAATGCAAAAACAAGACATTATAGTCATTTGAGATTGGGATGGAATTTGGCTTTTAATCTAAAAGTACAATTTAACTTTATGCTTAGACTATCCTGCAATCATATTATTTAACTAATAAAAGGCGTAACGTTCAAATAGGTCCAATATGTAAATTACAGTTAGGGTTTAATGTATTTTCGGCAAGATTGCCCTGAAAACCTATTCAGTATGAGGCTGTAATTAGTAATAAACTTAATAACAGATAAAAATCGTACTATTCAAAAATATCCGGCATTGAAACTGAAATTATGGGTTTTATATGTTTTCGACAAGAGTGACCTAAAATTCTATTTATGCATGATGCTGTAATTAATAGTGAAATTGATTGACACCCCGTAATGTATCAATATAAAGTGTCCCCCTCAACTTTGGCCTTATGTTCTAAATTTATTTATAAATGTCCATTACGTATTATGTCGCGGTTGGAAGAACATAATTTTGCTTTTGCAAAAACGCGATATGCCTATACACTACTAAGGGTTGGTATAGGGTGAAACCTAATGGAGATAAAGAGGGAAACTGCTTACTAAAATTAAGATTATGGAATTAGAGTTAGTTTTAAACATGGGGTTGAAGTTAGGGTTATTTCTTGGGTTGAGATTAGTGTTTAGGACAGAGTTAAAATTAGTTCCCATAGTTTTAGTGAGCAGTTTCCCCCCTTTCCGCTTTCCCTGCTTTCAGTGTTCCGCCCTTCCCGATTTTCCTCCTTTTGTTGTCCGTGTTTATGAGCTTCCAGCTATGACGGATGGAAAGCGCGGTGTGTTCAATTATCTCGGTGCCAAAGCGGCGCCTCTTTCCGTAATCTTTCCCTTGTAGTGCAATAAGCGAAGGCTTATTGGGCTTAGCAAGTATATTGTGCGCTAAATTATTAATCAGCGCTTCGAGGTATGCGAAATGAACATCTTTATGTTGCGTGTTACGCCCGAGAAAACATGTCACTTGGTTAAGTGGGACCTGTAGACTTCCGGGTAACCCCTCCCTTCGCATTGATTCTTTGGGGCAAAACGCTGATTTGTGGTAGGTAAATGGCGCCCCATTTCTGCAGTCGGCGTTTAAGTGCGCTTATACAGGTTGGGCAGTGTGGAAAACTCGCCAAAGTCCGTATATGGCGCCAAAAAGCAGGGCGATACAATATTTTGAACTGTAGATGGAACGAAGGGTTCGGTTTCCTTGTTTCAAGTCGCAATATTGACCTACGTGATGTTTTAAAAGTTAACACTGGAATACCAGCACGATCGGCTGTCATTCCGTCGTTTATCTAGCTGTCGTCCCGCGCCTCTTGTTTACAGACAAATCAAGACGATGACGTCACACAGCGATCTGTCTTTCGACTGTTTGGTCACTCGGCGGCGACATCTACGAGGACAAAGGGCATTCTCGAAAGAAAACATGACGATAGCGGAAATTAATTTCTTCAAGAAATGACGTCCGTTAAAAAAATCGATCTCATTTTTTTAATACGAAACAATATATATTGCGTCACTTTTTTAATTCAGTAAAAAATCAATAGTTATAGCACTTAGGCCAAATAGAGCTTAATTCCATGCACGGAAAGGGGTACTGATGGCCATAAATCAGAGGGTTTAAATAAACTTGACATTTGCGGCGTTTATATCAAAGTTTATCGACTTCTGACGTGGAAAAGGAACCGAAAATAGTCATCCTTTTTAGAACCGCAAAACTCCTATATTAACACGGGCATTTCCGCCTTTAGAATACCACAGGCAGGAACAGGGTTGTTTTTTTCATATCTTCCCGATTTACTGCTTGTTTAAACTTGTCGCTTGTATGTTTACACAAATTTAGCTGCCAGCAACCTGTTTTATCTGTGCAAAAGAAAGCTGAAAGCGCGCTGGTAAATGGTTTTGAACACCACCCCTTATTAAAAATGCAAAATTGTGCAAATATGAAATACTTTTCTGAATAAGACTTAATTTATTATTGATCATTCAATAAAACAGTAGCATCACAATGCTTTTTATCGACTCTTGAAGTTATTTTCCACCTCTACACCGCCTTACAGTGCACTTATAGAACACTTCACAATTCCTACCGGTTACCCCTGTGTTATCTGCACTTGTGTTTACCATACGTGTGTGCATGTAGCATATATCATAGAAAAACTAAAAATAGGGAAATTGCTCAATAAAACTATGAAAACTAATTCTTACCCTACCTAAAACACTAAACTTAACCCTAGAAATTACCCTAAATCCAACCCCATGTTTAAAACTAACTCTAATATATTATATAGTCTTCATATTAGTTTGCAGTGTCTCTCATTTTAGTTTTCCCCATATACCAGAGCAACATTTCCCAATAACATTAGAAAGATTACGTCACACCTAAGGATTAGAGCACGCAGCATTTTAAGATAAATGAGGTGTTTACGATTTAGCGGCTTTTCGCCGGCTTCGTGGCCTCGCCAGGCTAAACAATAATCGATAAAATAAAGCTGAATTCGCGAGCAGAAATACAATACCTACCGCAACCATGCGGTTAGTAAACACATGTAAGGGGAAAATTAAATAGAGGAAAATAGGGGAAACTGCTCACTAAAATAAAGAATATGACATTAGATTCTCTTTTAAACATGGGGTTGGAGTTAGGGTTAGTTCTGTGGTTGAGATTAGTTTTTTAGGGCAGGGTTTAAATTAGTTTCAACAGTTTTAGTAACCCTAATGTCATAATCTTCATTTTAGCATGCAATTTCCCTCCGTCCCGCTTTCCCTCCTTTTGATGTTTGCCCACTGTTAGTGCCACAAGATATTCCTCTTATTACACCAGGGGTTGGGTAACTTCTAGTCGGCAGGCCAGATGTGGGAAAATGAAGTTCTTGGTGGGCCAGATTATTACATGAATAGTATTTAATATCTTACTCACAGGGTATAGTTAGATACAGTCTACGGGCGGGTCAAAATTCCTTTACGAGCCGGAACCGGTCAGCGAGCTGTATGTTGCCTATGCCTGTTTTGGACAGTTATAAGTGTGGAATAGAAACGTATACCTTCGATTGTATAGAATACAAGTCAAACTGGATAAGATGGGTTTAAGCCAAAATGTACTTCTCACCTTAAGTCTATTCAC
>CH002511.1:252386-267396 GCA_000149265.1 Ciona savignyi
ATAAAAATACATTAGTTTGACCTACAAGGAAAAAAATGTTTTAATCAACAGTCAATTAAATTCATGCCCCAAATAGGCCTAGATTTGGTTAAATTTACGACCTACATGTAATCGTATAATTTTCGGGTGTCACATATATTTGAAAAATAAATGGCACGCGTAATTTACTGCGGTATTAAACACATAAATCGAGTTAAGTGGTGGTTTATCTAATCGGGTGTCGTAAAACGCCAAAATCTGGGGCTTGGAAAACCTTTGAAAATTTATGACATATGTCGCGCACTAGCGGAGCAACAGTGTAAAACAATGGCCGCAACAATCGCTATTGTCTGTGGACAATTACAATCTCTCATGTGTAAGTGTACCTTTTCCGGGGCGGCGTTTGTTAAATGTTATTGTGTTCAAACAATTGTCTATGCAAAGGTGCATTCTAAATTGCATTAAAAAGGAAAATCGCGTTAAGAATCCAAAGCGTAAAATACACAAGTGATTAAAGAGTCCGACTGTTAAAGACTTCAAACTATTATTTTATTGGGACCAAATAGTACAACAGCAGGTACAAATACCGCTCAAAGCAACACTTTTTAACCGTAGAGGACAAAATTCGTGGAAATATGCAATTTTAATCACTTGATAGAAACCAATGATATTATAAGTTAACACTAAAAAAATGAATGAATAAAGTTAAAAACAGCCTGTTTTTTTTTAAAATTGGGCTTTTTTAAGTTAAAAAAGGGCTGTTTTTATCCTCCGTAATGCATCTTGCATTTTAGTGGTATACTGCTTAAATTATAAAGTAAAATTAATGTAGTCGTTTACTAACCTACATTTACAGAACACTTTACAAAATAAACATTCCTCCTGCCTTTTAAAAATGTTGCCATTAAAAATGATACAAATCGTGTTCAGTATGCCTATACAAAATGTTCTTATTAAATTGTTTCTTTAATTTGGTAAAACCTATTAATTCACTGGGTTCATGCAACGTACGTAAAGTGCCTTGCCTACGGACACAGTCGAGTTTTCAGCTGAAGGCGTCGCACTAAACTATCAGACTAACCTATCGGACCATAAGCACATGGTAATATAATAACGGTCTAACAGGACAATATTACATACAAAAACTCGAATCAGCATGAAACATCTTACAGTATTGGAAACGGCCTGAAACAAACGTTTTAAGCAACCTTTGGGAGCACCTTATAAATATTGAACCGATACACAAAATACCATTCACCAAGGGCGCTTTTGCTTAACTGACTGTCCAATATTGCTACAAACCTTATTTTCCTATAGCCTGTTCCATAAAGCATTGCTTCGCAACCAGTGTGAATGTTAGGTGTGCCGCGGGAAAATACTATTTTTTAAAAACAGTTTTTACCGAATAAATGATTTTAGGTTTTGCAAATTGAATATTACAATTATGAGACACTTGGCTAATATAATATCAAATGTATATAGCTTGTTAGAAGACCTCCCATTGTACATATTTTACTGCAATGTGCTGTTAAATTTAAGTTTCTAAATGTACCTCGACGAAAAAAAGCTAGAAAACCGCATCAAACTACCGTTGCTAAGCTAAAATGTGTTGCACCATTTCAGTGTGACGTAACCATGGCTTTTGTTACGTACGCTCCATTATTGCGCAATTATGAACTGGTGTCAAATTCGTTTGCTGCAGTACAGAATTAGCAGTGTTTCCAAATAAAATCGGCAAACTTCGTTTATTGTGCATTAAATTCTGCTTAAAATTAATGCCGAAATCACTTTATGTTTAATTTTTTAGCATTGGGCCTAAGGTCTCCAGTTACTAAAGTCAAGTTGTTTACATAAGGTGTATTTTGCTTTTTGTAATAACTGTATAGTATAGAATATTTAGTTTTATACCACAACCAATCGTCATATTACTTCGTTCCCGCCGCTGTAGCGTTATACACGATAGAGATATTGCTACAGTTTTTGTTCAATTCATTAAACAATTAGCCATCATGTCCGCTAAAAGTCTTATACATGTAGCTAGTTCCAAATCATGTGCTAATATTGCCTTAAAATGACCTAACTATTCGTACATTACCCAACAACTACCATTATGAGGTAAGTATCAAATGTATGCATAACTAGAGTTGTGACAGCGCTTAAAAACTAATTATGTTATCCAGTTGCAATGTTGGATTACAAGCGATTGGATTTATTGCGTTGTTAGCCTAAGGTTGCATTAGAACCTGCAACTCGACTGGACGTTTAGCCATAGCCCTGAAAACTTTGCTATGGGCACAAGATTGCTTTGGAAACTCGACAACTTTGGGCATATTTTATCTGACAATTTACAAGTCACACAAAAACCAGTCAACTTGGCAAAACTTACTGATAACCTTTAAATCCCTTGCAAGAACCCATTACTGAAAACTACAAACAAGTCTTACAACGGGAAAAACTAAAAGGAGGAAAAGCGCAAAGGGGTAAAACTGCCTGTTAAAATAAAGATTAGAACATTAGAGTTAGTTTTAAACATGGGGTTGAAGTTATGGTTACTTCTGGGGTTAAAATTAGTGTTTAAGGCAAGGTTACAATTAATTTTTACAATTTTAGTGAGCAGTTTCCATTCTTCCCTTATTTTAGCTGCTGCCCCTTGCGATGTCTAGAATATAGATATTACTTATTCCTGTATAATAATGTTATCTGTTTAAAATTATGTTCATCCATACACCTCATGTTTTCTTTAATATTTTATGAGTCAAGCAATTGTCTAGAATCTATAAATTACTTTATCATATTCAAATTATTGTTATTTTGTTAAAAATACCTTTTATACAGCATATAACTCGTGTTTTTTTAATATATTCATATGCGTTACAAGATAAGTATGATCATACCACATTCGGTCAAGTCGTCGTTAAAATCGATTCATTATGTATGCTGATCACGTCATAACGCGTTAATTCAATAATGATCGATTGCACTTCTATTATTACGTCATAAAAGCCACCACTTTTAAAAAGAGACCAAATTCGTTCAATTGGCGTGGTTTAAGATAGTTAAACAGGTACTTCTAATTACTACAGTAGTGGTTTTTAACCTCTATTTCCAAGCTCACCAAAATATATGCGGACTCAAGTCATGGATATGAAAAATAGAGTTTTCTGTAAGCTTTTACCGCAAACATATTATTTATTCGTTTGTTTAACAAAAGATAAGGAGGTGATTTTGAAGTGTTTTATGCTTATTTGTAATAAAGTATGCACTGACTTTTAGTAAAAGTAACTTTGCGAGCGGACTCATACAGACCCTTTCATGGACTTAAATGAATCGGCGGACTCGGGGCTGAGGAACACTGCATTACGGGATCGCTTGAATGATTAGGATTAGAGTTAGGGATGGGGTTAGAGTTAAGGTTAAATTTAGGGTTAAAGTTAGGGTTAGAGTTAGCGTTAGGATTTCACGCGATCCTGTAGTAATTAGAGGCATCCCAGTTAAACAGTTCATATCTGCCATAAAACGCACTGAATTTCTGTACTTCATTAACTGTAATCGTAAAACCAATTAAAATGAGAATGTTATTCTCAAGGCGAAAAATCTGGTTAATTAAACAAAATAGGACAAAGCCAATAAAACTGAATTGGATTTTTAGTGTTTCTATGTCCAATACAATATTAAGGCAGATTAAAGCAAAGTGAGACTGTAACACGATGAGATTTTTGCCGATCGCAAAAATGTTTTGTTACTGCGGTTAAGAAAATGCTTCATTAGTTTAAACCGTGCTATATCTCAAAAATAACGCATGACCGTAGTTTGGTTATCGCAGCAATTTTACTGTATTAAAAGATCGCGACACGACTTGGTTTTATTAAGACCGTTAAACACTGGGTTAATGAAAAGTTTGGTTTTGTCATATTTATTTAGTTTTTAAATAATAAGTTGCATATAACTTGGTGGGTGCTCTCGACCAAGTTATCATTTTTATTCGCCGGACCTCGTTTTGAACAATGATTATAAAAAGAATGATATAAAACTCTTTCACGCTTGAATGATTTCCCTTGTAAATTTGCAAACGAGTTTCTGCACCGTCATGCACGAGAGCATGACAGAAATATATCTTTTTAAAAGTATATTTTCGAAGTCGCAATGCGCTCATCTTTAAAGACCGTTTATACGAAGCTGGTAGTGCCGTTCCCAGCTGCACAAACGACAAGAAAGCAGCTAGTTTTGATCCAGAAACATTCCAGTTGATAAGTCCAAATCGGAACAGACCGATTACCTTTAGAGTCACTAAACTGGATGTGCGTAATCATATTAACACCAGGGAACCCACTTATGTTACCATAAAAGTAACCAACCCATTAGAGCAATAAACTTGAACCCAAGAGTCTGGTGTATTTAAGTTTGTTACCATTAAATATATACTATGACCTTGTACATCCATTTAAATAATTTAGAGCGGGTCTTTTTCCTGAATTGACATAAATCACACATTCTTGTACAATAAAGCGTATGGTGCATTACTATTATCCCGTGCTTTTAGTATTGCGAAATGAGAAAGATACAGACTAATGTAACCCATTACTACTGTAAGTGATACACCCACAGAGTTTCGTTATCCTATTCATAATATCGTGGGTAGTAATACATCAATGTCAGGCAATAAACTGGAAAGCTATCTTCGGTTGGTATTTTAGCAATAAAAACAGGTCGCAGGCACGGTAGGAGGTATCGGCTACCGCAGACTTATTTTATGACGTTTTTGCCGTACGTCTGGATCAGTGGTTCCCAAAGTTGGATCCGCGAAAGAAATTTGGTTTATTTTTGCTTTGTGTAGGCTTGATATTTACTATACGGTACATTGAATTTGTAGTTGTAATCGATTAATTTTTTAATCTTTACCGTACCATCAAACATTAAAAAATTGCAAGGGGTTCGTTTTGAATGTTTTTCAAATGTTTGGGAAACACTGGTCTAGATCATATTTAAAGGCTAATTTTCGAACTTTATTTGAAGGTGAACTGATGATGCATTAGTTCGAGAGGCCTCATTTAAAAATGACCCAGCTGTTTCCCTAGATTGCTTTGAAAAAACTTAACTTAGAAATCAACAGATAACAATGGAATCTGTCATTAAGAAGTACGACTGGGTTTTCTATACGAAGGTTGCAGCTTAAATACAACTTATTCTTCATCTGCCTTCAACTTGGATCAAGTCATCCATATCGATTAGGTATAAAAAGGTTACAACGTCGGTAATACATTTTGTTATAGGAACAATCATACACAGATTATAGGAATACTACACATTTATCTACACATGTGGTTTGTACATTTGATGATTTAAGCTTAATCCTGGTGCTATTATTCATATCGATTGGTTATAAAAAAGGGTACAACTTCTGTACTACATTTTGTTATAAAAACACACATACACAGATTGCACTTTTTTCAATAGGGTATTTTAGTAACTTTAAATCTTAATATTGTAACCGTTTTATACCTAGTAATTTAAAAATTAATTGATCAACATTTCATCCATTGGGGAAAACTATTAAAATTATTCCATCAAAACCTTAAAACGAATTTACTTTTGAATTAACATCCAATGATGTAATTCGTAATTAATCGAATCAACATTTCTGTCTAGTTATTTTGGGTACATCTACTACGCGTGTAATTAGAATGGTTGTCTGTTTATATCGCCCGCGCAAAGCTTGTATTAAATGTTGGTGGAAACAGATAAATTGGGGATCTCTTTTCTGATCTTATTTACTGTTAACTGGATCTTGTGTGCGAACAACCCCTTTTGTTCTCGCGATGAAAAGTGTTGCCAACATGGAAAGATTCGCCAAAGAAGGAGCGAGAAATTTTGTGGTTGGGAAACACTGCTGACGACCAACTGTCGAGTAAAGAAGATCTAGTTACATGGGTAAAACAGGAGGAGTTTTCAGTTCCGTTGTAACACGATATGCGTTTATGTGAACCTACCTAGCAGCGTGAAAAAGACCTTTCCATTACAGTCCAAGCGGGTATGAAGCAGGCTGCTTTTAGATCGACCAGACCGTTTAACTCATAAGTTGTTTAGGTATGTTTATTTGTGTAGAGATTTTATCAGTTTTTCTAGGGATTTTAGTGCACGTATTTGGATAAACATCTATCATCATTCGAATTCTGTAACTCGATCAGACATCAAAGGTTCGTACTGACAGTTGTCTTACATCATTCGATCACAGAGAGGTATTCGTTTTATCCATTGTGTTCTATTAACCCGTGCATTTCCCAGCGGCGTAGATAATAGGGCATTGTTTTACTCACGGGAATGTGTTTTGGTGGGGTCGGAGCGATCACTAATTCACAGTTATTTGAAAAGTTGCGGGTTGTATACATGTTAACGCAGTGTAAGAAATATACAGGTTTATTTTGCTAGCCAAGTCTTTTAGTTGTGATATGACGGGGGTGTGCAACTGTTCTAGTCGGCGGGCCAGAAGTGGGAAAATGAAGTTCTTGGTGGGTCGGATTATTACATGAATATCCTAGTATTCAATATCTTAACCACATATGCAAGGGCCACATTACAGAGTATGGCTAGATACAGTATGCGGGCCGGTCAAAATTCCTTTGCGGGCAGTATGTTGCCCATGCCTGGGCTATATGATGACAGGTTTGAAAGTGACCTTAGGGTGACATGTACACTAGAATGGGTCGACGAAATTGGTGTAGCTCCTTTTTTTGTTTGCCTTACAACCCAAATTATATGTTCTTTGCATATCTAAAATAATAAATTATAATTTAATAAGAAGTTCAGTTTATGCTTTTGTATTTATGTCTTGCTTACATATATTGCATAAGCATTAGTCTATAAATGGTGTTTAAACATTTGTGAATAAGGGGACAATGGTATTTCCTTAACAAGTTTTATTTTAAGTCCAGTTGTTTGGTTTAGGGAATGTTTAGGCGATGACTAGACAGACAGGTGAAACGTTTTATCTTGACTGCCTGCTGCGCGGTTTTGTTTTCAGAAACAGCGATTTAAATAAATATCAGAAAAGTACGTTAGTAAGACCGAGTTGTGAACAAGATTGATACATAAACCTAATTGTAGACAAAATTGAACTTAGTTCCAAAACTTGCCCTGCTATATAAAATATAAATACCAGGGAAGGTATATTATGTAAATATACTGCAATAACGTTTGTAGCCTAAATGTATAGACGACGTTATCTGGCGATTAACCGTGTTATAACGATTTCTGTCCCACGTACACGAATAAAAATAAATTCCTAATCTAACCTTCCAGTAAAATGCGGTTTTGGTTGTTTATTGTCCGGCCCGATGGTCTAGCGGTTAAGTTCGTCGCCTTTCAATCGAAAGGTTGCAGGTGCGAAACTGGTCGCTAGCTAGTCGGTTGTGTCCTTGGGCAAGGCACTTTACGGACATTGCCTGAACCCAGCGGATTAATGGGTTCTACCAAATTGAAGGAACATGTCTATCACAAACAACACACTGCAATAGCTCCGGTAACCCGACGATGGGCGCGAGGTGATCTGACGATTGCCCGTGTGATAACCCCTGGGGTTTTCCCATTCACGGGGATAAACATGAATATCCTATCCTATCCCTATCCTATCCTTTATTCTGCGCGCGGAAGTTTCAGCCCAACGGATTCGTATAATCTCCAGTGAAGCATTAAAAAGCTTCCGTTGAGTTTAGTGTCAAAAACTACAAACATAAAGCACTTCACGCTCCATCGCGCACGCACTGTCAAAAATAACGACCATCGAAAAGAGCATTATCTCCATAAGCCTGTATACGTCGTTGGTTAGACTTCGATTAAAGCTAGGATGTGAAGTAATGTTCTTTTTAATGCGTAAAGTCAGGGTTTTAGCAAAACTGTAACATAGTTTTAGGCAAAGATTATTTTGCGGACCCCCCTTTAATAAATAACAAGGAAAAAATTTGGAAAATTATTACAATTCTTCAAGCATTATGATACGGGTTTATTGAAAGCCACGTTTTTCGCGTTAGCTGCCGCGTTAGGTGTCTTTTTCACATTAGGTGACACGTACAATACAGTTTGATGGTAATTAACACCCCATTCGTCAAAACTTAGTCGCTTCGAAGCGTCTACGGTACCGCAGACTTAGCGCTTTAAAGCGGCCTACGGTATAACACGGTAACGTGTGTTACAGACTTAGCGCTTTGAAGCGTAAGCTCGTAACGTAGCTCAGAAGTAGTCGCAATGCAGCCTTTAATTAATCCGAATGGTTTATTATGCAATTTTTAGTATTAGCGTTTATATTTAAATCATTGTGTTAATTATAATTAGCCTTTGCCTAACAATTCTTTTAAATTCATCTGGTGTATAGGTTATAACGTAGCCTACAGACCCAGGCTATATATTAGTCCTTTATGCACAACTTAACCTAATTTCTTGCTTTCGTTCAACTGTAGGCTATTAATTGTGATATAAGCCAATTACAGATATTTAGGAACAACAGAATAGGGAACCAGAAACCAACTTCATGCAGGTAAAAACTGTAGGCTATAAATAGCAGATGCAGTTAGTATGCTGACATGCGCAAGATCACCTCGGAAAGTGTCGTAACATCAGCCACTCTGCAGGGCAGATTTGGATCCCCCAAAATACCGGGTACTGGTAGTGCAACATATGTTAATCCTAGCTGAGGGTACTAGTCTAGAACTATGTCCAGCGATGATTACAGCATCCTCTCCAGGCCGGATTTAGTCAGTTGTGTCCTAAAACATGAATAGCCCATATTTGCCCCATGCCAGCCTCCTTCCTTTCCAGTTCCATTTCAACACCACATCCAGCGCCCAATTTAGCACCACATCCAGGCACATTCCAGCGCCGGTCCTGCACCACATCCAACGTCATATTCCACCAGTCCAGCGACACTCCAAGCTCCATTCCAATACCATGTCCAATCTCATTTCAGTGCCACTAGCCCCCACTACCAGCCTTACTTTTGCACCACGTCCAGCCCAATTTTAGCACCACTTTCAGGCCACATCTAGCCCCATGTTAATGCCTTTTAACCCCTTCCAGCACCATTCCAGCCACATGTTTATCACCATGGCACCCCCCTTTAAGTGCCATGTCTAATCTAATTAAAAAAACACATCATGCACCTTTCAGCTCTTATTCCAGTGCCCCGTTTAGCCTTATTTTAGCGCCACGTCCAGCCCTGTTTCAGTGTTTCGACCAATGCCAGCTCCATTTGGCGCCACTTTAGCCCCAATTTTAGCACCACTTTTAGGCCACATCCAGCCCCATTTCAGCGCCACTTCCAGCAAAATTCCAACTCCTTCCAGCACGATGTCCAGCCCCATTCCAGTTCCATGTCCATCCCCATGCCACTCCCTTTCAAGTGTCATGTCCAATCCAATTAAAGCACCACATCCTGCGCCATGTTCAGCGCCAATTTTAGCGCTTTGTCCAGCATCATTCCAACGCCACATCCAGCCTCGTTCCAGCACCCTGTCCAGCCTTATTCCAGCGCCACGTCCAGCCCCACATCCAACCCCGTTCCAATGCCATGACCAACTCCATTCTAGTGCCAGTTCCAGCCGCATTTCGGCACTACTTTAGCGCCACTTTTAACCCTATTTTAGTGCCACTTCCAACCTTATTCCACGGTCACTTCATCCTTATTTCAGTGACATGTCTAGCCCCATTCCAGCACCTCTTCCAGTTTAATTTCAGCCCCATTCTAGGGCCAGTTCCAGCCTCATTTTAGCTCAACTTTTACCACTATTCCGGTGCCATATCTAGCCCCATTTCAGCGCCACCCCTTTTAAGTGCCACGTCCAATCAAAATCTCAGCACCACGTTCAGCACCCCATCTCAGCGCCACGTCTAGCCCTATTTCAGTGCCATGTCTAGCCCCATTTCAGCGCCACTTCCAGCCCCAAGCCACCCCTTTCAAATGCCACAGTTAATCTATATTTACAGCTACACATTCGGCTCCACGTTCAGCACCCCATCTTAGCGCCACGTCCAACCCTATTCCAGCGACATGTCTAGCCCCATTTCAGTGCCACTTCCAGCCCTATGCCACCCCTTTCAAGTGCCACGTTTAATCCATATTTACAGCACCACATCCTGCTCCACGTTCAGCACCCCATCTCAGCGCCACGTCCAACCCTATTTCAGCGCCATGTCTAGCCCCAATTTCGGCGCCACTTCTAACACCATTCCAGTGTCACATCTAGCCCCATTCCAGCAAAACATTTGCCCCAATTTTGGCGCCACCTCCAGCCCCCTATCAGCACCTCGTTCACAAATATTTTATTTTTATCATTTTAAATTTATTTTTATTTTAAAATATATATGGTTTGCAGGGTGTTCAACAGTTAAAGAATTTGCTGATTTAGCTGCATCTGATAGAAGCATGCTTTCAAGTGGCACCGACTCCCCACAAAAGCTGTATGCTAAAGAGACGTATGCAATACATCTGCATAAACTTACAAAGCAGGTACCGAATATTTCGACATGATATATATTTTGTCCGACCTGTTATGGTGGTTTAGTGCGTAGCCTTTCAACCGGATTTTAAACTGGTAGCTACTTAGTTGGTTGTGTCCTTGCACAAGGCACTTAACGGAAATTGCCTGAACCCAGCAGTTAAGTGGGTTTTACAAAATTAAAAGTAACATTTTAATCATACACAAGACACTGCAATAGCTTTGATAACCTCCTTGATTTCCAATCCAATGGGATAAACATAAATATCCTATTTTATCCTATATATATATATACATTCATGCAATTATTAGATGCTGACCCTTATCAGACAGGATATATATAAATCAGTGCATAGCCTTGAGCTGGTTAACAGCATAATTTACCATTTAACTTGACTTAAGTGTGAACAATTTATGTTATGAACAGACTCCCATTTAATATTTTTATTGACCAAATTTTTTCAATCTTTGTATATTAACTATTCCAGACACAACCCTAAAGTTTCAAACCAGTGGGCAATAGTTACAAAGTAAACTTTTTATAATACTGTGCCTTGCTTATGCCAATTATAGTTGAATCGCCAAACCTATTTTGGATTATATTAATAATATCACCCTAGTATGCACTATATATTGAACTGCTGGTGTGTACACACACTATACAATAGTCCATGAGTATATAATTTTTTGAAAAATATATAATGTTTATCCCAGAGGTGGGTTAACGCAAGATTGTGTTTATTGCACGGGTATTTCTCAGGTTTCCTTGACCTCAGTCTGACCGCCGGATATATTGCAGTGTATTCAATATTTTATATTGCTTCAATTTTAAATGACCCATTTTAATTCACTGGATCGAGAGATCTGTTAGTCGTCTTTTCTAGGCACAACACTGTCTGAGCAAAACTCAAACTGAAACTTAATTGGTCATGACTAGCGACCACCATCTTTAATGACCACACTATTTGACCTTTTTTAATATAAAAAGTTGAACCCTTTCCTCAGATTCGAAATAGAAACTGAATAAATGGAATGATCTGGCACTTGAAGGCAATTAAACTTGAGGCAGACAAGAAGTTATTTCCTCTGTAATAAAGAAATAATCCGGTAAAACATTAAACTACTAGTTTTGTATTATGATTAAAATTTACTTACGATGGGGTTTAAAATTACTAACGTAAACTTGTCTTGTACGGGTGCATTGTGCATGGTTTAGTTGGTAACATGAAACAGTCACCTGAATGTTTTTAAGTTTACAACCAGCCACTTGCTAACCATGTGGGTCATTAAGCAATTAAGCAAGAAATTTTACGGACACAGCTCTCTAGTTGTTTGTACCAAAATCTAAAGCAATGTTTCTACATATTATACAACACTGTAATAGCTTCTGCACCTAGACTGCAGGTACAAGTGAACCAACTATAATTGTTGATAAATTATTAATATGGATTCCACCACCTATCAGAATACAATTACAACTTTCATCCATTCAATAACAGAAACTGCCGGCCTTAAATAAAATTACCATAATTAAATATATAACACAATCAGAGGGTGATGTGTAAGTAACCATAATGTTTAACTTATATTATCTCAGTCCATGGGCAAGGGATAGAAATTAGTATCTATCCAATTTAATTCCTGGCTTTTTTTTACTTTGCAGTCGGACCAGCAAATTTATTTCAAGTTTAAAAGGGATCACAAAAATCTGAAAAAATATATATCTGATAACAATTAATGGAACTAGCTTGGCTTGGAGAACTACACTTACATCTAAATTGTCGTTTGACAGTTCCTTCTGCATCCAAGAAGAGACCTTGCAACCCGAAATGACATTTCTGGTGACCTCATATAATCTAATGGTCCGGCCCGGTGGTCTAGCGGTTAAGTGCGTCGCCTTTCAATCGAAAGGTTGCAGGTGCGAAACTGGTCGCTAGCTACTCGGTTGTGTCCTTGGGCAAGGCACTTTACGGACATTGCCTAAACCCAGCGGATTAATGGGTTCTACCAAATTGAAGGAACGTGTCTATCATATACAACACACTGCAATAGCTCCGGTAACCCGACGATGGGCGCGAGGTGATCTGACGATTGCCCGTGTGATAACCTCATAGGTTTTCCCATTCACGGGGATAAACATGAATATCCCCTTATATCCCTAATGATATGGGCTAAAGAGGAAGAATCTTTTACTAATTGTGAAATGTAAAACAGTCTTTTATTTTATGCAAATTATATAAGTTGTTACAAGCAACTGTACCATTGTACTATTGCAACCCATTGAATTGCGCTTGCTTAACGAAATTTACGTGACTAATGCTGAAATGTATGATAATTACTCCGAAAGTGATTACGTTAATGATTTTTAGACTTTTTGCTTTCCGAAACTTGCCTTTGTTGTGTGTCATTTACTTAGTTCTGCTGCAATCATTATGTTGATCCCTAATAAACAACAAGTTTTGCAATACGTGGTTAAACTAAGAGACAAGATGTTCGGCTTTACTCAACCGTGGTTAATTCAGCACGGAAAATGAGAACTTGGTTAGCAATAAAGAAGATATTTAAATATTTCGTAACACGTTGATGTGTGTTCATTGCAGTAACACACCTAAATTCATCAATGTAGTGCAAAAATTCACCGACCTTCATATATGAAAGCGGGTTGATATCACGTATATAAGAAAATGACTTGACGTGTTCCCGTAATATGTTTGAGGAATGTCCTTGTTAAAACGACTGTCATTTTCCTTTCTTCGGCGATCCTGAGATACTATTTCCTAACATAATCATATTAAATCTATAACAGGTCCATTTTTAATGATTGTGATTGAATGACAGTTAATCCAATGTCGTAAAATAGTTAATATTCATGCTTGTATTGAAAATTGCGTATTAATCTGATCAAGGGGTAAATGTTTTCATATATTATAGTCTTATGGAATTACATATGACCGAAATAGCGAACATGACGTAGTGTGGGTGCGTTCATGGCGCGCGTTTGAAAACCAAACAAGATATAAGGTTTATTTTCGTGGAAACAAATTTAAAAGTGTGTTATTTACCCATCTACCAATTTTCATGTACTTACTATAACAAAGCGTCGATTTAGGTATATCCAAGCTGTTTCATGTCAACCCAAAGCGATCATATATTGATGATTTGACGTAGTCTGAGTGCGTTCATGGCGCGCGCGTTTGAAAACCAAACAAGATATAAGGTTTATTTTTTAGGAACAAATTTAGAACAGTGTTATCTACCCATCTACCAATTTTCATGCACTAACTATAACAAATCGTCGATTTAGGTATATCCAAGCTGTTTCGTTTCAACCCAAAGCGAACATATTGATAATTTGACGTTGTGTGGGTGCGTTCATGGCGCTCGTTTAAAAACCAAACAAGATATAAGGTTTATTTTCTGGGAACAAATTTAAAACAGTGTTATCTACTCATCTACCAATTTTCATGCGCTAACTATAACAAATCGTCGATTTAGGTATATCCAAGCTGTTTCGTTTCAACCCAAAGCGAACATATTGATAATTTGACGTTGTGTGGGTGCGTTCATGGCGCTCGTTTAAAAACCAAACAAGATATAAGGTTTATTTTCTGGGAACAAATTTAAAACAGTGTTATCTACTCATCTACCAATTTTTATGCGCTAACTATAACAAATCGTCGATTTAGGTGTATCCAAGCTGTTTCATGTCAACCCAAAGCGAACATATTGATAATTTGACGTTGTGTGTGTGCGTTCATGGCGCTCGTTTAAAAACCAAACAAGATATAAGGTTTATTTTTTGGTCACAAATTAACAAGTGTGTTATTTACCCATATACCGATTTTCATGCACTTACTGTAACAAATCGTCGATTTAGGTATATCCAAGCTGTTTCAATTTAACCCAAAGCGAACATATTGATAATTTGACGTAGTGTGGGTGCGTTCATGGCGCGCGTTTGAAAACTAAACCAGATATAAGGTTTATTTTTGGGAACAAATTGACAAGTGTGTTATCCACCCATCTACCGATTTTCATGCATTTACTATAACAAATCGTCGATTTAGGTATATCCAAGCTGTTTCATTTCAACCCAAAGCGAACATATTGATAATTTGACGTAGTGTGGGTGCGTTCATGGCGCGCGTTTGAAAACTAAACCAGATATAAGGTTTATTTTTGGGAACAAATTGACAAGTGTGTTATCCACCCATCTACCGATTTTCATGCACTTACTATAACAAATCGTCGATTTAGGTATATCCAAGCTGTTTCATTTCAACCCAAAGCGAACATATTGATAATTTGACGTAGTGAGGGTGCGTCATGGCGCGCGTTGGAAAACTAAACCAAATATAAGGTTTATTCTTTGGGAACAAATTTAAAAGTGTGTTATCCACCCATCTATCGATTTTCATGCACTTACCATAACGAATCGTCGATTTAGGTATATCCAAGCTGTCTCGTTTCAACCCAAAGCGAACAAATTGATAATTTGACGTTGTATGGGTGCGTTCGTGGCGCGCGTTTAAAAACAAAACGAGAAT
>CH002511.1:267496-284092 GCA_000149265.1 Ciona savignyi
CAGCGATTTAAATAAATATCAGAAAAGTACCCTAGTAAGACCAAGTAGTGAACAAGATTTTCAAAACTTGACCCGTTATAGAAAAAATAAATAAATAGCAGAAAAGGTATTTTATGTATTTAACATCCTGCAATACCGTTTGTAACCTGACTGTATAGACGAGGCTATTTGACGATTAACCGTGGTGTAACGACTTCTGTCCCACGTCCACGAATAAAAATAAGTCTCCTGATCTAACCTTCCAGTAAAATGCGGTTTTGGTTGTTTATTCTGCCCGCGGAAGTTTCAGCCCAACGGATTCGTATAATCTCCAGTGAAGCATTAAAAAGCTTCCGTTGAGTTTAGTGTCAAAAACTACAAACACAAGGCACTTCACGCCCCATCGCACACGCGCTGTCAAAAAATAACGACCATCGAAAAGAGCATTATCTCCATAAGCCTGTATACGTCGTTGGTTAGACTTCGATTAAAGCTAGGATGTGAACTAATGTTCTTTTCAATGCGTAAAGTCAGGGTTTTAGCAAAACTGTAACATAGTTTTAGGCAAAGATTATTTTGCGGACCCCCCTTTAATAAATAACAAGGAAAAAATTTGGAAAATTATTACAATTCTTCAAGCATTATGATACGGGTTTAGTGAAAGCCACGTTTTTCGCGTTAGCTGCCGCGTTAGGTGTCTTTTTCACATTAGGTGACACGTACAATACAGTTTGATGGTAATTAAAGTACACGATTAGGTGTTTTCTATTGCTGAAGTTCGAGTTTTTATTAAAACGTATCGCTCTTGCGCTGACTGGTAACAATTCCTCAAGGACCAGCAAATGGTTATTTCTGCACTAAATGCTAACGTACAACAGTTTCAAAGATCTTGATTGACAAATTTATATAAATATGTCTTCTTACGTGTTTTTTTACGCTAAACGCTCCTTTTGAGGTTGGTGTAAGCCAAGTTAGTAAAAAAATATGTTTTGACTTAATTTATGGTCTAAACTTAGACTTTTTTTTAAAGGTCAGATGTATTTAATTCGGCCAAATGCAATGTGACACCGATAGTTATATATCGACATATGTATTTTACATGGAGTATAGTGTAGTTTACCTACGCGTTAATTATTTAAGTTGTAAAAAGTGGTAAATACTCTGTAGTTGTGACGTAATGCGGTCGTCATTCCCAAACGATTTGCGTGCGAAAAATGAATCGTAATTTGAAACTTTTAAATGATCCATAAAAATTCGCTCAGTCATTTGGGAGTTATAACTTCTGAGTGCCAAGCAAACTTGTCAAATTAAAAGTCCTGTAAGGCGATAAGAATTTCTGTTTTATGTTAGTTCAGGCCTTAAATGCTGTTTTTGTTGTGTTTATTAATTGACTTTATAATATAGTTCCGTTTTTCGCTTAATGTAACATGTATTAAAAGATGCGTTCTTTATAATATTCTTTTACTAAAGTCAACTGTGTTTAGTTAGTAAAAAATTATATTAAACGCCATTTTTTTAATTTAGACTTCATAAAATATCGTTTTATTGAACATAGCACAAAAAAATATATATTTATCTTTCAATAATACTTAATCAGCAGAATTTCAGTTAGTCATTGATTTTCTAATGTTTAGAATTAGATTAATATATACATTAGTAATCACAATTTTTATCTTCAGTGATTTTGTACGGTAGTTGTGACGTAACAACACGGTTTGTACAGTTGTGTGATGTGGTATGTAAGGACGATTTCAAGTGTACTTAGAAAAGTTAAACAATGTTTTAAGTGTGTCTGAACTTCAAATAACATAGGGACAACTGTACTTTCGATGTAATGAAGACAGCTGTATTTAAGGGTTAAGAAACTGGTTACATGCCTAGAACAGGCTGGCTATTTGTTGAACACTTGTCGATAAAAGGGCAACTCGTCATTAAGACCCAGTAAAAGTAGTACAGACAGGTACATTTTGGCTATTTTAGTAAAAAATCAGGAACTAGTGGATAATTTAACCTGCAATTCAGGAAGTAGGCCAAAATCATTTAAGTGTTGCGTTAACTGCCATAATTAAGCTTTAAAATACTACTGATAAAATGTACAGAATAAAAAAGCTTAAAACTAATTATTATTCTTACAAGTCGCACGATGCGTGTGGTACTAGGAAATGGTATTACGTGATTTTGTTGCCATATTAACATCATCTGATTCATTAACTTCTGTCTAAGTTCATTTGTAGTTCAACGGCAGTCGTCCTTTATCATCCATTTGTGCGAAACAATCGTATTGTGACGTCACAATTCAGCACAATTCTCTTTAGCAATAGCAGACAATGTGCTTACAATTAGTAAATCATTGTGTAGTTAGGGATTAAAATGTTCTCTCTGAGTGGGTGATGTCATTTATGTTTTTGCGTAGGTTTAGGGTTAGGTGTTTGACTGATCGGTCTGTGGTTTTACTGAAGTTACTAACTATGTTAGACGGAAACCGTCAAGTTTCATTTAGCCGTGCCGATTCGAGGGCTTGACTGGAGGATTTTACACTCAGGGGTCACTTGTTGAATAAAGAAACGGTTTAACTGCATTTAGCGTGCATTAGTGTGGTTTTGTCTAGGTAACCACTAACCATACACGCATTAAAGGGAGGGTCAAATTAAGCCTCTTATTGAGGTTGATTTGTGTGGAAATGTATGGTCGGGACTTTGGAAATGTGACGCAGATAGACAGGTGGTGTGCTTATCAAATTTGCTTGTGTACAAATTTATATATGAGTAGTATTTTGAAAATGTGGCGCAGATGGACAGGAGGTTTGCTTATGTAAGCCGATACGGATTTAGAAATTACGCCTTTTAGTTGGTGTACTGTATATTAGGTTAAGAGTAGTGTATGGTCACTGCTTTTAAAAGTATGACTCGCACAAAAATATACCGAAAATTTTCATTGATATATTTATAGCATAACTTTTAGTCGTTAGGGGTTTTCACAATTTTTCTGTATTCCTAATAAATACTTGGATATTACGGCTAAACTAAAGTATCCTTTGCGTTAAGGCTTGTTTTATCTTTTAAGTAGAGAGTCAAGTTTAGCTTTTAAATAATCCAATAAAGGGATTTCCGAGGAAACTTTGTAATTATTCGGGGTACTTAAAAGCTATAGAAACGTAAACGGGTCGTCTTTATGAAGGAGGGAACACTTAAACGATTCGTGCCAGGACTTGATTTGTTTAATTGAACTAAGGGTTTTCGGACTGAATAGTTTAGATCCTCTTCCATTTGCACTGCTTTTGGAGTTTAATGGTTTGGAAGGTTATGGCAATATTTTGCAGGAATTAAAAATGTGTGTTGGTAATACGCTTATCAAGGTTTATTTGTGTACAAATTTATATGATCGGAACTTTAGGAATGCGACTCAGACGGTTTGGTGGTGTGCTTATCAAGGTTGATTTGTGTACAAATTTATATGATCGGAACTTTAGGAATGTGGCACAGATGGACAGGTGGTGTGCTTATCAAGGTTGATTTGTGTGTGCAAATATATATGATCATGAAATTGGAAATGTGGCGCAGATGGACAGGTGGTGTGCTTATCAAGGTTGATTTGTGTGGAAATTTATATGATCATGAAATTGGAAATGTGGCGCAGATGGACAGGTGGTGTGCTTATCAAGGTTGATTTGTGTGGAAATTTATATGATCAGGACTATGGAAATGTGGCGCAGATGGACAGGTGGTGTGCTTATCAAGGTTGATTTGTGTACAAATATATATGATCGGGATTTTGGAAATGTGGCACAGATGGACATGTGGTGTGCTTATCAAGGTTGATTTGTGTACAAATATATATGATCGGGATTTTGGAAATGTGGCACAGATGGACATGTGGTGTGCTTATCAAGGTTGATTTGTGTACAAATATATACGATCGGGACTTTGGAAATGTGGCGCAGATGGACAGGTGGTGTGCTTCTCAATAATGATTTTGGGCAAATTCATAAGATCAGGATTTAGGAAATGCGAAAACATATGGACAAGTGATCTGCCGATCAATGCTATTATCTATATAAATATATGTGATCGGTACTTAAAAATGTGGCGCAAATGTATTGCTACATATGGTATGTTTATAAAGGCTGATATGTGTGCAGTTATATATGATAGCGCGTTTAAATCAATATAGCTTACATATCGAATACACAATGCATTACTCAGTTTGTATATGTGCTTGAATATAATACTTTTTAAACATAGCACAGTATAAATGACATTTTAAGAGCGTTTCGGTCTATTGGTTGATTGATTCGCTCGGCTTCAAAAAGTAAAATGTTTGTTTTGCTCTAAGATCGCGGTCGCTCATTCCTATGACGTGTTGAGTCTCGGTTTTAATCGGTTTTGTTTGTGAGCCGGGGTAGGAATATTATTACTTTTCGAACTATTAGAGGATAAAGGGCCCCTGTGGCGATTTACGGACCAGCGGTTATTAATACAGCGGCGTTCACTAGTTTTAGAAGCAAGGTTATAGGGTTCGCTGTGCTACTGCTACATTTTTGAACCAAAACAATAATAAACAGACCAGTAGTGTTTAGGTACGATCTTGTTTTAGATAACGTGGCTAATGACTTTCTGGGGGCTGATAGAAAATCAGTGTTAGCAGTACTTTACGTTGCTCTCTTATTAGCGATTTGCTGTGAACATTTTCGGCGGCTGTAAATCATTTGTGAAGCTGTTTAAAACTTAGTTGTAACTTTTTAGTAATTTAGTCTGATATTACCGTTTTGTGTAAACTTTAGCCGGCTATAATTTATTTTAAAAGATGTTTAAAACTTAGTTGTAACTTTTCAGTAATTTAGTCTGATATTAGCGTTTTGTGTAAACTTTTAGCCGACTGTTATTTATTTCAAAAGATGTTTAAAACTTAGTTGTAGCTTTGCAGTTCAATACAAGCGTTTTGCTGTAAAAAAATTAGCCGGCTGTGATTTCTTTCTGAAGTTGTTTAAAGTTAGTGGTAACTTTACAGTAATTTGGTCTGATACAAGCGTTTTGCTTTGAACGTTCAAGCGAAGGTTAATTCGCTCTGGCTAAAGTGTTCGTAATGTTATGTCTGCTTTCCGTGTTTTGAATTTGTTATATTATTTTAGTACATCGCTGCCTAGGAAATGTGATGTATTTTCAAGTTTTTTCGAGTTTAGAAATGTCTATCAGGTTATGTTAATAAAATTTCTTTAGGCAGTTTGATTTTGTAATGCAATTTTCTTTATTTTAATTATTTTGGTAGTGTGTTATATTTTTTAAGGAAGGGGTATACATTACAAATACATTTCGATTTTCAAAAATCTTAACCTTAAAGCCCCCACAAACAGTCGATTCCTTTAATAACGTCAATCAAGTCGGCTTTAATTCAATCACCGAAATATCCTATTGTGTTGCGCTCAAAGGGCATTGTTCATATAATCCAGACCCGCCTATTTGGTTCTATTAGACCCGAACGTGAAGAATGGTTTCGGAATCTGTTTTTCAAAGAGACATTCGAAAGTCTAAGACCTGTAGGTGGCAATGTATAAGAGCGTATGGGTATGTCGTATTGCCATGAATCGGGGCGTGAAGTATTCTTGCCTGTAAAGACGAGCTATTAAATATATATTTGGAAAATGCGGTTGTAATGGATGGTTTAAAATCTTTTTGGCGACGGTTGATAAGTGATTGTATAGAATTTTTATTTTGCTGTGCGGTATTTCCATACAAGATATGTATATCCTGTATTTTATGTGCAATATGCATCAAAGAAACTAGAAAATTCGGCGCAGATGGACAGGTGGTGTGCCTATTGGGGATGATTTGTGTGCAAATATATATGATCGGGACTTTGGGAATGTGGCACAGATGGACAGGTGGTGTGCTTATCAAGGTTGATTTGTGTACGAATATATATGATCGGGACTTTAAATATGTGGCTCAGATGAACAGGTGGTGTGCTTATCAAGGTTGATTTGTGTACAAATATATATGATCGGGACTTTGATAATGTGGCGCAGATGAACAGGTGGTGTTCTAAACATATTATATGAGACATGCAACATAAGCATTTGGATTGGTAGCGCAGATGTACAGGTACCAACAGAGCTAATCAAGGTTGATTAGTGTAAACACATAAACGATCAAGACTTTAAAAA
The DNA here is from genome assembly GCA_000149265.1 of Ciona savignyi. Lineage (NCBI taxonomy): Eukaryota > Metazoa > Chordata > Ascidiacea > Phlebobranchia > Cionidae > Ciona > Ciona savignyi. The sequence goes on from CH002511.1 coordinate 273,636, forward strand.
GCGGCAGGTGGCGAATTGAACAAGGTTAACGCCACTACAGCTGTATTAGTTCAAAGCACATAATAGGGGTTTAGTGCCTGTTACACTGCTATCGCATTTCAGTTAAACATGTATTGTATTGCGACAGCATCGCTTCGATATGGAATTAATTTCCTCGCTCGCTGTCAATCTGTTTAATAAGGAAGTGGCCGAATAATTAACAATATGGCACGTGCTAACTAGGAAGCACTGATATTGATGTTAACCAAGATATGTGTGTGCAGTTGTGTCTTTTGGGGGTTGTATTGTGCTGGAATCCATGATTTTTGGATCGATTCGGATAAAGCTAGGTCGCGAGTTGTCTTACTCCGTTCCCTAGTCCGCAATCAACGTTTATCACCCAACAAACGGTCTCTATGATGTCATAAAACAGCTCGCTGCATCTGGACAACGGAGAACTGTACTGCCGTGCTGTAAGTGCTAATAGGGCCTTTAAATCCCGGAGGTCAACCATTTGCACAATTTTGAAGTCGCAGTTTGGTAACGGATACTACCCAGATCATAGCACATTTCGCTACAGACACTTTAAATCGAAAGGCTTAACTGAAACGACTAAAATTGGACTGTAAACTTCCGTAAACTCGGAAATTATATTTCGCACCGTAATGCATTGGATTGAACGAACTCAGCAAGAAAACAGAGCCACTTTTAACGTTTTTTAATGACTTTGAGCACTTTTTAACGGTATTCGATAACATATGAAAGAAATTATCGTTCTAAAATGTTTCAATGCGAAAAGTACTAGATGGCTTAACGGTTTTCCTAAATATAATCAATTGAATTATTGAACTTTTAGTTTTTAGAACTTTTTAACGGTACAGTTGGCTTAACGGTTTGCGCTCTCTATTTATAACCTTACAATTATTTTATGTTTTGACCTAATTAGCTTTGCGTGTCGTTTAGGCCACTTACAAATGGACCAAATGGTCGAAATTGTCTTTAAATTATGTAAACCAACGGAGGCAAGTTTGCTTTCAAGATCATTTTGTATTAGTTGAAGTTAGCTTGATTTATGTTGCTTTGGTGTCGCGAATGTCACTTTCATACCACAACTCTTCTTGCGCTAAAAGCAATCGAAATATTTAATTAGCGGAATGCTAGGGAATGTTCGAGCTGGGTTAGAAGAATTTTCCTAAGCGGACAGGAACAACTGCGCTTGAGAATATCGATTTTTTTTCAAATCTTTTTACCGCGTTTCTGAAGATCTTTAAGATGATTTGAAGAGCCTGCAACCTTGGTCGGTGGTTTGGAAACTGCACGACCTTATGTTCGGTCTGTGGCGCCGATAGAACCTGATCAAATAATGGAGTTTTGACAGAGAACTTGTACAGTGTATGTACAGGGCGGCTGTATTGCCCTGACAAGGTGTATACGCACAACAAAGCCATGTTACTTCGAGACGCCAGCGCTAAACAAACTTTATGGCGAAAGTCGCCCGACATTGAAAATAGGTTAGTTGAACGCGGACACAGTGAAAGAGAGAGTAGGAGAGAGAGAGAGAGAGTAGGATAATAAAGAGAAAAGGAATTTAGAGAATAAAGGAAACAAGGAAAGGATTAGCGAGAGAGGGGTAGAGCGTGCCAGTATGACTAATTAAAGTGCGAAATAAAGGAAAGAAATGACAACGAGCTTCTTATAGAACGGTTGTTGGAGCTTTTTCATTGTCAATCTCATTGATTTTCGGATCATTGCCAGCTGCGGCTGACGTTCAAAATGATCTGAATTTGTCCAGAAGGTGATGAAACGGTATTTGGACCGAGAGCAACTTACACATAAGGTCAGTGAGTTCAAGTCAATCCGGGAATTTAGAACGATTCTTCAGTTCAGTTTATTCATATTTTGCCCAAGTATTAAATAAGGTAAATAAAACAATCACGGAACAGGGACAGGAAAAAAACGGCAAAACGAACAGTCGTTAAAACAACGCATTTAAAAAGAAAATGGCACATATAAATAATTATAGCTGAAAATCAAACGATTTATTTTATAGATAATGTTTCATTACATTAAAGAATAAAAGAACAGTTTTTTTTAAGTAGTTTAAGTTGTAATTCCGGTTGCTTAGATTAAGTTATATTCCTAAGGTCGCCCTGTTAGTTATGTATGTTTTTATGTCGATTTTGCGGCAACGTCTAAATTTACCGAAAGTAATTAATTGATTAGTTATTAGACGTGTTTTAACGACTGTCAATTTGCCGTTTTTTTAGAGTTTTCCAAATTATTATCAAAGGTCCTGCTTCGTGTTTTCATCGTGGAAACAAAAAAAAACTTGTTTTTAAGTTTTGAAAATCGGCCTGACATGTTTCAGTTTTAGTAAAAGTTGTGGTTTTCCTTGATCGGTAGTTTAAATCGATGCATGGTTTTAAGAGTTGATGTAACTTGAAATACACGCCAAAACGAGACACGGAGTATGGATTCATGTCCTGTAGTGTAGATAGAGCTAATCAATGGACGCCCTCGAAACGTTCTTCTTAAGAAATAGAACAACGGATTTTAAAATAGACATGAAACCGGTTTTAAGTTAACTTAGTTTTAGTGTATGAATTGGAGCGCTTTTTTCCAAGCCTTGTGATAGTTTTAAAGACTAAAATTTACAAATTGTTAGAGTGGAGATATCTTTTTATATAATATATATTACTTTATTCTGTAAAACCAAACCATTGGTCTTTTTACATCAAAAACTAGCATATTGATTAGTTTACCACAATTCGAAGGAAAACCAATCAGACAAATGGCTTTTAAATGATTTCCATTAATAACCTTGCGTTCAAGGACACCGGAAAATTTCCGATTAATATTTCCGCCAACGGAAAATCTCTAAACCGATTAGACGGAAAGTAATTTCGCTTGATTAATGAAGTGATCCGATTTCCCGGCAGTTCCAAGCGGAAAATGTTCTCCGCTTATCCGATTTAAAACTTGTTTAATTGAAAATTCCTTGGGAAAGAACCAGCAATTAGACTGATAACGAATACGTTCCAAAAGTTGCAGCTGTGTTCGATTTAACGAAGTGTTTAAGGTTATTTATACAAAACAAACATGATTTTTTCTACAATTGTCGAAAATGATGTTTTATTGCTAAAACGTACATTTTATTAACCCTTTTTATGCATTTCCAGATTTATTAAGCAAAACACTGAAAATAATTTTACTGGCATTGCTTACAAAAATGAAGTCAATCTGTTTCATTGTCGCCCTGACAGTGCATATTATGACGTCACTGGCGTGCCCTCGCGCGTGCCGGTGCGACGAGAAACGAAAAATCGTGTACTGCAACGAAAGAGGCCTTCACAGCGTTCCGCACGGCATACCCACAAACACATGGATCCTCTATCTCCAACACAACCTTATCGGAAACAGCCCGAGTCTGGAAGCGAACTTGGCCAAACTCCAAAACCTTCAACGACTCTTCATACACAGCAACCGAATGACGTCGTTTCCGGCCAACCTCCCGTCGAGCTTGAAGTACATCTCCCTAACCCAGAACAACATAAAATTCATAGGGAAAACCGCTCTAAGCGGGCTCGGTAACCTCAAAGAACTTCACCTCGATTCAAACAACATCACAATCGAAGGGTTATCTGAGGACGCGTTTGCCCCAGCTGTTAAACTACAAGAACTAACCCTAACCCAGAACAGTCTTACCCTAATCCCGACCCGTCTCCCCCCGAATTTGGTCAGCCTCCGAATCGACGAAAACCGAATCAATGACGTCAGAGTGACGTCATTAAGCAGTTTAAAGAAGCTGATAATCCTGGATTTAAGCGATAACGAGATTTCCGACAGTTCTTTCGAGCCCGGATCGCTCCAACAGCTCGAGAGCTTGAGGACAATAGATCTAAGCGGGAATCGAATCACCAACATCCCGCAATTACCTGGAAACATCACTGAACTGCTGCTTTCTGACAACCGCATTCAATACGTCTTCGCGTCCCGTAGCCAGGATGGGGAATTCCCTACCCGCGGGGACCTTCAGGGTTACGCTCGCCTTAGAAAACTGGATTTGTCGTCGAATCAGTTGAGGAGCGTCGAAAAGGGAGCGTTCGCTAATCTCCCGTCAACAATCTCCGTCGAGCTGCATGACAACCCTTGGAGATGTGACTGCAATCTTCAGTATCTCAAGCGCTGGATGACGTACACGACCTCTGTCGTGCGCAGCAGCGAGGGAAACATCCGCTGCGCCGCGCCCGCCGTCTTCAGTGACGTCACAGTGAACAGCATCGACTTGGAAGCGCTCCGCTGCTCGCGCGGTTCGTATCGCTTTGATGTTTCCCGGGTTTCACAGACTAGTGTGACGATCGATTACGACGCGATAGCTGCAAGCGAGCCGCCCTACGTCACGTTCTCGATCATGTACGGCCCCATGCTCTGCGCCGAATGCTCCCTGCCTGATGACGTCACCGAAGAAGAGCGCTCTGCCGCTGCTTTGTGGATGGACGAGTACACAATCGTCGAATTGTCTTCCGAGACAAAGAAAATCGAAGATTTGGTCGCGGGGACGAAATACGCGATGTGTATTGTTACGTCATACCAGCACCCCGACGAAATCGGCGTCGAGCAATGTCAAGACGTCACCACTGACGTCATAGCGACGTCACCGCCCCAAAAAGCGGCCGGAGTTCCGTATTGGATTTATATAGCTGCCGGCTGCGCGGTGGTGTTACTATCGGCGGTCGCGATCGCGTGTTACGTGGTTTGGAGGCGACGAAGCAAAAACAGAATCAGCAAATCGCTGAGGTACAGACAACCGATACCACAGCAATACCTCCCTCAGTTTCTTATGTCTCCCGGGGCCGCTGCCCCGTTACCCCCCAACTCTTACCTTGGCAAGCAGTTACCGCTGCTGAACGCTAACAACGAATTCGACGTCACGTTGATGGTGCGTCCCGACGCGAACTTGTCACGTCACAGTGACTCTTGTTACAGCGACAGTCACGACGAGTCGGTGCACACTAGCGGCACCACGCGGTCGAACAATTGCGGAAGAAATTCCCCGGCGACGCAAAGCGAATCGCTCTTACCGCATAACCATTCTCCCCACTTAAACGATTCGGGGTTGTTTGTTTGACGTTTTTAATCTTTGCCATTTTTTATTTGCAGCATTTTTTAAATTTTCTACATTTTCGATATTTCGCCGTTTTCATTTTCGCATTTTTTTATCTGATTTTTTCCTTTTCTATCTTAAAAGTTCAGCAACCCATTGATTTTGTTTATTTTTTAGTCAACGTCAGCGTCGTTTTTGCAGTAAACTTAAATTTGCAACCGCTATTATAACACAATGATCATTAGTTTGTGCCACAATTTAAAACACTAGAGCGATTTTTCTAAGTTCACCCACCATAAATTGCTTTTATCAAAACTATCAAAATTTTTGTATTGAAACCTTTTAAAATTTTACTTTTTTACAAAATAACAAAACAAATACAGTCCATTTCACTTAAAATGGCTTTTTGGATGGGTGTGTTTGTACTGTCAATGGGAATGATGTGTCTGGCCGGTCCAGACTTGTTGCGTCGTTTTTGTTTCATAATAAAAACGTATTTATGCAGTTTTATCATTTTTTATATAGTTTTAATATAGATATACAATAATCCGGACGTTTTAGTATAAAACAGGGGTTGGCACACTTTGTAAGTCAGGGGGCAAAATTATTTTATTCTTAGACTCGCGGGCCAAGTGATCGAGTCGTCACTCATATAGTTTTTTACTGTTGATAAAAAACATTAATTAAATAAATATGGTACATTACTGGTTAAAACTAGAAAGCACTGTTGCGTCAAGTGCACACAAATATAGTTGTGACATCATACGTTATCTGTGACATCATAAGTTATCTGTGACATCATAAGTTATCTGTGACACCATAAGTTAGTTGTGACATCGCTATTTAGTCTTGTAACATGTCGATAACATTCGGCAGGCTAGAATTAATAACACCGCAGGCCGGATTCGGCCCTCGAATCGTAGTTTGTCTATATCTGGTCCTAAACATATAAATTATACAGTCGTGTGCCCGAGTAGTAAACTGCTATATATATTAAATTATGTGTATAAAAACGGTTAAAGCCACAAGTTTATAATGAGTTTCAAAGTAAGCTTATCAGCTAATTTACAAAACAAAATAGGCTTTTTGCAAAGTTTAAATATTCTATAAAGGAATGATATGGTAAAATGCATTACAAAGTGAAGGCCTAAAAGTGCAAAATTTATAAATGTATTTGAACGGTGCCCTAACTGACGGTTTAAAAATGTACTTTTTTATAAAATTATTTACAAATCACATCTTTAACCTTTAATTTAATAAAAAAAAACATAATAATATGCGAGAATTTCAAGATTTAATCTTTATTACGGTATCACTTTGCTTTGCAAAGCAATGATAATACTTATAAGGGTTTTGGTCAAATATATAGCCTACTTGGCAAGACATGGCTACATAATGTGTCACTAGATAGTACAATTTATGTATAGGTGACAACTAAACACATATTTTACTGCTATTCAGGCAGCCCTGTAACTTAACGCTCTTAAGATAAGCCTGGTTAGGCAATAACAGCTTATATCTAAACTGTAACATGTCAAAAATACGAAAAAAAATAATCGACAATTGCAAAACAAATAATGGTAAAAATATAATATCTGCCTAGTATATTTGTCTATATCGGTTGAATATTCACAAATCGAAATAATAAAAACTGGCGTCTGAAAAATACCACGACTAAAGCAGTAAGTTTAAACAAAAGCTCGTCAGGAATATAATTTGAAACATGCTAGACGAAGTAAAACGTATTTTGGCACAACTGTATATAGGTAAATTGTTTTAAAGTTTAATCGATGCAGTAATTTTACGTAAAATTGACATCTTCATTTAGTAGCCAAAATCAATGCAGAAAAACGGATCTAGGTAGGCTATAGGATAGGCCGATAGGATATTCATGTTTATCCCCATGAGTGGAAAAACCATCGGGGTTAACACACGACCAATCGTTAGATCACCTCGCGCTCACCGTCGGGTTACTGGAGCTATTGCAGTGTGTTATGTATGATACACACGTTCCTTTATTTTCAGCATAACCGGTTAATTCGCTTGGGTTCACGCAATGTCCGTTAAGTGCCTTGTCCAAGGACACAACCTACTAGCTAGCAACCAGTTTCGTACCTGCAACCCATCGGCTGAAAGGCGTCACACCAAACCACGAGACAAACCGGTCGGACACAAACCGTGTGGTAAACAACTTAGGACAAAACCAGCTATTTGTAGGTTATATTATAAAAATCTATAGGAATTTATATAAAAGTTAAAAAAAAAACTCCTATTGTGTAGTAATGTAAGCGTTTGTTTCATTTAAATTTCATCATACAAATACATGGTAAGTCAACATGTGTACAAAAAAGCAAGGCATGCAAAAACCTTACGTGCGCATCATGTATATATAAGCGTTTAGTTACCAACGCAGACGTGTCCTCGTTAGTATAGTGGTGAGTATCCCCGCCTGTCACGCGGGAGACCGGGGTTCGATTCCCCGACGGGGAGATACTTTTTATAATTAAGATCAAACCATATAACTTCACCAATACTAACTTAATTGCAATTCAAACTCTTTAATAATCATGAAATTTTCTGTTCTTTTTTACACCCGCGTATATTTTCTTGAATTGTTTTAATTTTTTTACATGACTTTCCATTTTGCTATTATAAAAGCGTTTTTTTTAATCATTGCCCTTTAAAGGAACAAAAAACAAAACTGCGCTAAGCTCGGCTAAACAGGCTGAACCAAATATGGGCAAACTGCGGACGAAGGCCAATTCCGGCAATGCCGGGTCTTTCACTATGGGACTAAATAGCGATGTCACAGTTATATTTGTTCGTAACTTGACGCAAAAGTACTGTTTGGGTTTAACCAGCAATGTACCGTATTACTTAGGTTATTGTTTTTTGATCAACATTGACAAACTATATGTGAGTGGCGACTCGATTACTCCTTGGCAGGCCAGTCTAACAATAAAACAAAATGGCCCCCCCTGATTAAAAAAGTGTGCCCACCCCTGTGCTAAACCCATGGAAATTACTAAGGCATGTAAAACAATTTAAGCGGAATTCAGATTTAACCATTATGCGAATGCTGGCGCTAGCTTAGAGAATATGTTTCCTTATTCTGTTTACAAATTTGCTTTGCATGACCAGTCATGGGTACGACATGCAAATTCACATTTTGGAACTTTAAATTGCACAATTTAAAGCTTAATCTGCGGAAGAAGTTTTGTTGACGTTTGACTTTTTACTTTCGATAAGAAACCTTCAACAAACTCGGAAATAAAAACCAGAAAACACCAAAATACAGTAAAAACAGGTCGAATACGGCCAAAGGATTATGGCTGCTAGCGGAGGTAAAACTTATGATTACCTTTTCAAACTTCTGCTGATCGGCGATAGTGGAGTCGGAAAAACATGCGTCTTATTTCGTTTTTCGGAAGATCACTTTAATTCAACTTTCATTTCAACTATAGGTAAGGTTTTAAGTATTAAATAGGGTGACTCTAATTACTGTTTGGAGCTACCGGAACCCTAACTGTAATGCTAAGATTGTAATTCTAACCCTAACATGGAACTAATTATCCGGCCGGTTGGTCTAACGGTTAAGTGCGTCGCCTTTCAATCGAAAGGTTGCAGGTGCGAATCTGGTCGCTAGCTAGTTGGTTGTGTCTTTGGGCAAGGTACTTTACGGACATTGCCTGAACCCAGCGGATTAATGGTTTTCTACCAAATTGAAGGAATGTGTCTATCATATCCAAAACACTGAAATAGATCCGCTAACCCGACAATGGGCGCGTGGTTATCTGACGATTGGCCGTGTGTTAACCCCCTTGGTTTTCCCATTCATGGGGATAAAGATGAATATCCTATTCTCGTACCCTCCAAGCAATCCAAATACCGGTCAATTAATACTACAGAATTGCCTTGATCACTTAGATTACAATGGAAAGTAAATATAACCCTGTTCCAAATACTAATCTCAACCCCAGAACTAACTTTAACGCTAACATTAATATCATGGCTTTTATAATTACGAAGTATTGTAAGCGGTCCAAGCGATCCTGTAGTATTTAGATGTACCGCCGGGCAATTGTGTGTTTTTAAGTCTCATCCCATTTACAGAATCCAATTGTTTTTGGAGAATTTATGGTGTCGTTATTGTAGTTTAAAATTTTCGTAAATGCATTTGCCACCACCTTTTAATGTCAAAGCCGTTGGTATCCTGACTGAGCACAATATGAAGATTTTTCTAGTTTTAATCCGTTTTCCCCTTGTGTTTAGTTACCTCATAAATAAACATTTGAATGCAGTTACTCTATTTTGTACAGGTCCACTAGGTCTGCTAGGTCCAGTGCTTGGTCCGCTAGAGTTAGTTTATTAGTGTTTAGGGCCGGGCACTGGACCTACCGGACCTGTACAAAATCGGTACCTCTAAATACTACAGGACCGCTTGGACCGCTTGGAGTGCATGGAGCGCTTAAATCGCTTGGATCGTTTGGAGCGCTTGGATCGCTTACTATACTTCGTATTTACAAAAGCCAAGATTTTAATGTTAGGGTTGGGGTTAAAGTTAGTTCTGGGGTTGAGATTAGTGTTTGGGACAGGGTTAGAATTGCTTTCCATAGCAATCTAAGTGATCCAAGCGGTCCAAGCGCTCCTGTAGTATTTAGAGGCACCCGTACAAAATAACAAAATATTCTGTGGGGCGGAGGGGTATTTTCGTCACTAACATAAGCAGGACGTTGTATATCATGAGGAGGTTTTGCTAATGTTAGTAACAAAAATACTTTGTCTGACTGGTTAGTCTGGCGGTTTAGTCCGACACCAATCAACTGAAGGGTCGCAGGTTCGAAACTTGTCGCTAGCTAATCTGTTATGTCCTTGGGCAAGGCACTTAACGGGCATTGCCTGAACCCAGCGAATATGGGTTATACCAAATTGAAGGAACGTGTCTACACAACACACTGCAATAGCTCCGGTAACCCGACGGTGGGCGTGAGGTGATATATACTCATTAAGTTTGATATTCTTCTTTACACAGGCATTGATTTCAAAATCCGAACTATTGATCTTGATGGCAAAAAAGTAAAACTCCAAATATGGTATGCTTATTTCTTATTTTACGTTCACTATTGAGTTACAGACTTTGTTGTTTATGTGTGATTATTCAGTCAAAAATATATGGCCATATTGCAAGAAAAACTTGTACTTTAGTGCACACCATATTCTGCTATTTTTACACTTGAAATTTATCAGATTTTTTTCACTGTATTTAATGCACTTAAAATGCAAGAATATACTGATCACTGGACTGCCCTTTCAACCTAATAATGGTCACCAAGCGTTTTTGACTAGTTGACTTTTTTAAACATTTCCATCTCTA
>CH002511.1:300113-310761 GCA_000149265.1 Ciona savignyi
CGGCAGAACCAGTAGACCAAACAGACGTGTGTACAAATCATGTCCACCAGACAAACCATATTCCCCCAACCCACAAGAACTGCCACAAACGAACGAACGCGGTTGGAATCGAACCCGCCACCTTCCGATTCATTTCTCGTCAAACGTTGCGTCACTGCAGTTCGTTGTTTGTGATGTCATAATCATATCATTCATGATGTCACATAGGTCATTGTCATCATTCTTCTTTCCAACCTCCGACAGATTAAACAGCGCCTCGTTCAGCGTTTGCGTCGTCGGGTTCCCAAATAACGCTTTCGAGAGGGAATTCTCACCCTGTTTTGTTTCCCCACCCCCTAGGTACCCGCTTTGACCCCATTTTTGTGGGGTATCCCCCTTTTCCGAAGTGTGGCTGAAAAAGCTGGGTAAAACCGGGGTTGCGGTCTTGGGTAACACTGAGGCGATTAGCGCGTCGGTGGTTTTGACCATGCTGGGTTCCACTGCTCGGTAGGCTTCAAATTTTAGCCCCGGTTGGGGGGATTCCCCAACTGTCTTTAGGGGTTCGGCAACCAGAGTGATATCAGACGCAGATATAAAATCGTCCAAAAATTTGAGGTCTGGATCGAACTGAAAAGAACGAGATTTTAAGGATTTTTTAACGAAAAATGTTCAGGTTTTACCAAGGAATGGTTGAATAATACTTTAATTGCTATAGAATCGCTTGGAACATTTTGATTGAGCGCTCGGGATCATATTTGTATAACATAAAAAGGCATCGCACTAAACCACCAGGCTATTACTTTACATTGTCCTTTACACCATGTTGGCCACTCTCCAGGTGTTCTGACCAGATTTTGGAGTTTTTAAATCTGATGATCTCGCATCTATCCCGGTCAAGCATTTAGTCAGCTTCCTTTAGGATACTGGCCGACTTTACCGCTATATCCCGGATCCATGTTAGCCCGGGGCGCTGGAGTAATGGGCCTTCCATGGCCTAATTTCCTGGTCCCGGTAGCTACTGTGGACCTGCCCAAACCACCAGACTAACCGGTCGAATAAAAAAATATAAACTGTGACGGTAGTTCCTTCTTACCTCAAATGGTTCTTTGAATATTTCTGTCAAAATTCCTCTTTCTTGCAGCATTTCCAGTTCTTTTAATTTCTATGGGAAATAATTTAATTTTGTTTTTTTACTGCTTATTACATTAAAGAAGAATGGCAAAGTTTATTTAAAACAGGAGACAGGTTAAAACGGGCAAAACTACAGTAGTTAAAACACGGCAGTAATTACAGAGCATAAACATGGCCATTTACTATACAATAAGCGCTACAAATATCAACAGCAAATTTATTATCAAAATTAATAAAATTAAAAAATTTAAATAAAAGTGTGCAAGCACGACCTTGTGAGAGGGTGGGAGGGACATTCATTATTCTAGATTAAAATGGGAAAAAAATCCTAAAATGAAATAAAATAAATGATTGAGACATTCCTTAAGTTTTCTTCAAACTTAAAAATTCAGCCGTTCTTGAGTGCTTTGCCCAAGATAGATAAGAAAAGGTCATAATGTTTGTAACTTAAAGCAAATAAGAAAAAAACTGAAGTTTCTAATGTCCTATTAAATATAACACCCTAAAACATGTACAGTAACTTAGGGCCAAAAATATGTGCGAGTAATACACGCGTGACACACGCCGTGCAAGTAAGAATTTACTCTTGCAAATAAAAGTTATAATTGCGGATTGTTATAATACCAGATTTAAACAGTTGTTACGTCATACAAACCACAGTTGCGAGCCATGTTTACTCTTGCAAAAAATAATCTAATTAAAGTTTACCGCCACCGTTTTCTATTCAACTGGCGTATAGAGGAATAAAAAAATTCCTTGGCAGGTTCGAATACTGGAGTCTGTAATATTTACAGCAGCATAAAAAACGGTCACGACAACCGATATAATCATGTTACTCTCGTAAGCTTCCACACGATAAATTCTTGTTTGATATAATTTTGACCCTGGTTACTTTATTGTGGTCTATGGGTATAAGGTAATTTAATGAATTACAACGTTAAATTGCCTTACCTACAGAGAAAAAAGTAATAAAATCAATAAGTAATGTTGCTTGTTTTTAGATGTGTTCTAACGACTGTCGTTTTGCCGTTTTCCCATTTTTTTTAAATCCTGATTTATGTTTTCATCGTGGAAACAAAAAAACTAATGTTTTAAAATAAACTAAACTAATGTTTACAGTAAATACCTGATTGACAGTGATTGATGGATGGCTGGATATTAATGCTTTTAACTGGTCTAAGGTGCAGGGCTCAAGCTCAGGTGATCTGGCCATGATTTTCATGGCACATGTAATTACGCATAACAAAATGAGTTCTTTATCTTCAAAATGCTGAGAAATGTGTTTTTAATTATTAAAAAAATGGGTTTCAATTTTTAATGGGTGAAATTTAAATTAATAAATCCTTTTTTGAGTTTTTGCTGTATTGTTTAAAAGAGAGAAATAAAATTTAAAATAAATCCATGTACACTTAAATAACTTTGCCAGTTAGCTTATTGGTAGTGCATGAAACAATCAGCCATAATGTGTTGAGATCAAAACCAACCATCGGCTAATTTGTATGTCCTTGGGTTATAGACAATGTCAGTAATTAATTATGACACTGATGATAGGATAGGATATTCATGTTTATCCCCGTGAATGGGAAAACCGGGGTTTAACTAAATGGGAAAACCGGGGTTTAAAAAAGGGGGTTAACACACAGGAAATCATCAGATCACCTCGTGCTCAGGTAAAGTCTGAAACAAGCACATGTCCAATCAAAATCTACACATTAATCCAGGGCAACTTTTGTATTCGGCGCGCCACATGTGGGAAAATGTAGTTCTTGGTGGGCTGGGAGGGTAAGTTATATAGGGGGGTGTTATCATGGGGGGTGGGTAAGTGATGTACTCGCATGTTTCCACTTTCTCTGGGTGAGTTAAAAGAACGTTTTTGGGTGTAGTTCTGGGTTAGAATGTGCTAATGGGCAGAGAGTAGTGGTTCACACCAGGGGTAGGTAACTTCTCTGTCGGCGGGCCAGATGTGGGAAAATGCAGTTGTTGGTGGGCCGGATTATTACATGAATGGTATTCAATATCTTAATTACAGGGTATGGTTATACAGTCTGCGGGCCAGATGTGGGAAAATGAAGTCCTTGGTGGCCCGGATTATTACATGAATAGTATTCAATATCTTAATTACAGGGTATGGTTAGATACAGTCTGCGGGCTGGTCAAAATCACTTTAAGAGCCGGACGAGCACAGCAGGCTGTATGTTGACCATGTCTGCATAAGACAATGCAATTAAAAAAATTTTCTCACCTTATTATCTTGGAAGGTAGTGGAACAACAATTACAAATCGAATCAATGATTGTCTGCGGACTGGTAGATTCTACGTAATGCCCATATTCGCCCATAACCTGAATGGTTTATATTTAGTTCGAAGTAGTTTTATATTCAATACTTAAAATTAGTTCGATACTTTAAAAAGTGGTTTAATACTTAAAAAATGGTTTAATACTTTAAAAAGTGGTTTAATACTTAAAAAAGTGGTTCAATACTTTAAAAAGGTAGTTAATATGTAAAAAAAAACAAGTGTAAAACTTAAAAATGTAAATTGATTTGGAAAAGTAAAGTAGTAAGAAACTTAATAAAAATAGATAATACCTATAAAAAAGGAATTTGATGCTTAAAAATTCCTTTTATTTGAATGAAAAAAGTAAATTTCCAAGTAAATGACCCAAACAAAGCGTAATCATAGTATTTGATTGAGAGATATATAAAAACTCACCCAGACTACTAAAACAAGATGAACGGCAGATAAAGAACCTTCCAGAAGGTTAAAGAAAAGTTTGACTTCATTTTCAATGCACTCTCTATTTGCTGTGGAAATGCTTTAATTTTTAATGTCGAAATAATGTTATTGTTTCCTTTAAATTTAGTGCCCCGAGCAAGTCTGCAAGTCTTTTGAGGACTTGCAGACTGATGTTGCTTTTACAAACTTTAAAGAATAAATGTCATGAGCAGGAAGGTGGCTGGCTTGATTCCCACTCTGTTTACTTTCTGTCCGACTGATTAGTCTAGCGGTTAAGTGTATCACTTTTCAGCCGAATGGTTGCTGGTTCGACACTGGTCACTAGCAAGTCGGTTGTGTCTTTAGCCAAGGCACTTTACGGACATTGCCTGAACCCAGGAATAATGAGTTCTATCGAATTGAGGAACGTTTGAATCACTCACTGCAATAGCTCAGGTAACCCGACGGTGGGTGCGAGGTGATCTGGCGATTGAAAAAATATTATTTTCCCGCGGCACACTTAGCATTGTCTTGCGGCACAGTAGTGTTTCGTAGCAGACTGGTTGCGGAGCACTGGTGTAGGGGGGACAGCTATTAAGGCAGAGTTACCAGTTACCTTGTGCCAAACAAACTTGTATTTTTTCACAAGTTTCCGGGCACACGTTTTCACCACCAGATGCCAGAACAGAGTGCAGCATCTTCAGCAACCACGAATTTTCAGTTGAAAACGTGAGGAAGAATTAAGGAAACTAAAAAAATTAATTGAACAGCAAAGGCAATGAAATCAGGGCTGAAAATCCATGCGAGTAACACATGAAATCACTCGCGTGACGCACGCCATGCGAGTAAGAATTTGCAAATAAAAAACTATTTAACGTTTACCACGACCAGTTTCTATTCAACTGGAATATAGCGTTTTTATTATACATATAGCGCATAAGAATACCGGAGTCAATAATTATCCATGTTACTCCCGTGAAAGATTTACTTGCAATACTCGCGTGAGCTTTCACACACAAGTGAATTCTTACCTGCCCGAAATTTGATGGATTTTTGGCCCTGGTGATTATACCTAAAAAGCAACAGTAAAGCTTGGCTAAATATCGCCTGAATTCAATGGATTAATAGTCTGAACTGAAACTTAGAATATCTCAATCATACACAACAAACTGCATGGCTCTATATACCTTACAGTGGGTGTGACATAATCTGGCAATTGACCATATACATCCACTGCTCCCCATTCACAGGAATAAATCTGAATATTTGGACTTAATTTAAAATACAATATAAGTATCCTACCTTATATGGATAAAATATTTATGTTTATCCCTCTGAATGGAAAACCTAAGGGGGTTATCACACACAATCGTCAGATCACCCTCGCGCCCACTGTCGGGTTATCGGAGCTATTGCAGTGTGTTGTATATGATAGACACGTTCCTCTCAATTTGCGTAGAACCCATTTATTCCACTGGGTTCAGGCAATGTCCTGTAAAGTGACTGTGCCCAAGAACACACACCGGACTAGCTATAG
Organism: Ciona savignyi; assembly: GCA_000149265.1. Taxonomy (NCBI): domain Eukaryota; kingdom Metazoa; phylum Chordata; class Ascidiacea; order Phlebobranchia; family Cionidae; genus Ciona; species Ciona savignyi. Next base: position 305,476 of record CH002511.1, read on the forward strand.
ACCAGTTTCGAACCTGCAACCTTTGGGTTGAAATACGCCACACTAAACCACCAGACCTAACCGGTCGGGCAAATGTTTCAATAATACTGTTTTAAATATTAAAACAAAAGGATATTTTTCCGCTGTCATTGCGATTTGACGACTGAAATTCGTCGTGAAATATTTGTCCGTTGACGTCTCTTTTAGCTGTGCAGTCATGTGATCGCATATGACTTTGTAATTGGTTGAATTCGTTAAGCTTCTGACAAGACTTAAAGTCTGAAAGAAGGGGAAATGGTATAAGTCTGATTTTAAATTTCTTGTCTGCTTCCAATGCTTGTGGTTATGTTTATCATGAAAAGTAGTGAAATAATTAATGTTAAAATAGGATATTCATGTTTGTTTCTGTGAATGGGAAAAACAAAGGGGTTAACACACGGGCAATCGTCAGATCACCTCGCACCCATCGTCGGGTTACCGGAGCTATTGCAGTGCATTGTGTATGATAGACACGTTCCTTCAATTCGGTAGAACCCATTAATCCGCTGGGTTCAGGCAATGTCCGTAAAGTGCCTAGTCCAAGGACACAACCGACTTGGTAAAATCTTTTCCATGGCACACCTAGCATTGTCTTGCGGCACAGTAGTGTGTGGCTGCACACTGGTTGCGTAGCACTGTTATAGAGGGCACAGTGCAGTGTGGGTGAAGGTATTATGTTATTTTCTTGTCTCTGTCGTCTCTTTATTAATAAATGATAGAATACTCATTTTTTCCAGCCAAAATAAAATCCTTTTTATTGGTAAAGTAAAACTGAGTTTTGGTATAAAATATTATTTTCCCGCGGCAGACCTAGCATTGACTAGTTACAAAGTACTGTTGTATAACACAGTGTCAGCTCTTTTTTAACGTGACAAAAAATCACCAAACCTGTTTTTTAACAGTTATATCGGGATGGCTTAGAGATTTCATGATTATTCCTTGAAACTGAACACAACAACCAGAGTCCACAGTTGTCAGTTCGCTTAGCAGTTGAAGGCCTTGGAATTAAAAAGATCAGTACAAGGATAGGATAGGGTATTCATGTTTATCCCTATGAATGGGAAAACCAAGGGGGTTAACACACGGGCAATCGTCAGATCACCTCGCGCTCACCGTCGGGTTAGCGGAGCTATTGCAGTGTGTTGTATATGATAGACATGTTCCTTCAATTTGGTAGAACCCATTAATCCGCTGGGTTCAGGCAATGTATGTTAAGTGCCTTGCCCAAGGACACAACCGACTAGCTAGCGACCAGTTTCGCACCTGCAACCTTTCGATTGAAAGGCGACGTACCTAACCACTAGGCTAACGGGCCGGACGCTGTTAAACCACAAGACCCAGACAACCTTCTTTAAAAAAGCAAAACAATACATATCAGCTGGTTTTGATTCTCCCACCTAATTATTTAAGTTCGTGGACCAACTCGATACGTTATTTCTTCCTCCGACAAAAAAACAACTGAAAATCACTTACCAATTAGCACTAAATTGGGTTGTTTTGAATGCAAGAAAGAACCCAAACAGCTTAAAACTGCTTGAAAGAGTTGGTGATTTGGATCGAACACTTTAGATACTAAGTAAGTGCATTCAGCTAACACAGCATAAGACATGGTGTTTTTCAAGCCCTGCAATTTATTGGTGTTTGATTATAACAATGATACAACTGTTAGTTGGTAAATGTCCGACCAAATAGTCCGAAAAAGGTGGTTTAGTGTGAAACTGATGCATTTAAATGAAAGGTTGCAGGTTCGAAACTGGACGCTAGCTAGTCTGTTGTGTTCTTAGTGAAGATTTCCTGAACCCAGCGAATTAATGGGTTCTACTAAATTGAAGGAACGTGTCTATCATATACAACACACTGAAATAGCTCTGGTAACCTGACGGTGGGTGCGAGGTGATCTGACGATTACCCGTGTGATAACCTCCTTGGTTTTCCATTCATAAACATTAATATCCTAGCCTATCGTTAAATTGATCTTTTCAAATAAAAGGACTATGGTATGTCACAGATAGTAGGTTGCTTGAAACGAATCAAGATATAAAACAAATCATAGGTTGCCCTAATCCAGTAGATTAAAATATTTTTTTGAAAATGGTATCAAGTGTATACTGGTAATAAAAAGTTAAAAAAACAAGTGTATTTTTTAACTCACAAATTCAGGTTATGCAGTGTCTGCTAAATGCCTTGTCCAAGGACATAACTGACCAGCTAAAAATAGCATTGAATATATCACTTTTTAATAATTGTCTGACAGGCTATACCAGACATGGGCAAACTATGGCCAGCAGGTCAAATCGGTCCGTTGGGTCTTTCATTCTGTCCCGCTGGATGTTATTCACATGTTGCGGGACTAAATAGTGATGTCCCATATAAATTATGATGTCCCATATAAATTATGATGTCCCATATAAATTATGATGTCCCATATAAATTATGATGTCACAGGTAAATTATGATGTCACAGCTAAATTATGATGTCACAGTTAAATCATGATGTCACAGGTAAATTATGATGTCACAGCTAAATTATGATGTCACAGTTAAATCATGATGTCACAGGTATATTATGATATCACAAGTAAATTATGATGTCGTAAGTAAATGATGATGTCACAAGTAAATTATGATGTCACAAGTAAAATATGATGTCACAAGTAAAATATGATGTCCCAACTAAATTATGATGTCATACATAAATTATGATGTTACAGAAAAATAAAACCCTCATCCGCACAACACCCACCTGTGCCCTGTTTATTATTTCTATGAGCACAGCACCAATTGCGTCTTTGTCCGTCAAACTCTCCCAACATAGAGATAATATTTTCAGGATATTAATTTGTACCCAAGGTGCAGGCACACCCTGTCGACTCATGTACATTGGAAGACGATTTTTAACAACTTGTTTTAGAACGTGAACAAGCTTAGTCGCAAATTCTTCTCGGTGGGCCGGATTTGCCTTAAAAATAATAAATTACGCTTAAACACATAAAAATAGCTTAAATACATCAAAATAGCTTAAATACATAAAAATAGCTTAAATACATAAAAATAGCTTAAATACATAAAAATAGCTTAAATACATAAAAATAGCTTAAATACATCAAAATAGATTAAATACATTTTTCTGAAAAAAAAGTTAGGATATTCATGGTTATCCCTGTGAAAGGGAAAACCAAGGGGGTTGTTAACACAAGGAAAATCGTCAGATCCCCTCATGCCCATCAAATTCATTAAATTTTACTAGATATGGTTAACTATAGTCAAATTGGCCTAAAAAACAGTTAATTAAGATAATGTTAAGGAATAAAAATGTGAATTTAATACTTTTTTTACATTGGCATTTTACCGATAGTTAAATTTATTTAATTATTTTAAAAATGGATAAGTTTATTTTTAAATTCATTCAATTGAACTTTTTTGATTGTTTTATGATGTCAGCCTAAAGGAAGATGATATTATTGTAGAATTAGGTTAAAATCGCAAAACGCACCTTTAAAAAGCTGTGGAGATAGGGAAGAACTGCTGCCATAACCTCTGGGTCCTTGTCTGAGAGGCCTTGCTTCAAATGGCGTTGACAGTTTTGCACAAACTCTGGCGCGACTTTGTACAACTGCCGCAAAACAGCGACGCTTTTGGCGCGAACGTTGCCATCCGAATGCGACAACCTCTTCTCAACAATCGGAAGCAAAACAGGAACAATGTCAATTGTCGCGATATGCGCCATGGCACCCAGCGCCGTGGCGATGACGACAGGGTATTTTGAAGCCACGTCTTTTATGATCGTGTTCACAGCTAGGTAGACTATTTCACTGTCACAATTTTCAACCAAAGACGAAAGCGCTAGATAGCCAAGTCGTTTATCGCCCACCGTTTTTGATCGTTCAATAAAGGTGATGACTATGGGACCCAGATCTTGAAGTTGCGTTTTCGTCAAACTTGAAAAACTCAACTGACAGCAAAAAATTAGCGTTACCAAACTCTGCCGCTGTCTTGAATGTGAGATTAGGGGCATTCCATCTTTTAATTGCAACAAAAATCTCGATAGTATTTTCCCTTCATGTTTACTTGAGCGCACATTTTTCGAAATTTCATTCACGAAAGACTGTACGGTGATAGCGTCTTCATCTAATTGTGATTTTCTTTTGAGATAATCCAGAGCAAAACTGAAGGATTTCGCCATAACGTCAGACATCTTGAGCAAGATGAACTACCGGTACTGCAGATAACCAAATTCAATTTATGCCTTTGCTGCTTTGTTAAAGTACCTTAATAAAGATGAGTATTTATTTCTGATTACAGAAGCAGCAAAAATGGTAAAAGTATAGATATAAAAAATACAATTTTTATATTTCATGTTTATCCCTTTGAATGGGAAAACCAAAGGGGTTAACACACAGGCAATCGTCAGATCACCTCGCGTCCACTGTCGGGTTACCGGAGCTATTGCAGTTTGTTGTGTAAATATATATATATATATCAGGATATTTATGTTTTTTTACCATTTTTTTAAACCACTTTTACATTCATCTTCCAGTTATCGAAACTATGGTCATATTTTATTACAACATTCCAACAATTTTAATACAACCGAATATTCTAGTGAAATCAGGAAATATCTGTGAAGTGCATTGAAGAAGAACACAAATTAACAAATCAGTACCTGGTTTTGATCCAACAACCTATCGAGCCATAGTAAAAAGTGGGAAGGAGGGAAACTGCTCCCTAAAAATATGGAAACTAATTTTCACCCTGTCCAACTGTTTTAAAACACTAATCTAGACCACACAACTAACCCTTACTTCAACCCAAAGTTTAAAACTGATTCTAATGTAATAATCTTTATTTTAGTGTGTCGTTTCACATCCTTCCCGCTTTCCCTTCTTTTGTGTTGACCTCTAAGACAGCTGTCTTGACCAACGACAACCAATTGTGGCTGGTTTTGATCCCAAAACAACTTTATGCGATTGCAAACAGACGAAAAAAGATAGGAGTATCTTATCCATTCCTAGCGTACCAAACTACCACATTATATCGCTATCTCTGATTACTACAGGATGGCTTGGATAGCTTACTATACTTTGTAATTACAAAAGCTATGATATTAATGTTAGGGTTGGGGTTAAAGTTAGTTCTGAAGGTTGAGATTAGTGTTTGGGACAGTGTTAGTATTACGAGTGCCTCTAAATACTACAGACCACTTGGATCACCTAGATTACTTTCCATAGCGATCTAAGCGCTCCAAGCTGTCCAAGCGATCCTGTAGAA
>CH002511.1:315239-330498 GCA_000149265.1 Ciona savignyi
TGTTGCTGCATCGGGGATTTTTAACAATTGCATTAAGCCAGAATCAACCTTTGACACATAATATATTCTCATTATTAACACACTCGTCTTACTAAAAATGTTTTGTATATTCTTTACTAACAAACTTTTAATATGAAACACATACATAATGTGGAAGAATGGACTTAATTTTGATTTTTCCTTTTAACGGTGGAAGGCATGCAGCGGTTCGCCTTGTTTTCACTTCAATTCAAACATCCGCGATAAGATGGACGTCATCCACTTAAAACTGCATTATGGCGCCAGTTATTGATCGCGTGCAAAGGCTGACCTGAAAAACATTATGACGTCAATTAAGGGTCAGTGTTGTTTGATCTCTGGAAATCATTATGACGTCAGTTATTGCTCGGAGTTTGCTGGATTTTGATGGGGTTCCCGTGGGAAAGACCAGCTAATGGGTCTATTTTGGGCGAACAATCACACAAGATGTTGTCGCAAGAGTGAGAAGCAGAGAATCTATAAGTGGTTTTGGAGAGAAAAGATTACATGAATAAGACCAAAAACGGGCATCATGCAGTTTTCTCTTAGGGATTGGAGCACCAGATAAATACGGATGTTTGAACGTCAGAAAGGGACTGGCTGACGCACAGAGGGAGAGGGAACGAGGCTGAGACCGAGGTGACTGCCACCTGGCGCGTTAAGCGCTAGGTTATTGAGACTTTGTGGCATAGTTGACAGAAGGAACAAGACAAAAGTCGCTTCTGCCGGAATAACGTCAAACGTTGCAGTGGTGACCTTCCGACGGTGATTTTGAACTTAAACGCAACCTACCGAAGTCTGAAGAGTGGATACGAAGATTTCAACCGAGCAGACCCTACTGTTCACGAGAAAACAGAAGTCTGATCAAAGCAGAAGTCTGTTTAACTTTGTGCAGTAATCAAGTGAGCTAGAAGAATTGCTTTTGAATGAAGCTCACCGTTTATGTTTATTCAACATTTCCTTCGAGCATGATGAGGGAAAATTCAGCGACGATATCAAGCAAGCAAAGAGCCGCAAATCGTCCTTCAGCCATGTTGTTTTAACCAGTTGGTCACTCGACACCAAACTGGAAGGCTCTGTTTGCAGCATAAAAGCAAGCAAATGTTCGAGTTTAAAGACTTTGAATCAGCGATGCTCTCAGTTTTTCAGAAGTTATGAAACTGAGCGAAGACTGATGTAGAAATCGACACCATTACACATCACATTTCTATATCACGGTGGAAAAGGTTTGAGTGTGGGCTATATAATATTGCATTTGATTTAAATCCCGAGAAGGCACATATATATTTGCTAGAGTTTATGAGAACTCAATAATTCTGTTATTTTTGCTATCGACTTGATATGTTATTTATATTGCTTGATTTACACATGTCTATTTTCCGGGAAAATCAACCCGAAGAGATTACTGCGGAATCGCAAATCTATTATGTTTCTTTATTGCTTAATATTACCGCCCAGGTTACTTAAGCAAATCGCTGCTATATGCGAAAACAGCCAAACGGCTTATATGTATCAAGCAAAAATATGAAAATAACTGCCTATAATGGCCTTTAAGCAAAATGTGTTGCTGCATCGGGATTTTTAACAATTGCATTAAGCCAGAATCAACCTTTGACACATAATATATTCTCATTATTAACACACTCGTCTTACTAAAAATGTTTTGTATATTCTTTACTAACAAACTTTTAATATGAAACACATACATAATGTGGAAGAATGGACTTAATTTTGATTTTTCCTTTTAACGGTGGAAGGCATGCAGCGGTTCGCCTTGTTTTCACTTCAATTCAAACATCCGCGATAAGATGGACGTCATCCACTTAAAACTGCATTATGGCGCCAGTTATTGATCGCGTGCAAAGGCTGACCTGAAAAACATTATGACGTCAATTAAGGGTCAGTGTTGTTTGATCTCTGGAAATCATTATGACGTCAGTTATTGCTCGGAGTTTGCTGGATTTTGATGGGGTTCCCGTGGGAAAGACCAGCTAATGGGTCTATTTTGGGCGAACAATCACACAAGATGTTGTCGCAAGAGTGAGAAGCAGAGAATCTATAAGTGGTTTTGGAGAGAAAAGATTACATGAATAAGACCAAAAACGGGCATCATGCAGTTTTCTCTTAGGGATTGGAGCACCAGATAAATACGGATGTTTGAACGTCAGAAGGGTCGGAAGAGAGAGAGTGAACGAGGCTGAGACCGAGGTGACTGCCACCTGGCGCGTTAAGCGCTAGGTTATTGAGACTTTGTGGCATAGTTGACAGAAGGAACAAGACAAAAGTCGCTTCTGCCGGAATAAACAAAGAACAAGTTGACAAGCCGCAAAGGAAAACGAACTGTCTATTAAACGCATCGCGCAGTTATTCCGACGCCAGTCGGTCCCGCGAATCGAATCCCGAGTAAAGTGCATTGATTTATTCGTGTGTGCATATTAACAACGTTTGACAATAAACTAACCAACGTTCAATAAGCGTGGACTCGATCTTTGGAAGTCGGATATCGGAGTCAGCATATATTCGAGCCACACAGAGGGCAAATCTACCCTCGACTAACCTCGAACGTTGCAGTTAACCTACCGCAAAAACGTCAAACGTTGCAAGACACATCAGCACTTAATCTTGTTCTGACTTCTTCAGTTGCGGTCTTGCATACTTGAATAACCATTTGGAAGTTTCGCTGCCATATATCAGCTTTGTTGGCAAATACCCTCCAGAAAGCTGTTATTTTAGCTTCTTTCTCACGTACGCTGGCGTCACAATCGGCATTGTCACGTGGATATATTACGAGTAAGTAGAGACAGTTAAGAAACAATCGTGTTTAGTTATTATGGGTCCCATTTGGATAACTGGGAAAAATATTGTTTTTGTGCGCTTTTTTTCTTTTTTTGTTTATCAAACGCTTGAAATGCATCACATGTCGCCCCAACATCTACCAGAAGGAATAATGGAATCGCAATGAAACTGTATAACTTGTTAGACAACATGATCTAGATATGCAGAAACAAAAATTTTGAGTGGTAAATTTAGGAAGATTTCCCTGGTTCGTTAAAGATACAAACGGTATTTTTTTCTAAAAATTTTATTTTATGGACATAACGCTATAAAACGGCTGTTAATGTCCAATCGTTTAGTCTGGTGGTTAAGTGCGTCGCTTTTCAACCAAAAGATTCTAGGTACGAAACTGTTCGCTAGCTAGTCGATTGTATCCTTGAGCAAGGCACTTTACGGACATTGCCTGAACCCAGCGGAATAATGGGTTCTACCAAATTGAAGAAATGTCATACACAACACACGGCAATAGCTCCGGTAACCCGACGGTGGGCGCGAGGTGACGATAGCCCGTGTGTTAATCCCCCTTTCAAATTCATAAAGATAAACACCCTATCCTATTTATATTATTTTGTGCCAAGACTCAAACTATATTCGATAATCGACTAGCGAGAATTAAACCTTAATGCATTTTGCAGGTATGTTATACATGTAGACCGGGACACCATACTTAATGCAATAACCTTGGTGAGTGGGCTATCTTCTGGGCTTGGATTGGGTATGGTGGGCGCCTTTCAGGTTTGTGTTGTTGTAGTTTATTCATTTTTTGACCCAGTATTAATTAATAGCAATTGTTAAAGCGACTGAAGCTGTTTTTTAAATCAATTTTACATTCAGTGTTGCTAAAAAAACATTTCAGTTGTCAAAAATTTCGCCAGACCATAATGACGTATTATTTGGAATACTTTAGAATTTAGATTATTCTTCAGAATTTCCGATATGCCTATAGCAGTGCTACGCAACCGCTTTTTTCGCTCGAGCCACATTTAGAAACTTACTAATTTTGACAGCACATTGCAGTCAAACTGTACATTGGGAGGTCTTCTGACAAGCTATCATAAACATTTGATATTATATTAGCGAGGTGTCTGATGGCCGCAATATTAAAATTGCAAAAACTAAAATCCATTTATTTGTACAAAACTGTGTTAAAATATTATTTTCCCGCGGCACACCTAGCATTGTCTTGCGGTACAGGGGTCTATACCTTTCAAACAGGAGTGTGCAGCTTCTTAAGTCGGCGGGCCAGATGTGGGAAACTAAAGTCCTTGGTGGGCCGGGTTATTGCATGAAAAGTATTCATTATCTTAATAACAGAGTATGGTTAGATACAGTCTGCGGGCCGGACAAAATCCTTATACAGGCCGGCTCGCGGGCCTTATGTTACCGAGGCCGGGAAAAACTAAAAAGAGGGAAAGCGGGTAGGCAGGTATGCGGGAAACTGCACACTAAAATAAATATTAGGTCACTATAGTAAGTTTTAAACATAGGGTTAGGGTTAGTTCTGGAGTTGAGATTAGTGTTTAGGGAAAGGTTAAAATCAGTTTTTATAGTTTTAGTGAGCAGTTTCCCTCCTTCCCGCTTTCCCTCCTTTTAGTGTTGCCCCCCATGCCTGCTTTAAAGCATGGACCACCTCAATCTTTCACTTTTAGGTGCAAAACGTACCGATTTTGCATTACGTTGGATTCACCTTGGCAGCACTTGGACAGCTCGTATTCGGATGGTGCGTGGTGGCGATATCATGGCACCAGCTTGTCCATAAAGCGCATGGATGGGGAATTGTGTATCTGAGGATAATCCTCGTCACGCTTAGCACAATGCTGTTTATTGTCTGTATCCTTTTCCATACAGTTTGTGTTGTTAGTTCGAAGTGTGCTGTGGTAGCAAGACCAATATGACAAAAAGTCAAAAACAACAGCTACATTATTGGCGTGTCCTTAAACAGGTCTCTTTCGCCATAATTTTTACTTACTTGGCTCGGTCAAAAAAGAAAAAAAAGCATTGTACGTGTGTGTACGGTCGTGTGGCCGAATTGGTTTACGCGACCGATATACATATACCGACTCAAAAACGATTGTAGTCACGATCTTAGGGCTAACACTTGGCTCGGTAAAAAAAAAACACCATGCGTTTTTCCATGCTAAGTATACTATTCTAAACTATAAACCTACTAACGCAGGAGCTGTCACTTAATGTATTGATTTATTATTTTTCACTTCGCTTTTATTCCTTAAAATTCTTAATTTTCTCAGTCGCCATTACTTTTGCACTTCGACATGCTCAAGACGTAAGTTTTTATTACTTAATTTTTCTAATTTGACCTGGATGTACTAGGATAGGATATTTATGTTTATCCCCGTGAATGGGAAAACCAAGGGGGTTAACACATGGGCAATCATCAGATCACCTTGCGCCCACCGTCGGGTTACTGGAGCTATTGTGGTATTTTGTGTATGATTTACACTTTCCTTTAATTTAGTTGAACCCATTAATCCGCTGGGTTTAAGCAAGTGCCTTGCTCTATGCAACCGATTAGCTAGCGACCAGTTTTGAACCTAAAATCTTTGGGCCTTAAAGGCGACGCACTAAACCCTCTGATCTGACGAACAAATGCTTGATTCCAGGCGTCATACATTCCCCCGCTATATAAAAAAAATATTGAATAATGTAAGAATCAAAACCAAGTCTAAAAATAAACATAAAAGAGCGTTCTGGTCGAACGGTTAACGCTGCTGTTTCTCACATTCATAAGCTTTTATATTTAAATTATATTTAAAGGTCGGGTAACAATCCCTTATAAAATGTTTAAGATTTTTTTACCGGGCTCAGTTTCGATCCCATGATGGGTTCGTCACTCATACCGTTTGTTATATATGTAACTGGTATATAAATCGGTCGTTAACCATTCGGCCACAAGACCGTTCATGTCTTTCATTTTTCCAGGAGATAAAAGTTGCTCAAAGTATACCAGCGGTGGCAGAATGGTGTTTACTTTTGATCGAAATGCTTTTTATCTGCTCCCTGTCCTTCGACTTTTTAAGAATTCGGACTCTCGACCTTACGCTGACTGTCACTGCTCCGGCATATGTAGAACTGAGGGGGCAAAATGGCGTTCATAGATAGACCTAAGAAAACGTTTAGACGCACTTCCACAATTAGCTTGTGTTAATAAACTTTACTTCGGTCTATCTTACTTCGGTCTAAGTAAAAAACTTTACTTCCGTCTAAATGCCGAAGAAAACGTTTAAAAATATCTTCGCAATTATTTTGTCTAAAAAACTATACTGGGCAGTTTTCCTGACAACTATTTGGCAGTGTATTGTTATTATTTACTAGAATTGTTGTACATAGCCGGATGAGTAAGTCTTCAACTTATATTTCCTTATCTTGAATATGAGCAAACAGCAACTATAATATATTTAAATCAAATTTAGTTGGCTTTACTTTTTTTTTAAATTTAATTGTGTGTTTTTCATATAAAGACAGACTAATTGCACAGTATAACAAATATATATTATATATTGCACTATGTAATGTATATATTGCTATTTTATGTGTTCTGTTCTGAGTTGCAATGACCTCCATTTGATAAAGAAAAAGAACAAAATTCAATGTGTGTTACGAACTATTTTTGCAAATGTGTTTTTACTTGTGCGTGATAGATCTGGAGAATTGAATTAATTCATTTAACATTCAACCGCGGGTTCATGCAATCGTGTCTTATTTAGTCTTTCTTATTACTGTTTTAATAATTTTTGGCTGGTGTACTCCATGAGTTTGATCATTTGGCCGGCCCGTTGGCCTAACGGTTAAGTGCGTCGCCTTTCAATCGAAAAGTTGCAGGTGCGAAACTGGTCGCTAGCTAGTCGGTTGTGTCCTTCGGCAAGGCACTTTACAGACATTGCCTGAACCCAGCGGATTAATGGGTTCTACCAAATTGAAGGAACGTGTCTATCATATACAACACACTGCAATAGCTCCGGGAACCCAACAATGGGCGCGAAGTGATCTGACGATTGCCCGTGTGTTAACCCCCCTTGGTTTTCCCATTCACGGGGATAAAGATGAATATCCTCTCCTATCCTAAAGCACACACTAATCTCCTGAAACGCAGTAGTTAAATTTTGCAGGTCGGTTGTCGGTGGCCAACGTTATCAATGGATGGTTATAAATACGTTTGTCGTCAACGTTGCAACAACGTATGACTGTACCGCGTTGGCCCTCCGTCATATTTTAACGTTGATGTAACATTGGGCTTAGGTTGAATTTGCAAGGTTGGCAAATAAGTTTTATTTAGGTTGTCCGAATCAGACAATTAATACAAATTTACGACCCCTATTTGTAATAGTGACGTTGGATTTACAGTATAGTAAGTCGGCCCAGTCCAAGAAACGCATAACAATTGTTTACGTACATGTTTCGGGTACGTTTTCTCGCTATGGCAATGATTGCTACAAACTATTGATGTGCCTTGGAATCAGATTCGCTTTCTGTCGGCGTTGACACAATAGAGGTCCAATATTTACCTCAAAAGCTGTTTAACACCAAGATCTTACAGCTAATTTCAAATATTTCTTATCATCATATTAAAAGAGAGCTGGTGACTGCATATTTATTATATTTGCCTATTCGATTCAGCCATTGATTAATTGAATATCTAAATTGTTTTTTATGTTGTGTTTTGGTTGTTCAAATATACATTATTAAACAAAAATCGTTTAGTTTGTTTGGTTTAATCGGGTTCGCAAATAAATTACGAATTGCAAATACAAAGTTTAAGTGATCTAACAGGTCCCTTTATGACGCAACACAACTGCTGAGTTTAAATTGCATGCCTTAATGATTTGGAAATCCCATTGTTACGCAACAGATTAACACCCAGCTCTCCGGATTATCGAGCATTTTGCCGCCAAAAGAGTTTGGGTTGTAGCAGCGCTCTGCTTTTTGACGGGTGTTGAGCAGGGTAACGACAAGAGGGGAACAGAGGTTAAGTATTTTATTAGGTATTTACGCAAGCTGCAGCATGGAAGAGCACTGTACACAGGGCATAGCTTAGGTAGGAAGAGTGAAAGTTGAGAGAGCGGCTAATCCAAGGGAGGACGTACCGATAGTTCTTTCTGATATTCAGGAGTTGTACACGGTTTATATAATATTCGTAACAGGAAACACATGTTTATACACAAGGCTTGGCATGCGTTAAACAGAACGCGGGAAACAATTCATCGACTGAGCTGTCAAAACAGGAAATTAATCGCGACTTCCCATGCACAAAATAATGGACACATGGCATAACGACCTAATTGTTAAAATATACAGAAATGCAATTCTAAACGTGTGGGATTCCCACAAGGTAGAAGGGCTTTGTAGTTTTCTGCTATTTGATACACAACAAAAGATTAGGGTAGGTAGGTAAGTGTAGTAGCATCATCGAGCATTTTGCATTTTGTCGAGTGGCGACTCAGTAATTTGAGAAGCTACATTTCGCTGCCTGGTAACCGTAACTTGACAACTTAGTTTATTTTATGCTATATTTATGACGTTGTCTGCAAGGTGTAGTTTTTGTTAATTTTTGTTGAACCGGTGACGATTATATCTACTAAAATATCCCAATTACAACCAATGGTCTATAACTAATAAAAATTGTACAACAATTTTGTACAATTTTTTGAAATTGTTGTACAATTTTTACACACGGTCTGGGTTGGGTGATTAGAATAGAATATTCATCACCTCGCGCCCATATATGTGCAAACATCTTTACGGATGCCTTTCGGTTGTTTTGGAATCACAAGACCTAAACTTACTTTTAGCCAAATCAGTTATATCGTATATGAATATACCACCAAGCCTTCAGCATTTAGTCCCATGTACAATAACGAAGCCGTCGGATGATGGTAGAACTCGACTCGACAGTTTGGTATCTTCTTTACCTGCCCATTTACCATGCCCCGTTGCAAACAAAGAAGATACTGCAACACCAAACATCTTATGTTTGCTTCATGATAGCAGGTTCGATACAAACCCACACGCCGGCAGGAACGCTCAAAAGCTACCACACCACCAAGGAAAAAGGAGGCAAAATGGCCGGTGAAAGAATTACGACCATTAATATATGACGGTGTTTGTTACCACAGAGATCCATATTGCCCACAAGTAGATTTTACTCGACATGCGACAGACCGTTATGGTGGAAGAAAACGCACCCGCACAAGTCGTCGTGGTATAACAGCCAATACTTTCATAGTAAAAGGAAAATCCAGTCTTGCAGACACATTTCGAGCTAAAAAACTCAAAGAACATTCTTCTAGATTTTACTAGTTTAATTCATGTAAAGAGAGAATTTATACGTAAATAATACGTCTTTATGTACAGTATATTTACGGAAAAAATTAAGTTTTAGGTACCGTTATAATGCCTGTAGATTTACCGATTGAGCTGAAACTGTAAACTGTACCGAATTGAGTTAATACTGTAACCCAGAAAGTGTTGTTAGTTTTCGTACATTGCAATATGTGCAACTGTTTTAAATCTCTGGGACCGCTACCTGTCTTCAGTTCTTTAATATTTGCTCTTGGTTTAGGACTTTGGTAAGTTAATTTAGGTTAAAGGTATTTCCGATCTGAGCGAGTTGGTAAAACAGATTATAGTGTGGTGGTATAGTGGGTCGCTTTTCAGTCGAATGGTTGAAGGCTAGAAACTGTCGCTAGCTTGTTGGTTGTCCTTGCCTGAACCCAGCTGATTAACGGTTTCTACTAAATTTAAGAAACGTGCGAATCATAGGCCTACACAACACACTGCAATGGCTCCGGTAACCCGACGATGGGCGTGAGGTGATCTGACGATTACCCGTGTGCTAACCCCCTTGGTTCTCCCATTCACGAGGATAAACATGAATATCCTATTATTTTCTTTTTAAAATGTGGCGCTTACAGTAAGAACGCACCTTTCTAGGCTTAATTATGGGTCCCATTTGGAAAAATGGGTTTGTGTTGTTGTAGTTTATTCATTTTTTGACCCAGTATTAATTAATAGCAATTGTTAAAGCGACTGAAGCTGTTTTTTAAATCAATTTTACATTCAGTGTTGCTAAAAAAACATTTCAGTTGTCAAAAATTTCGCCAGACCATAATGACGTATTATTTGGAATACTTTAGATTATTCTTCAGAATTTCCGATATGGCTATAGCAGTGCTACGCAACCGCTTTTTTCGCTCGACCCACATTTAGAAACTTACTAAATTTGACGGCACATTGCAGTCAAAATTGTACAATGGAAGGTCTTCTGTCAAGCTATATACAATTGATATTATATTAGTGAAGTGTCTCAAAGCCGCAATATTAAAATTGCAAAAACTAAAATCCATTTATTTGTACAAAACTGTGTTAAAATATTATTTTCCCGCGGCACACCTAGCATTGTCTTGCGGTACAGGGGTCTATACCTTTCAAACAGGAGTGTCAAACTTCTCAAGTCGGCGGGCCAGATGTGGGAAACTAAAGTCCTTGGTGGGCCGGATTATTACACGAATAGTATTCAATATCTTAATTGCAGGGTATGGTTAGATACTGTTTACAGGCCGGTCAAAATCCTTATACAGGCCGGCTCGCGGGCCTTATGTTGCCGAGGACGGAAAAACTAAAACGAGGGAAAGCGGGTAGGCAGGTATGCGGGAAACTGCACACAAAAATAAATATTAGGGCACTATAGTAAGTTTTAAACATAGGGTTAGGGTTAGTTCTGGGGTTGGGATTAGTGTTTAAGGCATGGTAAAAATCAGTTTTTTATAGTTTTAGTGATCAGTTTCCCTCCTTCCCGCTTTTCCTCCTTTTAGTGTTGCCCCCATACCTGCCTAAAAACATACACTACCTCAATATTTCACTTTTAGGTGCAAAACGTACCCATTTTACATTACGTTGGATTCACCTTGGCCGCACTTGGACAGCTCGTATTCGGCTGGTGCGTGGTGGCGGTGTCGTGGCATCAGCTTGTCCATAAAGCGCATGGATGGGGAATTGTGTATCTGAGGATAATCCTCGTCACGCTGAGCACAATGTTGTTTATTGTCTGTATCCTTTTCCATACAGTTTGTGTTGTTAGTTCGAAGTGTGCTGTGGTAGCAAGACCAATATGACAAAAAGTCAAAAACAACAGCTACATTATTGGCGTGTCCTTAAACAGGTCTCTTTCGCCATAATTTTTACTTACTTGGCTCGGTCAAAAAAGAAAAAAAGCATTGTACGTGTGTGTACGGTCGTGTGGTCGAATTGGTTTACGCGACCGATATACATATACCGACTCAAAAACGATTCTAGTCACGATCTTAGGGCCAACACTTGGCTCGGTAAAAAAACACCATGCGTTTTTCCATGCTGAGTATACTATTCTAAACTATAAACCTACTAACGCAGGAGCTGTCACTTAATGTATTGATTTATTATTTTTCACTTCGCTTTTATTCCTTAAAATTCTTAATTTTCTCAGTCGCCATTACTTTTGCACTTCGACATGCTCAAGACGTAAGTTTTTATTACTTAATTTTTCTAATTTGACCTGGATGTACTAGGATAGGATATGTTTATCCCCGTGAATGGGAAAACCAAGGGGGTTAACACATGGGCAATCATCAGATCACCTTGCGCCCACCGTCAGGTTACCAGAGCTATTGTGGTATATTGTGTATGATTTACACTTTCCTTTAATTTAGTTGAACCCATTAATCCGCTGGGTTTAAGCAAGTGCCTTGCTCTATGCAACCGATTAGCTAGCGACCAGTTTTGAACCTAAAATCTTTGGGCCTTAAAGGCGACGCACTAAACCCTCTGATCTGACAAACAAATGCTTGGTTCCAGGCGTCATACATTCCCCCGCTATATAAAAAAAAGTATTGAATAATGTAAGAATCAAAACCAAGTCTAAAAATAAACATAAAAGAGCGTTCTGGTCGAACGGTTAACGCTGCTGTTTCTCACATTCATAAGCTGTTATATTTAAATTATATTTAAAGGTCGGGTAACAATCCCTTATAAAATGTTTAAGATTTTTTTAACGGGCTCAGTTTCGATTGCATGATGGTCTCGTCAATCAGTCCTTTTTATATATGTACTTAGTATATAAATCGATCGCATTACCATTCGGCCACACGACTGTTCATGTCTTTCATTTTTCCAGGAGATAAAAGTTGCTCAAAGTATACCAGCGGTGGCAGAATGGTGTTTACTCTTGATCGAAATGCTGTTTATCTGCTCCCTATCCTTCGACTTTTTAAGAATTCGGACTCTCGACCTTACGCTGACCGTCACTGCTCCGGCATATGTAGAACTGAGGGGGCAAAATGGCGTTCATAGATAGACCTAAGAAAACGTTTAGACGCATTTCCACTATTAGTTTGTGTTAATAAACTTTACTTCGGTCTATCTTACTTCGGTCTAAATGCCGAAGAAAACGTTTTAAAAATATCTTCGCAATTATTTTGTCTAAAAAACTTTACTGTGCAGTTTTTCTGCCAGTTACTTGGCAGTATATTGTTATTATTCACTAGAATTGTTGTACATAGACGGATTAGTGAGTCTTTAACTTACCTTTCCTTACCTTGAATATGAGCAAACACCAACTAAAATATATTTAAATCAAATTTAGTTGGTTTTACTTTTTTTTAATTTAATTGTGTGTTTTTCATATAAAGACTAATTGCACAGTATAACAAATATTATATATTGCACTATGTAATGTATATATTGCTATTTTATGTGTTTGGTCTTTTCTGAGTTGCAATGACCTCTATTTGATAAAGAAAAAGAACAAAATTCAATGTGTGTTACGAATTTATTTTTGAAAATGTGTTTTTACTTGTGCGTAATAGATCTGGAAAATTGAATTAATTCAACATTCAACCGCGGGTTTATGCAATTGTGTCCTATTTGGTCTTGCTTACCACTAATTTAATAATTTTTGGCTGGTGTACTCCATTGGTTTGATCATTTGGCCGGCCCGTTGGTCTAACGGTTAAGTGCGTCGCCTTTCAATCAAAAGGTTGCATGTGCGAAACTGGTCGCTAGCTAGTCGGTTGTGTCCTTCGGCAAGGCACTTTACGGACATTGCCTGAACCCAGCGGATTAATGGGTTCTACCAAATTGAAGGAACGTGTCTATCATATACAACACACTGCAATATCTCCGGTAACCCAACAATGGGCGCGAAGTGATCTGACGATTGCCCGTGTGTTAACCCCCCTTGGTTTTCCCATTCACGGGGATAAAGATGAATATCCTATCCTAAAGCACATACTAATCTCCTGAAACGCGGTACTTAAATTTTGCAGGTCGGTTGTCAGTCGCCAACGTTACCAATTGATGGTTATATTTACGTTTGTCTCCAACGTTTCAACAACGTATGAATGTACCGCGTTAGCCCAGCGTCATATTTTAACGTTGATGTAACATCGAGCTTAGGTTGAATTTGCAAGGTTGGCAAATAGTGTTTTATTTAGGTTGTCCGAATCAGACAATTAATACAAATTTACAACCCCTATTTATAATAGTAACGTTGGATTTACAGTAGATGTAAGTCGGCCCACTGTCCAAGAAACGCATGACAATTGCTTGCGTACATGTTTCGAGGCATGTTTTCTCGCTATGGCAATGATTGATACAAACTATTAATGTGCCTTGGAATTAGATTCGCTTTCTGTCGTCGTTGATTTCAAATATTTTTTATCATCATAAAAAAGAGCTGGTGACTGCATATTTATTATATTTGCCTATTCGATTCAGCCATTGATTAATTGAATATCTAAATTGTTTGTTTTTCATGTTGTGTTTTGGTTGTTCAATTAAACATTATTTAACAAAAATCTTTTTATTTTGTTTGGTTTAATTGGGTTCACAAATCAATTACGACTTGCAAGTACAAAGTTTAAGTGATCTAACAGCTCCCTTTATGACGCAACACAACTGCTGAGTTTAAATTGCATGCCTGAATGATTTGGAAATCCCATTGTTACGCAACAGATTAACACCCAGCTCTCCGAATTATCGCGCATTTTGCCGCCAAAAGAGTTTGGGTTGTAGCAGCGCTCTGCTTTTTGACGGGTGTAGAGCAGGGTAACGACAAGAGGGGAGGTTAAGTATTTTATTAGGTATTTACGCAAGCTGCAGCATGGAAGAGCGCTGTACACAGGGCATAGCTTAGGTAGGAAGAGTGAAAGTTGAGAGAGCGGCTAATCCAAGGGAGGACGTACCGATAGTTCTTTCTGATATTTAGACGGTTTATATAATATTCGTAACAGGAAACACATGTTTGTACACAAGGCTTGGCATGCGTTAAACAGAACGCGGGAAACAATTCATCGACAGAGCTGTCAAAACAGGAAATTAATCGCGACTTCCCATGCACAAAATAATGGACACATGGCACAACGACCTAATTGTTAAAATATACAGAAATACAATTATAAACGTGTGGGATTCCGACAATGTAGAAGGGCTTTGTAGTTATCTGCTATTTGATACCCAACAAAAGATTAGGGTAGGTAGTTAAATGTAGTTGCATCATCGAGCATTTTGCATTTTGTCGAGTGGCGACTCAGTAATTTGAGAAGCTACATTTCGTTGCCCGGCAATCGTAACTTGACAAATTAGTTTATTTTATGCTGAATTTATGACGTTGTCTGCAGGGTGTAGATTTTTGTTAATTTTTGTTCAAGCGGTGACGATTATATCAACTAAAATATCCCAATTACAACAAATCACAAAAATATACTTATTTTAAAATGGTATATAACTGATAAAAATTGTACAACAATTTTGTACAATTTTTACTAATAAAATAATTTTAGGATGGTATGAGGTTGCGGGCTTTATAATATTAAAGTTATAAACATTTTGTTGAAAAATATATGTTTATTTAGGCAGAAACATATAGAAAATAATCCTTAGATATTTCCGTCAAAGTCAAAACGCTAAAATTTCGCCTTTTCCCAGATAGATTCTTGGTTTATTATTCTTTGGCGTTCAGCTGAATATCTTCCCAATCGTTGGGATAATTCTTTATACCGGCCTGTTTGCCCATTAACCGTTATTGCTCATCTCCTATATTGGCACACTCGATAGGATATTCTTAACCTCTGTGTTAGGGAAGCGCGCAAAACCGTTTACAAAAGTGTAAAATTTTAGATATGTGGGTGATTATGCTTGTTGATAGGAGATAATTGCGTTTAGTTCATTATATTGTTGATGTTCATTATATGGTGGATGTTGCATGATGGTTTTGCTAGGAGTGTAGGACTAAAATCCTGTTTATCCCCATGAATGGGAAAACCAAGGGGGTTAACACAAGAGCTCGCTGTTTAGTTTCACAACTAATTAACAAGCAATTTTAAAAATTCTTAGGATAGTCCTATTTTTATTACAG
>CH002511.1:330598-341579 GCA_000149265.1 Ciona savignyi
AGTACGTTTATTTTACAAACGTGTCACACACTAAAGTATTGCGATCTAGAGTCAATTATATACAACACATTGAAACAGATCAGTCATACCCACAATGGATTCTGTAGAAATTGTCAATGTGATTTATTTAGCCACATACATGGGCATTTCTAAGATGTAAACTGCTCTAAACACTAATGTCAAACCCAAAATTTAATGTAGTTTCTTTCTTTCTTACTTTTAGTCGACTCTGCTGGGTCAGCACTCAACAATAAGCTTTACTGTTGTTTGTGTGGCGAGGCAAAAAAAGAAGAATTAGTGAAATGTTAAAAACTAATTGAAAACAAGCAAGGTTAGTACAGTTCTAAAAAACATAAAAAACTGTTTACAAGTTCCAATCGATTTCTGTTTCCCCACAGGATTTTAGGTACGTATTTGCTGTAGAAAAATGATGACAGCCCTTAAATGGCTGCGCCAGGGTGCATGGATTGTCTGAATGCACAGATTGCATGGGTAAGTTGATGATTTCTGCATCTGGGTGCACAGATTGCCCGGCTGCGCAGATTTCAAAAAATCCTGGTGATAAGAAAAAGTTGATGATGGCTGCACCTGGTTGCACAGATTCCCCGGCTGCGAAGATTTCAAAAAATCTTTGTTGAAAGACAAAGTTGATGATTTCTGCATCTAGGTACACATATTGCATGGCTGCGAAGATTTCAAAAAATCCTGGTGATAAGACAAAGTTAATGATGGCTGCGCCTGGGTACACAGATTGCCTGACTGCGAAGATTTCAAAAAATCCTGGTGATAAGACAAAGTTGATGATGGCTGTGTCTGGGTCCACAGAATGCCTGTCTGCGCACATTTCAAAAAATCTTGGTGGAAAGACTAAGTCAATGGCTGCGCCTGACTGCGCAGGTTTAAAAATTCCCAGGCTAGCAGATTTAGGTGATGGGTGCGTAGCTTTCAAGATTAAATGGCCTTTTGTCTGGGTAAAAAAAATAGATTTTTAATGTGTGGTTGTGTATACCATTGACCCGATTGAAGGTGTTTTTCACTGCTTTACGTCAGTGATATAGTAGTACAGTGGGTGATTATAATAATAGTAAAGCATGGTACTGTCAGCCAAAAGGTGTTAACACAACACCAATCTAAGTCGTACAAAGTCAGGTTTTATCTTTGGTAAAAAGAGAAGTTGGGAGAAACCAATGGATTTTTAGGTGGAAAAAATTAAAAAAATGTATTTATGGTATTCAACACACCGACAGTGTGCACAAGGGAATCAGAAAATTATCACTATCTCACACGTAGGAATAAATTCACAATAACCGAAAAATCACCTTGTCAATAAGTGAGGCTTTCTTCTGAGCATAGTCGCCCCACAACATAAAAACAACATTGTTCAACTTTGAGCTGATCAACTTTATTACTGCGTTGGTAAATGTCTTCCACCATTTTTTATGTGAATTAGCCTCACTTTTGCGAACAGTCAGTGCAGAATTTAGTAAAAGAACACCTGAAAATGTCACAGATTAGTCAAAACTAGATGGAACGAATGTGCGGTCTTTTAGATCAAATCTTAGAGTTTTACACTGTTCGACCATTTAGTTTCCGTGATACTGGCAGCAGAAATCACAATCAACTTTCAATTGTGTCTCTGGACAATGTACTTAGCAGTCAGTGGTTTAGTACTCAATAGGTTAAATAAAAACTATGAAAATGTCTCCGGCATATACAATGCACTGCAATTGCCCTGCTAACCCCTGTGTAAAAACCCATGTGGTTTAAAGCTTTAAATAAATTATAAAATGATTTAAATACTTTAGAATATACATTTACCTTGTTCAGCCCACTTAGTCAAATCTCCATGTTTTGGTATTTCAAACCCAGGTATATCTGATGCCAACTCCTTAAAAATGTTTTTCAAACTTGGAGGTTTATCAATCCCTTTCTGTGGAAGAAAATATGATGATTTGTAATGGGACACATGGAAAATCCATATTTATACATTGAAAGGTCTTTTAAAAGGGTTTATACATGGTTATTGTGAGATAACCTGAAATAAAAATCAGTGTAAGATAATTTATAACCGCCATAGTCAAATTTGCCTTATTACCATCTGTTGTACTTAAAGGCATTGCTACTACTTTTGTACAGCTAACTTCAATTCAATGGGTTGAAGCAAGATGAGCCCAGACAAAAGACTCTGAACCAGCAAGAAAAAATTCCTATGACACTTTTAACAGCTTAAAGCTGCAATAGTAAGTAAGCTAGATCAAACTCGGCAACTTGTCCATCCCAGTATCAATATAAGATAGTATAACACTTCAAAATCCATCTACTAATTGTTATGGACTTTAATTTAACTACATTCGTTGCAAGTCAACACAGATTACAGATTTAAACAAGTTAACTGAGACAGATGTGGCTGTTTGCAACAATAATAGTTCACTAAAATTAATATATTTGTACTGACTGGAACACTAAAACACAGGCCATGAGCTTGCCCTTCTTCTTTATAGTAAGGATCTTGTCCAAGTATAACCACTTTAATGTCTTCAGGATTGCAGTGGCGAGTCCACGAAAACACTTGGTGCAGTGGGGGATAGATGGTAGAGCACATACTTTCGTTTTCCAGGAATTCGATTAACTGATGAAAACAACATTTTAAACTTTTACATCTTACGGAAATAGTAACTTTATAAATTTTTCCTTTGTTTTAGTATTTTTATTCTGTCTGGTAAGTGGAATATATTTGTATTGAAGGATTTATGCAGAGTTAACGTCTGTAAAATGTGTGGTTTGGTTTGTCCTTTTTAAACTGTTAAAAGTCGTTTTGGAAATATTTATTAGAGAGTGCTGTACTGATAAGTGATGATGCATATCAATATTATATTTTGTGTATGTCCAAATGCCAAGACATACTACAATGCATTCTGAAACCCTGGATCTAAGAATATCAAGTGGAAGGTTATATGCAAAATGTTAATAACACATATACTGTAAATTAGAATCATTGTTAAAATATACCTGTCCAAAGTATGGTTCGTATATTTCACATTCTAAAGCATCTCTCCAAGTTTTTCCCATATCCCATATTGCTGTATTCATATCCTTTATGGTCTCCTTTTTTTTTAATTTAGAGGAAAGTGTAATTTTTAAATTAAGAGGAAAGTAGAGGACATGAACTAGCTGACAAATCCGATTTTAA
Source organism: Ciona savignyi (assembly GCA_000149265.1). Classification (NCBI taxonomy): domain Eukaryota; kingdom Metazoa; phylum Chordata; class Ascidiacea; order Phlebobranchia; family Cionidae; genus Ciona; species Ciona savignyi. Next base: position 333,789 of record CH002511.1, read on the forward strand.
ACGAAAATGTTCTCAAATAGGTTTGTCATTTTTAAAACTGTTGAAAATCCGTTTGGTAATGAAAAGTGATGATGCATATCAATATTAGATTTTTGTGTATATCCATATGCCAAGACATATAACAATGCATTGAAAACTAAATGTTCTTTTTTAGGGTATTTCCCCAGATATTTTTTTTTATTTCTTCCAAGTGTTAAATCAATTACTAATGCACTTACATTTCACCAAATCTGATTCAAATGTGAGCTGCCGTTAAGCGCTATGCCCAAAAAAGCTAGTTTTTTGGAAAAAAATACCGTTTTGGTTTTTAACGTCCCAGGGGAATTCCCCTGGTTTTATCTCCCAAAATTTTGGTTTCTGCTCATCTAGACCATGTTGTCTAACAAATGGTAAAGTCTCATTGCGATTCCATTTTTCCTTCTGGTAGATGTCGGCGCGACATGCCATGCCTGTCAAGCGTTTGACGAAAAAAAACGGACAAAAACAATATGTGTCCCATGTTTCCAAATGGGACCCATAATAAAGTAAAACCGCTACTCGTCTACCTTGTAAAGTCTAATTAATTATTATAAGTACAATAAGCAGCCGCTACAAGTACGTCGGTGAAACAAAATATAATCAATTAATACACACCTGAAATTTCCGGCCAAAATATATAATGCAATTCTCCGTTCACTACAGAAAATTCTTAAACAAAATGGCTATTTCTATGATACGACCACTTCGTTCACAGTTAAAGTTGAAATGAACCAATAAGTGTCAAGGATATCTACGCAACGCGCACAAAAACACAGTTTGTGACGTGCAACTTAAACAAGAGAGTTAATAAAGACACAAAAGATAAAGAAAAAACACGTGACCGTAACATGGCTCCTAAAAATATGAAATTTTTTTAAATAAACTCAAAAGAACGCAAAATAAGTTTTCACCATAAATACCCCCACATCTATGGGTTTAAAAAGATTTGAAAGGCTCCCCGTTCAGGTTCAATTTTTAAAAAATTGTTGTACAATTTTTATCAGTTATAAACCATTTAAAAAAAAGTTTATTTTTTGTGATTCGTTGTAATTGGGATATTTTAGTTGATATAATCGTCACCGGTTAAATAAAAGTTAACAAAAACTACACCCTGCAGACAACGTCATAAATTCAGCATAAAATAAACTAAGTTGTCAAGTTACGGTTACCAGGCAACGAAATGTAACTTCTCAAATTACTGAGTCGCCACTCGACAAAAGGCAAAATGCTTGATGATGCTACTACATTTACCTACCTACCCTAATCTTTTGTTGGGTATCAAATAGCAGAAAACTACAAAGCCCTTCTACCTTGTGGGAATCCCGCACGTTTAGAATTGCATTTCTGTATATTTTAACAATTAGGTCGTTGTGCCATGTGTCCATTATTTTGTGCATGTGAAGTCGCGATTAATTTACTGTTTTGACAGCTTAGTCGATGAATTATTTCCCGCGTTCTGTTTAACGCATGCCAAGCCTTGTGTACAAACATGTGTTTCCTGTTACGAATATTATATAAACCGTGTACAACTCCTGAATATCAGAAAGAACTATCGGTACGTCCTCCCTTGGATTAGCCGCTCTCTCAACTTTCACTCTTCCTACCTAAGCTATGCCCTGTGTTACTTCCGCGGGTGAAGTAACGGGGTTGCTTTGGTTTGAAAATAACTCGTATCGAATAAAGGAACAGACAGTTTGTTTCCTCGAATTATAATTTGCGATCAGAGTTCAAACGGATACAGACGGAGATGATACGTGGATGATACGCAGGGGTACGGGGATGATACGCAGGGGTACGGGGATGATACGGTTTTCTGTAAATTAAAAAATAAAGAGACCAAAATCAATAATTGACGGGTGTACGTATGAAATAGTAAACAATTACACTCACCAAACTTTGGCTTTAGAATCGGAACGGAAAATACACGGTATCAGATAAATTACTGTGCTGCCGACTGTACGGTGACTAAATCAAAAAGGAAGCATGTTCTAACACGCGGTCGGTGACTAAATAAAAAAGGAAGCATGTTCTAACACGCGGTCCATTGTGACGTAATTTGGTTGTGATGCAATTTATGATTTATCATAGACATCAATAAAACATTAATGGGTCGAGATATCTTACACCCTGTGTACAGCGCTCTTCCATGCTGCAGCTTGCGTAAATACCTAATAAAATACTTAACCTCTGTTCCCCTCTTGTCGTTGCCCTGCTCAACACCCGTCAAAAAGCAGAGCGCTGCTACAACCCAAACTCTTTTGGCGGCAAAATGCGCGATAATCCGGAGAGCTGGTGTTAATCTGTTGCGTAACAATTGGATTTCTCAAATCACTCAGGCATGCAATTGAAACTCAATAGTTGTGTTTACGTCATAAAGGGAGCTGTTAATTCACTTAAACTTTGTACTTGCAAGTCGTAATTGATTTGTGAACCCGAATAAACCAAACAAAATAAAAAGATTATTGTTTAATAATGTTTAATTGAACAACCAAAACACAACATGGAAAACAAACAATTTAGATATTAAATTAACAAACAAAACTGTTGCCAAGGTGCCGGTTCTAAACTTACCACAGTAGAAAATATTAAAGAAAACTGTTGCCAATGTATTCAAAGTTAGTGTTTTTCATAATAATCCAATACGAAAAAAGGCGACACATTATTATTTATTTACGATCCTTTGTCCGGTATTGGTGGGTCATCCATTGGTTGCACAACTTGGATAGGATTTTTTAGTGAAAGCAAATTTGTGAAACCCTTAATATCACCAGTTTTGTAACAAGCAGCACAGCTGTAAATTTTCTCTTTGTTACATCTTTTGGCGTGGCTCTGTAGGTATTTGACACCTGTGCACGAAAATGGTGGTGTTTTTCCGTGTTAATGCATTTGAAACATATTATATAAGCTCGTTTGCTTTGCAAAACTTTTTGTTTTACCATTTTCCGTTTAACAATAGAAGCAATAACATGCGGACTTAAATTTTTGTTTAAGCTGCAAGTCTACCGCATATCAGTCAAGTCTAGAAGGTTATTTGGTTTAGAATGTTCTTTGATTTTTTTTTACCTCGAAACGTGTCGGGGTATGGTAAATGGGCAGGTAAAGAAGATACGAAATTGTCGAGTCGAGATCTACAGTCATCCGACTGCTTCATTAATTTGTCCGGACGGTTAGCCTAGCGGTTAAGTGCGTCGCCTTCCAATCGAAAGGTTGCAGGTGCGAAACTAGTCGCTAGCTTGTCGGTTGTGTCCTTGGCAAGTCACTTTACGGACATTGCCTGAAGCCAGCGGATTAACGAGTTCTACCAAATTGAAGGAACGTGTCTATCATATACAACACAATTCAATAGCTCCATTAACCCGACGGTGGACGCGAGATGATCTGACGATTGTCCGTGTGTTAACTCCCTTGGTTTTCCCATTCATGAGGATAAACATGAATATCCTATTCTATCCTATTAACATTGGACTAAATGCTAAAGGCTTGGTGGTATATATTCATATACGATACAAACGATTTGGCTAAAAGTAAGTTTGGGTCTTGTGATTCCAAAACAACCGAAAGGCAACCGTAAAGATGTTTGCACGTATATGGATGACCTTTTGTAAGAAAATAAAGACATATGAATGTACACAATTCCAAGTTACATAAATACTTTATGTCGAGATGATTTACTTCATCCAGTACTGCTGCAGGCAATAACGACATATTTTCTTGATAAAATACATTTTGTAGTTTATTTGTTAAGAATTGAGTGACACTTTTCCCGCTATTTTTCACATCATATGCGTGGTCAGTTACAATTTTATTTTCTAGCTCGGCGTTCGATTTATTTGTTTAATCATAATTTGTTACAACCGTCCATCCATGTTCTTTGTAGTTCGATAGTGGAAGAATGCAATTTGCGTCATCAAGCTCCACGCCTAAACGTGCTAAAAATTTCTCTTCGGTTTGATTGCTAAATTTTGCGCTGGGTTTTGAACTCGAACTGTTACTGGCATCGGTAGGAAGAATTTGATCTAGCAGTAACCAAACGAGATGTAAAATAGAGCGATTTTGGTGGCAGTTCATAACAATTTCATCGATGCTTAATAGTAATTTGTTGCAGGTGCAACACTGGTCGCGAGGTAGTCCGTTCTGTCCTTGGGCCAGGCACTTAACGGAAATTTCCTAAACCCAGCGGATTAATGCCCGTGTGTTAACCCCCTTGGTTTTCCAATTCACGGGGATAAACAAGAATATCCTATTCTATCCCATCCCACCCCCCTTCTAAACGCCAGTTCATATACAATTTAAACCGCAAAATAATCAACTATTTGATTTGCCGATAAGTGCCTGGCCGCACAGCAAACAATTATTCGCCACGGCTGACCAACTTTGCTATCATATTTGGGGAATCACCTATAATTGACCAACCAAATGCGAACTTTTTAGAAAAATTTCTCGACTGTAAAAAGTTTAAATTTCGCTCCCGACAATTATTTCTCCTGAAATATGTATGATAGGATATTAAGCTTTTTTCTGTGTGAATGTGAATTAGCATCAACGTAATCGTTATGTTCGACCGAATATTTTAGTGGTGTCGTGACCTACCTTTCAAGCGAAGGTTTTTAGGTTAGAAACTCGTCGCGACTTAGAAAAAAACAGGATGTCACCTTGGACAATATATTTAGCGAAAATATATTGGACAATACATTTAGCGAAAATCATTTTTGGTTGGTGCAGGCCTACCCAATTAGTTTCATCATTTGGCAAAGCACATATACCTCAAACCTCGCCCGAACGCAGTGGTTTAAATTTTGCAGGTGGTTATAGCTGAAGTGGTTATACCAGAGTGGTCCAGCTAATTTTGACTGACGTGTACTTAGTTTTTATTTTAGTTTATTTTTGTATTTCCACGATGAAAACACGAAGGAGAACCTTTGATTAAATTTCGAAAATAGGGGAAATGGCGCTAAAAAACATCTAAAAGCATTATATGTTCGAAACTTTAATCGATATAAAAAAGAGAAAAAAAACCGTCGGTCTGCCGATGTAGACCCAACGTAAATCTAACCTCGCATGTAATACAGTCTATCATAATGCCGATGTACACCCAACATGAATTTCGCTAAATATATTGTCCAAAGTCACATCCTGTTTTTTTTCTAAGCCAGCGACGGGTTTCTAACCTGCAAACCTTCGCCTGAAAGAAAAAAAACACTAACCAACTAAGATATTCGGCCAAACATAACGATTGAGCTGCCGCTAGTTCACAGAAGAAAAAAAAACAATAATATCCTATCATAAATATTTCGGTAGCGAATTTTAAACTGTTTACAGTCGAGAAGGTTTTCTAAAAATGATCGCATCTGATTGGTCTATTATAGGTGATTCCCCAAATATGCTAGCAAAGTTGGTCAGCCGTGGCGAATAATTGTTTGCTCATTTGCTGTGCGGCCAGGCACTTATCGGCAAACCAAATAGTTGATTATTTTGCGGTTTAATTTGTATACGTACTGGCGTTTAGGGGAAATCTAAAATAAGGGAAACTGGGGGCTAGTATACGATGCTCCGTACAGCTCTTTAAAAAGGAAGAAATAAACTGGTGCCAAATGTAGTTTTATGTTGTTACAATGTGGTTTAATGTACACAAATGCTTTATCTCAGACTTAGAGTAGCTAGATCAAAGAGCCAGTTTTACGATTTAATAAAGACTGGTTCTTACACTTTAACGCTTAAGTTCGATCCAATTCATAGCTTTTTTTGCCTTATATATTTGCATGAATTTGTTGATACTGAAAAGAGACTTTTTTTTTCGTATAGCGCCAAATCATTTAATTTGTGTGTATACTTTTGTAAATAGTATATAAATACACACATTACATATATATATTATATGTATTTTTCAATTCATTTTTCTTCATTGATTCATTTATATTTTACTATAGTTATCCTTAGGATATAAAAAGGTAGGGAAACTGGTTGTGAAATGGCCAAACGTCAGTTTACCTTTTTTACACAGTCCGGTTTCCAATGATATTGTGGTGATTTAGACACAAATGTCCTGTACGATTTCCATTTAATCCACTTAAACTCTTAGTTGGGGTAACACCTTAGTACTTCGCCAAACCACAAATTTTTAGCAAGCAATTGGTTTGGTTAAAATACTTTTTTCTTTCAAATGATGTGTTTTAACGACTTTCTTTTGCGTTTTTTCTTTTTTTGCCATGTTTTTGCTTTATTTGCCATTAATTAATACTGGAGCAAAGAATTCTGAATAAACTAACTACAACTAAACTAATAGAATTGGCCAGACAAAATAATTTGGTCAATAAATGATGAAACTTAAGTGAAATATCTTAATAATGAAGGGTAACACTGGTGCACTCAGAATTATTGGTGAAGCTATGATACAGTGTTAGACCGAATCGCTTAATGGTCTTTGTTTGTTTCTTATTTATTTATTTTCATATTTTAATTTGCATTTATCATAAGGTGGCACCTGCTTCGATAACCGCATGGTTTCTCGGTGTCTCCTTGTTAAACTTCCGTTTAATTTATTTTCGTATTGTTATTTTTTTTTCTGTGTGTTAACAAATAAATTTGTTTGATTTGATTTACCATTCAGCTATAATATTGCAGGTTTGAAACTGGCCAATAGCTTGTTTTTTTGTTTACAAAGGCACTTAGCAGACAAGCTCTAGTTCAGCGGTACCTCTAATTACTACAGGATCACTTTAGCTTGGAGCGCCTGGATCTCTGCATCGGTTAGAGTTAGGATTTCAAGCGCTCGATCTGAAGTTCAGTAGATCAATAAGTCGTTTTAAAATTGAAAAATCATCGCAATCATGAACAACACAATGCAAACTTCCCTTTCCCCTTAATAAGATAAAAAATTAATATCCTATTCTAAAGGTATATTTCAATGATATGAATTTTCCAATAAGAACATTGGATTTATTCTGTTTTATCATTAAGTAACATGTGCCAGGAATTGTGAGATCAATTCTCCCTTTTTGGCAATGTCGATTTATATATAAAAAGAATTAAAAAACGCTTTTATGACCAGGAAAAAATGTGGCATATTAAACACAAGTTTAAACCCAGATTTTGCTTTTACTATGAAGCTAAAACATAAATATTACACCACCGTTATTTAAGCCCACTCGTATATTTATACACACATTGTAACTTATATACACACATTGTAATTTATATACACACATTGTAACCTAGTCCAATACTAGGGTGTTAAAGTACCGGTAGGAAACACTACCTTGTAACCTTACCCCCCATTTCCGTTGTTATTGTTACCCTCAAGTCTTAACAGTGCGGCCGTATTGTTTCACACGTTTGTGGGCTATAGGGTGTCACTATCACCGAAAGCTTAGTGGTGGGCCCTGAGAAACCACTAATCCAGCTGTCCACTTCGAAAAATAGCCAATCCAATATCCATATGTCCAGGTGGTAAGGTATTGTATTTATTTAAAAGACCAAAGATTTGGAAAGGCGTATTACATAAGAAATGTTGATTTACAGATTGTCTCCATAAGCGCTCATTCTATTATGTTGAATTTACTGACGTAAAACCCTAACATTATGTCATTAACCCCTCAGCCTGATGGGTACATTCTTAAATGCAACATTCTGATCGCTATTAGATAGTCCTATATTCTCACGCTTACGTCTGACAGTAATTTAATTTTTACACCCACCCTATTGATTATTGGGATCGGGATGTTTATGATTCTATCTTTTTTTCTTTTTTAGCCAGGTAGGAATTAATTGAATTAT
>CH002510.1:0-18642 GCA_000149265.1 Ciona savignyi
GGCCATACCAGCGAATCGGATTGTCCTCAACCGATAACAGTTCTCCTTGGGACGGATCCATGTTGGGGGGGTTAAAAATACGCTGGTAAACAGAGGACCGATTAATCACGGTTGCGCCCGAGCCGGTATCCAGTAAGAAATTAAAATTAACATTTTGTATTGTGCACGGTGAAAATATATGAAGAGTGGAGTTTACAGGTCTAATTTTGGCCATGTAGCACTGGAATGGCGGTCGGCCTTCTTCGCCAATCCTTAAAAGTTTGATCCTGCCTGATCAAGATTTGGTCGACGATTCGCATTACCTTAAGCATGCAATCTGCGCATATTGCAATCTCGCTTCCAATGACCGGGTTGGCCACAATAAAAACAAATATCGTTACCTCCATCCGTGTATGCGAACTTCGTCAAATCGGAATTTACATGGTCTCGGTCTTCAAGTTTCAGGACCAAGTCTACCGCCATGTCCAATGTCTTAGGGTTCTGTAATATAATGGCGTACCGTAGAGAGGCCTCCCCTATGCCGGAAGCATATTGTTTAATTAAAATGGCTTCTTTATACTCCTCCAATTCGGGATGGGCGTTGTGAAGCAATACACGCAATCTATAGGAGAAATCTATTAAATTCTCATTGCTTCCTGTTACCGCACTATAGAATTTTGACTTTGACCGACAGGATTTATTCAAAACAACCGTTTACTCCACAACTTGAACTATCTTAAAGCGAAAAGGTACAACCAAATATACAGAAAAACAGGCAATTATAAGTAATCAACGAAACAGGGTAATAGCCTAACGTAAAATCGGCGAGCGTTCAAAAATGCAGGGAATTTAAACCACATAGAAATAAAATACTTTACACAGCTATAGAACAAGACATTCACTTTGTAACTAAAACTTGTTATTTATTCTATTTGTTTCCTCTGTACATAAACAGCTATAGAACAAGACATTCACAAAGGCGACACAAATTATCCTACAACAGTATCTTACTGGCGTGTAAAGATAATTTGGCACAACAATATTAGTGCGACGATATTTTTTATTTATTTGCCGACCTATGTAATTAAATGCTGAAATAAGAAAACGAAAATTTGAATTTTTGACCATCTGAACACAAATAAAAAATTAAATTATTTTGGAGGTAATCCAAAAAAATACCACATGGTAGCGCTTTGTGGACCAATGGGTGAATAGCATTGGTCTAGTCAATTAAATAAAAAGTTTGTTGCATAACGTAAAAACAACACAAAAAGATAGACGTATCTTATGTTGACGATGATTTTCTATAAAATTTGTACTTTTGCTTAAATAATAGCACCCTTCGACAGTAAGATCCAACTTAATAACTGAACCCATATTGGAACTAGAGAGTGTCAACCACGTGTTTAACCACCACCATTTGTAAAACACATTTTGTATGCCATATATTCATGCTACAGGGTCCCTGACCACAATTTGCATTTTATACACTGAGTATGTAGTTTGTTTCTGCAAGCATAAACGCATGGGTCCCATAGTTGTCCAACCAAACTTCTTTTCAATGTGTAGTTAAAAAAAGAATAAACATCTTAATTTACACACATTTTACCTTAAATGTTTTAAATTAAACCTTTTTAAGCGCTGTAATGAAATAAAGGAAATTCCCCTGGGTTTAGTAGATGAGTTTCTGTTTTTACATATTATGTTGGCCATGTTATGTAACAATTCTTAAAGTTTTAATGTGATTTGTCGACTCCTTGTTGGAGATGTCAGTGCGATATGGCATTCCTGTCACAATCATAATTCAGGAACATATCTTTGTTTTTAGGGGAATTACTCTAAGCAATTGATTTCTTTCTTTTAATTGGCCTAAAGTGTCTAATGGTCTAACATTTAACCAAATCTGATCAAAATTAGAGCAGCCGTTCAAGCGCTATGCCCAAAAAATCTATTTTTTTAGAAAAAAAATGTTTTGGTTTTTAACGTACTCAGGGGAATTTCCCTAGATTCATTACCCAAAATTTTGGTTTCTGCTTATCTAGACCATGTTCTGTTACAAATGTCAAATTTTTATTGCGATTTCATTACTCCTTTTGCTAGATTTCGGGGCAACATGGCATGCTTGTCACAATCATAATTAAAGAACAAAATCCGATCTTTAGGGTATTTCCCTGGGTAATTTTTTTATTTCTTTTAAGTGTTAAATCAGTGACTAATGCACTTACATTCCACCAAATCTGATACAAATTGTACTCGGTCGTTCAAGCGCTATGCCCAAAAAAGGCTATTTTTTTTAGAAAAAAATACCGTTTGGTTTTAACGTCCCAGGGGAATTCCCCTAGATTTATTACCCAAAATTTTGGTTTCTGCATGTCTAGACCATGTTGTCTAAAAAATCACCAAGTTTCATTGCGATTCCATTATTCCTTCTGGTAGATGTCGGGGCGCCATAGCATGCCTGTCACAATTATCATTTAACAGCAAAAGTTTAATTTTTAGGGTATTTCCCTAGGTAATTTTTTTATTTCCTTTAAGTGTTAAATCAGTGACTAGTGCACTAACATTCCACCAAATTTGATTTAAATTAGAGCAGCCGTTCAAGCGCTATGCCACAAAAAAGCGCAACTTTTCATAAAAAACTACCGTTTTGGTTTTTAACCTCCCAGGGGAATTCCCCTCAATTTATCACCCAGAATTTTGGTTTCTGCATATCAAGACCATGTTGTCTAACAAATGACAAAGTTTTATTGCAATCCCATTATTCCTTCTGGTAGATGTCGGGGCGCCATGCCATGCCTGTCAAGCGTTTGACGAAAAAAAAAAGAAAAAAAAGAAAAAAAAAAGAAAAAAAAAAAACGGACAAAAACAATATGTGTCCCATTTTTCCAAATGGGACCCATAACTAGAAAGTGTCAACCACGTGTTTAACCACCACTATTTGTAACACATGTTGTGTGCCATATATTCATGCTACAGGGTCCCTAACCACAATTTGTATTTTATACACCGAGTATATAGTTTGTTTCTGCAAGCATAAACGCATGGGTCCCATAGTTAACCAACCAAACTTATTTTTCATGTGCAGTTAAATAAAAGATAAACGTCTAAAATTTACGAACATTTCACCACAAATATTTTAAATTAAAGCTTCTTTTCAAGCACTGTAGTAAAATAAGGCTAAATTCCCAAAACAGTCCGATTTATTTTTTAATGGTTTCAGGAAATTCCCCTGGGTTTAGTAGATAAGTTTCTGTTTTTATAAGTGACTTATGTTATGGAACAATTCTTAAAGTTTTAATCTGACTTGTAGACTGCTTATTAGAGATGTCAGCGCGATATGGCATGACTGTTACAATCGTAACTCAAGAACATATCTTCGTTTTCAAGGAAATTACCCTAAGTAAATGTTTTCTATTTTTTAATTGGCACAAAGTGTCTAATGGTCTAACATTTCACTGAATCTGATTAAAATTAGGGCAGCCGTTCAAGCGCTATGCCCCCAAAAGCTAATTTATTAGAAAAACGTTTTGGTTTTTAACGTCTTATGGGAATTCCCCTGGATTCATTACCCAAAATTTTGGTTTCTGCCTATCTAGGCCATGTTGTCTAACAAATGGCTAAGTTTCATTACGATTCCATTATTCCTTCTGGTAGATGTCGGGGCGCCATTCCATGCCTGTCACAATCATGATCTGAGAACAAAATCTTATTTTTAGGGTATTTAATTACTTGTTAAACACGTGATGTCGTGTTCGGTCATTCTCTTTATTATAACGAGTAGTGTTGACGCGCGTGTGTCGCCTGTTAGTTGTAATACACAGAGTCAATATCTGAATCAATCGTATCGTGTGATCTATTTGATAAAGGTACCGCAAGGTTATAATAAGTAAAGGAACTTATTAACATGGTGGCAGTGAAGCTGGAAACCTAAAGACGGTAGCCTAGCGACAATTGTGCTGATTACACGATCTGAAAAGAAAAGTTATAACCTAGACCTGATAGACTAGAGATATAACTTGTGATTTACGATGAGTGAATCGAATCTTCGAAGTCCACCTGCACTAGACTTGAATGACAGCAATTTGGCTGAAACTTTCAAGAGGTGGAGGCAACAAATGGAAATTTATTTGTTGGCTAGTGGAGCCACCGGTAAGAGTAAAAAGATTCAAAGTGCAATTATTCTGCATTGTGCTGGTCCTCAGATCATTGAAGTTTCAAGGCATTTTGTTTATGGAGAAAATGAAAACAAAGATGACCCTGGAAATCTGATGGACAAAATTGCAGAACATTGTAATCCGAAACAGAATATTGTTGTTGAGTCCTTTAGATTTTGGAACATTGAACTGTGTGAACCATTTGATTCTTTCCTAACTGAGCTTCGAAGTCGAGCAGAATTATGTAACTTTGAAGATACCGATAGAATGCTGCGTGATAAAGTAGTATTTACTGTGACTGGAAAATTGCAAGAAATCTTGCTCAGAGAAAATGATCTGACATTGAGTAAAACCATTCAAATATGCAGAGCATATGAACTGTCTGGAAAACAATCAATGGAGATGAAAGCAAGGAGCAATCAAATCCAAAAAGTCACCATAGGAAGAAGAAATGTAAAGAACACAAGATATCCATCAGTTTCCCACAAAGAGTGTGATTTTTGTGGTAATATACATAAAAGAGGAAAATCCTTTTGCCCAGCCTGGGGAAAGACTTGTTCCTCATGTAATGGAAGAAATCATTTCAAGGTGAAATGCAGAAAGAGGATCAACGCTGTGCAAGATAGAACTCACAGAGGACAGCAATCTGATTATGAAAGCGATGATGCTTATTTACAAGAGATCTGCACAAAAGAAAAGCCAAGGATTACAGCACTGCTGCAAGTGAACGATTGTGATGTAAGATTTCAAATCGATAGTGCTGCAGATGTCAACACAATTTGTCAGAAATATGTTCGAAAAGAGCAAGTCAAACCGTGTTCCAAGAAGCTAATTATGTGGAACAAGACTACCTTCAAACCTCTCGGTGAGGCAACACTAGAGGTAAGAAATGTTAAAGATTGCTCTGTATCAGATATAACATTTGTAGTTGTCAAAAACAGTTATAATTGTTTATTGGGTCTGTCAACCATAAGAAGGATGAACTTGATAACTGTTAATGAGGACAATTTTATTTCCAAAGTGGAAACTGCTTCTGGCCTTGGGGATTTAGGAATAGCAACTTTACAAGTGGATGGTTCAGTTAAACCAAGAGTATTGCCATGCCGTAGGATTCCGATTGCAATCCAAGACAAAGTAAAAATAGAGATTAATAGTCTTGTGGAGAGAGGAATACTTGTACCTGTCGATGAACCGTCAGACTGGGTTAGTCAAATGGCGGTAACACAGAAACCGAATGGCAAGTTGCGGATATGCATTGACCCCCAACCATTAAATGTTGCTTTAAAAAGAGAACATTACAAACTCCCAACATTAGAAGATGTTTTACCGCATCTGAATAACGCAAAAATATTTAGCAAGCTGGACGTTAAACAGGCTTACTGGCATGTTCGTTTAGATGAAGAGTCGAGCAAACTTACTACAATGATAACACCACATGGTCGTTTTAGATGGACTAGATTACCATTTGGGGTTAAAAGTGAGTAGTGAAATCTTCCAGAAACGTCTAAATGAAGCATTGTACAACCTGAAAGGAGTTTTTGCAGTTGCGGATGATGTGATGGTGATTGGATGTGGAAAAACAACAAAAGAAGCAGAGGCTGATCATGAGTCGAACCTAAGAAAACTAAGACAAAAGTGTTTAGACAAGAACATTCTGTTAAATGATGAGAAAGCAGTCGTGAAGAAAACTGAACTTACCTTCATGGGACATAAAATAACAGCTCGCGGAATAGAACCTGATCCAGCAAAAGTGGAAGCCATTATGAAGATGCCCGCTCCAGAAGATGTCACCGGAGTCAAGAGAATATGTGGTATGGTACAATATTTGTCAAGATTTCTACCAAACCTGGCTGATGACCTAGAAGCTGTTAGAAAATTAACCCGGAAAGGAACCGAGTGGAATTGGAATTCTGAATGTGAAGAATCGTTGCAAGCAGTCAAGAAGAAAATGAGTAAAGCACCCATTCTTGCTTACTATGACCCAGATAAAGAGCTGGTGTTGCAAGTTGACAGTAGCAAAGATGGATTGGGAGCTGTTCTACTGCAGGATGAACGACCGATTGAATATGCTTCAAAAGCATTGTCACCCGCAGAACGCAATTGGGCGCAGATTGAAAAGGAAAGTCTGGCTGTAGTATTTGGACTTGAACGATTTGATCAGTACACGTATGGGCGGAAAGATCTGTCATACACAATCGGATCAGCTATAGCCATTCGGAACTGCAATTTTCTAATGAAACTGCTTTAGTGTCATAGTCGCCAAGGAGACTGCAGGCGTTGATTATGCGTCTACATAGATATGACATAGAGTTCATATACATTCCAGGAAAGGAACTGACAATTGCGGATACGCTGAGTCGTGCGTTTCTAAAAGGCCAAAGTCAGGAAGATCCTTATTTTTCTAGGGTCATGAATGTTAACAGTCTCGACGATATTCCTGATAAACAACTGATTTCTGTGAAACAGGCTATGGAAAGTGATGACGAAGCACAAAGTTTACTGAAAGTCATCAAAGAAGGCTGGCCTGAATATCAAACTGACTTGCCTACTAAAGTAAAGCCTTATTTCCCGATAACAGACACACTGAGTTGTCAAAATGATATAATTCTGAAAGGGGAAAGAATTTGGATACCACAGAAAATGCGAAAGGAGATCAAGGTAAAGCTACATACTGCACATCTTGGATATGATAGTATGATGCGCAGAGCTCGAAATACAGTATTTTGGCTGGGAATGTCAAAAGAAATTCAACAAATTGCTGACAGTTGTCCCACATGTCAGGAATTGAAACCGAGGAACCAGAAAGAACCATTAATTCAACATAATGAAGGAATTTCACCTTGGGAAAAAGTTGGTGTTGATTTGTGTGAACTAGATGGTAAAAGATACTTAATAACTGTGGATTATTTATCTAATTTTATTGAAGTAGATGTGATGACATGTACTACTGCGCAAACAAGTCATTATTTGTTTAAAAAGACATTTTGTTCGATATGGAATTCCAAAATGCCTATCTTCTGACTGTGGAACCCAATTTATGTCAGAGGAATTTAAGAACTTCATGCTGAAATGGGGAATTACACATATAACCTCTTCCTCTGGTCACCAAAGAGAAAATGGTAAAGCAGAATCAGCTGTTAAGAATATTAAAAGCATGCTGAAAAGGACAAGAAGTGATCACTCTGATCAATATTTTGCTTTGCTGGAGATGAGAAACACACCCAGACAAGGAACAAATTCTAGTCCTGCGGAGATTATGTTTGGCAGGTCAACACGGTCTATTATACCTACCATCACAAGAACCTCCAAGAACTTTGACTTTCATAAAAGACAGAAGCAACAGCAAACAACAAAGCGCTGTTATGACAAAAAGGCGAAACCTTTGAGCACATTGCATGTTGGCCAGAAAATTTATTTTCAAAATCCCGAAAGGAAAGGATGGGTGAAAGGAAGTGTACAAAAGAAAATTGGAACGCGCACTTACCTTGTTAGATCTGATCAAAATGTCATTTACAAGCGTAACCGTGTTCACATTCGATTGGATAAAGCATCTGATTTTTGTTTTGATGATTATTTACATTATAATGTAAACCCTGACATACATAGTAACCCATCAACAGTACCTAATGCTCATGGTTATAATTACAGACCACAAAGAGTACATAGACAACCGGCATGGTTAAAAGATTATGTTTAGTCCAAAATTATAATGTGCAGTATATGTGTGTCAAACTTAAATGTACATGACATTATCCATAGCGTACCATGATAAAGTTTTGTGTAACTATGTTGTTTCAAACAATTGTGTTTTTTGCCTCAGAAAGGAGGATGTTGGAAACCGCTTGATTTAATTACTTGTTAAACACGTGATGTCGTGTTCGGTCATTCTCTTTATTATCACGAGTAGTGTTGACGCGCGTGTGTCGCCTGTTAGTTGTAATACACAGAGTCAATATCTGAATCAATCGTATCGTGTGATCTATTTGATAAAGGTACCGCAAGGTTATAATAAGTAAAGAAACTTATTAACACCTAAGTAAATTTTTTTTCCAAGTGTTAAATCAGTGTCTAATGCACTTACATTCTACCAAATCTTATTCAAATTGGAGCAGCTGTTTAAGCGCTATGCCACAAAAAGCTAATTTTTTTAATAAAAAAATACCGTTTTGGTTTTTAACCTCCCAGGGGAATTCCCCTTGATTTATCACCCAAAATTTTGGTTTCTGCATATCTAGACCATGTTGTTTAACAAATGGCTAAGTTTCATTACGATTCCATTATTCCTTCTGGTAGA
Source organism: Ciona savignyi (assembly GCA_000149265.1). Taxonomy (NCBI): domain Eukaryota; kingdom Metazoa; phylum Chordata; class Ascidiacea; order Phlebobranchia; family Cionidae; genus Ciona; species Ciona savignyi. The sequence continues at coordinate 8,428 of CH002510.1, forward strand.
TGTCGGGGCGCCATGCCATGCCTGTCAAACCTTTGACGAAGAAAAAAAAAAAAAGAAAAAAAAAAAACGGACAAAAACAATATGTGTCCCAATTTTTCAATTGGGACCCATAATTATCGCCAAGACCGTTTTTTAATATAATTCTGTGTATTGGTCGCGCTAACGATTCAACCACACGACCGTACAACGGTCAAAAAATTGTCCAAATAACTTATAGGATGTGGCATCATCCGAGATGCGGGTTTTGGACACCTTATTTGGCTAATTGCGTGTAATTAATCAAGTGGGCCTGTCAGCCTGCTAGGGATGAAAACTTAGTAATTTGCATCGTTGGGATTTTTGTTTTTAAACAGTACCACACATGAGTAATGCAATTGTTTTTGGAAGACGCCCTATTGACTTGCTAATGCCCGACACGCAGTGTAAATAAAACAATACAAGCGATACTCTGAGGATATGACACAAATTATTCATATAATGGGTAGGTAATTACCGCAGATTTGCTAGATAAAAACACAATTTGTAGGTTGGCATAAATATAAAATTTAAGCTATGTTATAGTCACAAAAAATAAATTAAATGTTTATAAAACAACATAGAAATTAATATAAAAAGTAGGTCTAGGCCCACTTTACAGCGGCAAAACTATTTTTGCATGGTTCATGTTTAACACAACAGACATTGTTTTGAATTTTAAAGTTTGTATATATAAAAAGTTTACATATTATGACTATTACACATGCAATGATGCAAACGGTACTATTATGACTGCGTTTTGCGACCAATACACTTTTTTCCTGTTACGCAAAGTAACTTCCGTGTTTCTTTCTATTATTGGAGTCATTAAATTTACGTGGGCATATATAGTGGGGGTGTACCTGTTCAATAGGTGTTTAGCTTATTTAGCTATCAAGCTTTGCAGAGTGAAATTATTTCGAAATATAAACTACAAGCTAATAAATTTAAATTCAGAAATTACGAAAAGAGTGGTTTAAGTATGATTAAATCAAATCGAACAAACTTCGTTTTACTTTTGTGTATACCAATATTGGTACTGGTAGAAGTGATCATAGCACTGAACATAGAGACACGAACTTTTCATTCTCTTTCTCCTGCCAATTCAGATCCAAAAGTTGCTCATTTCGGCACGGCGGTTGAACTTCGAACGTAAGTAGAATATCAAAATCTAAACGTTAAAAAATTATAACACTATAGAAAGAAAAGTACGAATACCTAATTCTATTTTAGGTCAGCTTTAAATTCCGAAGCCTATGTCGGTGCTCCATCAGATGATAATAGAAACGGATCCTTGTACAAATGTACATTTAACGGTGCGACAAGCGGCAATACAAATTGCTTCAAGGAGACACCATTTGGTAATGGTATAAACTGTAGAAAATTGTAGCATTACCAACATGGAATTCTCGATTAATTTTTATATTTATAGACAAAAGAGGTGCAATTGGTATTACTATCGACAAAGACAACAATGGAGGCAATATATACGTAAGTCAACTCGTTTAATTGAGGAAGGAAGGGGCTCTTTGTCAATGCATGCAATCACAGTCGTTAAAACACTACTTATTAATTCGTTAGGGTTAGGGCGTTTTAGATCGACCTAGGAAACATCCGTTAGTCGAAGAAAGTGGACTTAGCAACACATGGGGTGATCTGTTGAAGATCCAGCCTTAATTACATATCAATATCTCCGTCTTTGTACCATAAACCACTAGCGATTACCCAAAATTGATTTAACATGCCGCCCAACAGGTTTGCGGAAACCGGCATGTCATCGACTGCCCGAAATCACAGTTACAAAAACGAATGATTGGAACTTGCTTCAAGAAATCAACAACAACTGCAAATGTCGAACTTCTTAAGTCGCCTTGCACAACAAGTATGTTGCAACTGTATACCCGGTAAAAATATAAAAGTCCTTGCCAGTCAAGATTTCGAAACCGTTATCGGATACTAGCTAGATTTATTTTTTAATTGAATAGTTTACAACAATCGGGCGCTAAGCTTAACCTCAACACTGACCACTAAATAAATTCAACCGCAACCTCTTTTTATAGACTTTAACGTTTGGAACAAAACATAACTAGACAGCGATGTTTTATGATAAACAGTATTAATTATGGGATCCTTTGGAAAAGGGGACATATTGTTTTTGTCGTTATATTTAATCCTGTTTATGTTTTAATGGGCGTTAAAGCAAACTGATCACTGATTTGGGTGCAGTTGAGTTTTGGAGTGTATCAGCGAAATCGTTGCTATGACTTTAGTCGGTAGGCAATTTCATTGGCTCAATTCACCTAAATTTTTACATTACATATCCAAACCATATTCGCTATACGTCCATCAGAATCAACTCGATTGTTAATTTTCTTATTTTTTTCATATGGAGCGTAAATAAAAGTTGTTTCAGTGGAATTGAGTTTGTGGAGATTTCCGGATTTCCGGAAAAGGAGTAAAATAGTAGTGTATTTATAATTAGTTATGCATATTGTTTATTGAAGGATTTCATTGGGTAAACTAAGTGATTTTAATTCTAGTTATGTTTTTCTGACCCATGCTGCGAGCTTTACCCCCTGTAATCGAAGTGGGTTTTCTAGCGAAGTGGGAGATCACTTTAAAAAAAAGTCGAAGTAAACTATGGACGTTGATTGGATAACACTTTATCATGCCAATGACCTGGTGACCGGACATACATCTCATAAGCGTGACGCAGAAATAAAAGAATATAAAAAAATGGAATAAAATTAAAAACTTATGCCTTCGGAATCGAAGCCAAGTCATAAATATTGTGACTCATCGTGCAATAGAAAACCTACTTCGATTACATATTACATTTTTGCTACCATTATACACTTTCCTGCTACGCAAAGTAACTTCCGTGTTTGTTTTCTACTATTGGAGTCATTATACTTACGTAGGCACATATAGTGGGGGTGTGCCTGTTCAATAGTTGTTTAGCTTTGCTTAGCTATCCAGCTTTGCGTAGTGCATTTATTTTAAATTTAAAATTTCAACGTAACTTTGAATCAATAATTTAAGAAAAGAGTTTATTCAGTATGATTAAATCAAATCGAACGATTTTTTTTAATTTGGGGTATACCAATATTGTTAGCCTTACATGTTAGCCATTACAAAGCATAGCATTTGAATTCGTCAACTACACAGCATGTCCGATTGGGTCACTGGTTGCGGATATTGTATTTGTCCTGGACGAATCCGGGAGCGTGGACGCGGTGGAATACCAGAATTCGTTAGATTGGATGAATCAAGTCATTTCTTCTTTTAGGTACAACTCTTAAAAATATACAATCGTAAAAGCCTTTATAACATTTTATATCAAATCATATTTATTTATATCCGCGTGATTTTGGCAGTTCCTTCATTAATCGAGGTGATGTACACGTTGGGGTTATTGGATTCAGTTACGACGACTCAGATACAAAAGTTCGTATACGCTTACAGAAGTGGCAACACTCAACTTTAGCAAGTACGTGTTGTTTCGTAGGAGATGCCTTTATAGAACATTAAGTTAAACATTTTTTGTTTTTTTTGCGAAGGTCAAATCAATTCTTTAGCGAATGGGAGATCACTTAACGGACTGACCTACATAGGATATGCCATTAATTTAGCAATTCAAGAGTTCAGGAATTACGGGAGACCATACACTCCAAAGGAAATGATTTTACTGACAGACGGAAAAGCAACTGCACCTGCAAACGTTGGGCCGGCAGCAAATAACGCAAGGTTTTTATTTATTTTAATTTTCAGCGAACGGGCATATCTGAATTCCATTTGTGGCGTTTCCAATCACGTCTCAATATATAAACATTTCAGTTTTCTAGGATCTTACTATGTCTTCACTTTTATGATTTATGATATAAATTGCTAAGAGTTATTATTCTAAGGTCATTTAAATACGAGACCTGTATACTTCAGCATTCAGCTTTAGGTCCAGGACCGTGCAGGCCTTAATGACCGCGCTTAAAGTAAGCTGTCACCATGTACATTGGTTCAGTAAGGCTATATGACAAGTGTTATGCTAAGTCTTTATAAAAAAAACAAAAATACAACGCTGCAGGCGCTTCTGTTACTAATTCACCTCTAAACTGGCACATGATTGTATACAATGCGTATAAGCACGAAATCTCAACAACGTCAATGACGTAATACGGGAAATCTCCTAACATAAAATGAAATGCATATTTGCTCATAACTTTTTAACAAAAAAATATTGGAAGAAACTGATTTGATTTTTGAAATCAGCGTATTTTTTTCCATTTATTAAGATATTCTTAAAATCGACCTTAGTTTCCCTTTAAGATTTAATTATATTTCTTAGTAAAGTTAGAAAGCCATTGTTTATAAAAAGTTGTTTTATCTAGTTATACTTAACATTAAATACATGACTATTTAAACTGTTATAATGTTCAGTTATTTTGAAAACCTATGTGTCCATCAGCTTCGTAAAGTTAAGCAATGTGCGACAGATTAGTATCGTTGTTGTCCGACAGATTAGTCTGGTAATTTAGTGGGTCGACTTTCAGCCGAAGGGTTTCAGGTTCGAAACTGGTCGCTAGCTTGTCGGTTGTCTCCTTTCTTAATGCGTTTGGCGGACCTGAACCCAACGGATTAAGTGTTCAATAGCTCCGATAAACCGACGACGGGCGCGAGGTTAACCCCCTTGGTTTTTACAATTACGGGAATAAACATGAATATCCTATCCTATCCCAATTGGTGATCTACGACCTTTAAACAGTAGATTCAGAGAGCGTAAATACACAGGGAACTCTTTGGACTGTCAAAGTTTGCTCCCTGGGTTATCCAATACATTTTTCGACAGACATATTTAAAAATCTGTATATACACCGACCTGCACAAATTATATTCTAATATAATAGTTAACAAATGTGTTCATGTTACGTTACCAGAGCAAACAACATTATCACGGTTTCCGTTGGCGTTGGTAGCGGTGTTGATGAAGCGCAACTTTTGACGATAGCTGGCAACTCATCTCGTGTATTTAGAGCTTCAGATTATAGTAATCTGGCAAGTGTTGTTGAAGGTGTTAAATCTACTATACAAGACATCGCATCTGTTAAGCTGGAGGGTAAAACACATATGTTAAGAATTTAATAAGTGTTTTTAATCCTATTCATTCCTACAAATATAGGCGAGGTCACCAACACCACAAACAAGCTAGCGGAATGCCAACTTGGAATTTCATCGCATATAACAAAGGTGCCGTACGAACTAGTTGAGTTGTCTATTATACAATGCGGTTATTGAAACATTTTTGTTCTCAAATAGACCTAAATTATTTTTTTTAGTCGAATTTCTAAAATAAAAAATATTAGTTCGTAGAACAATAATACTTAATGACACCTATGCTTTTTTAGAAAAACAACTTTTACGTTGGTGCGGTTGGTTCGTATGATAGAGCAGGTGCAGTTGCTGAATACAGTGCAGTTGGTGGTGAGGTTCAAACAACTTATTCTGCAATTCTAAACGAGACAGAATACGCTACAATGGTCTCTTCGGAAAATACTACGCAGGTGTCGGATTCTTATTTAGGTAGATCTATATAAAGCTGTGATCTTATTGGACACTCACTCACTTCTTTAAAGGCTACTCCATTTCAAGCGGTAATTTCTTTGGAGGAAATATAGAATACGTGGCAAGCGGTGCTCCACGTTATAGATTAAAGGGAATGGTTTGTAATTTATTCAAGTTATATTATAACACTTATTCTTCGAAACTTGTAAATGTTTCAGGTGGCAATATACAAAGCTGATGCTGTTGTTCATTTTTCATCAAAATTTCTTATTCTTCATCCAAGCGAAACATCGAACTTATGGCAATTGGGAGCTTATTTCGGACATTCTGTTTGTGCTGTCGACATTAATAAAGATTCGCTAGACGACCTTCTCGTTTCAGCTCCATTGTTTAACGACGTCACTACCGGTTATGACCAAGGAAGGGTATTTGTTTTCATGAACGATCCAAACAACGTCGGAATGAAAAACTGGGTAAATAAATCAGTGATGCATATTAATACAAATAGATATTTTAAAATGTTACTTTTAGACCATGACTTCATACCGCCCACAAGTATTAAGCGGTTCGAACGCCAACGGAGCTCGATTTGGAATGTCAGTAGCGGTAGTTGGTGACGTAGATAAAAACGGGTATGACGATATAGCCGTTGGTGCACCGATGGAAGGCGGAAATGCGGTTGAAAGTGGAGCAATTTATGTTTATTTTATATCTGACCAAGGTATCATGGAAACAAGGAAACAGGTAAATCGTAACTTATCAGGTTTACAAATCCAGACTACCACATAATTGCAATACCTACAAATAACTAGAAATGTCATCACCAACAAATAGAGATTATAAACCACGTATCAACACGCTATCTCTATAAAATACCCTCTAGAGATAGATCATTTTTTCTGTAAGAATAATTCTCTTTCCGTCTCATTCCACCCACACTTGACACATTACGCACATGATGTAATTTTTTTATCTGTTGTCAGAAACCAAGCGTTCCCAAGTTTTTTGTTTTATACAGAAGATAATCGGAAGGAGCGTTACATCTTCGCTTCTACGATTTGGTGGGTTCATTTCCAGAGGAAGATCATCCGACAATGACGTTGATAAGAATGGTTATTCGGATCTTGTAATATCAGCACCAGCAAGCGACAGGATAATTGTTTTTCGTGCCCGACCTATTGTGAAAGTTCGAACACAGATTACATTGAATCCACCGTCTATAGACTTAATCAAATGCTTTACAAGTTCAATGAAAGCCTGTAGCAATGTGACAGTGTGTTTAACTGCATTCTACACGGATGAAGCGCCATTAACAGCTCTAGCACGTGCGTTCATTACATCCCTATTAAGTTTTCCTTTGATGTAAATATAGAAAATAATAGTTACAAAAATAGCCAAATGACACTTGTTAATTATTTCTGCATGTATTTAAAATAATGATTAAAATGCAATATTTTCCAGCGCTGAACGTTACCTTGAAATTGGATTCGCTCCTAGGAAATCAACCAAACAAACGTATTGTGTTTGTGGATTCCGTTTCATCTGGTAAAACTGTGTTGTACAACGTCAGTTCATCAAGATCTTGCTTTACTCTACAAGTCCAGCTGAATGTAAGAATTTATGTTGTTTACAAGTGGATGAGAAAGTACATGGGCCTTTAAGTAAAAATCGTGTGCATGGTAGAGTGTTGAAGATGGTGTCGTCTGTTAGTAAATGCTTGAGTCTCTTGTGCTGTTTATGTCAAGGCTTTAATCTATTTGGTTAATGCGTCGTCAGCTAAGTGTATGTTTAAAAACTCAGCACAGCCCACTACCATAGGTTTCGATAACGCTACAGATGAAAATAACTAATTTACCTAATTGCTCACCGATCGGGTTTTATTAAACTTAATGCATTACTAATTCTACAGGTTGATTATTTCGCTTCTGTTTTATCAACTGGGAACTTTCAAATCCCTCTTCGTTTGGAAGTGTCATACGATTATACTAATGATTACAAGAACACTATAATGTCTTCTATGTTGCATCCTTGGTCTACAAAGACTTCAACATCAGATTGGAAAATTCAAAAAAGCTGTTCTGCGATAAATGGAACGCAATGTATTCACGACTTAAAAGTTGACACTATTTTCTCGTAAGCAATAGGCTACAATTTGCACAACACTATAAAACTATAATTCCAGAGCAGAAGAATATATATATATATCTGCCACGCATGGTCTAAGTTCATTAGGGTTTAGTTTAGTTTGCCCATATACATATATATATATATATATATATATATACACTAAATATAATTTATTGTTTTATTGCTTACATTTAATATTCGCCCAGCATACCACCTGGAGAAAATCCATTGATATTGGGATCGAATCCAGGACTTCTTTCAATCAATGTGACTATTAGTAATCTTGGCCCAGATCACTCGTACTTCACGAGAGTTAACATCATCGGAAATTTAGATCTAAACAAGGTAATAGAACATAGTTTATACCGAAATTTTTAGTAAAATAAACGATTATATAGGTATCGGGATCTTGTATAACCGTCTTACAAAATGAAAGTCCAGATACCACATTGGTTAGCTACAAGGCTTCAAATTCTTTTATACAAGGTTTAATGCTAAGCGGAAAGCAGGTAATTATACAACTTTTCAGGACCTGTACGGTCTTAAATCAGTTAATACTTCGTTTTGGCCAGTGTTCTTTTGTATTGGAGTATACACTTGTGTCGTTGACAAAGAGAGCAGAAGTTCAAAATATCCTCATACAAGGGGCAGTTTACTCAAAGTAAGTAGATGCTACAATATATATCTATAAAGAACTTAGCGTAAATGAAAATGGAATTGATCTGTTAATTAGATTATGTTGGTTTTTTATTTATTTATAGAGAATAACGGAACAATATTTTTAATAAACTAATAAAATTTATTAGAAAGCCTAAATAAGTTATTTTTATCTATAAGAATTAATTTTTATTTTATCTCTTAGTGTAAATGCAACGAATCTTAGCAATGACCCAAAGATCCTAAACAACATTTTCAAATTCCAAAAAAAAGTTCTCTACACAGCATCAATCGTTCACACTGGGTAATAAAAATCAATTGCATAAAAACTTTATATTTAATAACGAACTTTTTCTTTGTTTAGTTCATCTAAACCGATCGCTGTCTTCTATAACCGCACAGTTGTACCATCCGCCTTCATTCACAACCTGAGCAACACTATTTTAGGCATATCTAACAACATAACACACGAACACACGGTAAGAAAGGAAATGAAATAAAATATTAATGATTGCAATATGTGAGATGCGCAAGCATCTGCATTTATCAGCATAACGTACACGGTATTTAAAAATTTGCCAATTTCATATTCAAACACACATGGTCGTATTGCCTTTATTGTTATATTTGTGGGCAATGACGTCATGGGCAATGGTACAGTGGCACCAACGTATGTTTTAAACCAAAGTTTTTATAATTTTTTTTTTAAAACTGCTACTCTTCATTTATAACCGTCATTTACATTTGAATAAGCAACCATAAAGACCATGACAATTAAAAACTCACTTGATTCTCCTACAAACCATATTGAAATTGTAACAAAAGTATACGTATATTTTTTTGTTATCAAATACACATTGATGACTGTCCCTTTCCAGATTTACAACCGTGGACCTAATTTGGTTTCTAAAGCTTCATTGGTATTTACATGGCCTCGGCAAACCAAAGAAGGGCTTCCCTTGCTATATCTCTACAAATTCGAATGTATCGTAAGTACTGCTGAAAATGTAACATTCATCCAAGAATTAAATTATGCATAATGTTTACAGCCGCAGAGTAGATGTCAATGCAACACGATGAACAAAGTGAACGAATACGGACTTGCAATCAACAACGAAACGAGCTCAGCGAATGTCTCAATTAACTTTGATTCAAATGAGAATTTACCAGATGTAACTGTAAGTTGTGTTTGTTAATACTTTGTTCAAAATTGCTGTAGCTATTTCTCATCTATAGACATGTAACGACGTCAAATGCGACACCATTACTTGCCACGTGAAGCAATTTGGGAAGTTTTCAACCATTGTTGTGTCGTCATCCTTCAAAGTGTGGATACCATCTTTGGCAAAGGTTTTAACACATTTTTAGCAGATACAAGTAAAGATCGGATTAAGTTTTTAAATGTAATTTTTGTTTCTTCTCAGCCTAAACTTGTCAGTCGATTTTCAAGTTCGTTGAATTTCAGTTATACGGAGTCTCCAATATATAATCAGGCAGCAGTCATATCAACGGTGAGTATTTTTCATTTGACGGTATGGCCTTAAATTCCTTATTCCTGCACAGGCGACCACCCAAGTATCAGCTTATTCTCCACCTGTTCCGCCCAATGACCAAAGTCAAGATAATATCGGAGCCATTATAGGAGCTATTGTGGGAGGCATCATCTTGCTCATAACCATAACACTTATTATGTGGAAGGTATCCATAGCAATAAATTGTTGTTAGTTTTGGTATAAAGTATTTACTTTAACCATTATTTATATTAAACAGGCAGGATTTTTCGAAAGCAAATATGCCAGGATGCAAAAGGAAGCTCAAGAGGATAACACAAATGATAACACAGAGCATTCTATCGTTGAA
>CH002510.1:18742-29996 GCA_000149265.1 Ciona savignyi
TCTATCGTTGAAAATTAAATCTTTACCAGGGAATTGCTACATAAATGACATTTTTTAATTTTCTTATTATGTATGTTGTTATATAATCCAATAATTTTATATTAAACAGACCGCATGTCGTTCGTTAGGTATGTTATTATTAGTTATGGTTTGGTGGTTATCTTGGAGTTATCCAAGTTTTGAATAAATATTTATAGCTCCTACTGCACCGATATTATATTACTTCCTGTTTATCACAGAACTATGAGACAACTAAGATATGCATGATGACATATTATATTTTGTAAATTTGTAATATAATATTGGTCAGGCATCATAAAGCTAAGCTACCAATGAAAAACGAAATAACAATTGTGCCAAAAAAGATAAAGGATATCGTCGTTTCGCATAATGGAAACTAATTTAAAATGTTAATCACATTATCATTTGGGAAAATCCTTTAAAGTGCTGGTAGGAAACTATAATTAAGAAAATTTAATTTTCTTAGGTAGGAAAATGGAATCGTTGTTTCGTTAAGTCCTTGGCAATTAAAAACCGTAAAGCCAGCTGCTGATTTTGATTAACAACATTTTGCATAAGATATTTACGTTTTCTCCATTAATTAAAAGACGCGTGAAAGTTGTCACATTTTGTCAGAATATGTTGTGTATATCAAGATAGCTGTCGTTTCGAATTTTATCTTTCGATTATATCAGGGGTTCCCAAACCAGGGGTCGCGACCCAAAATGGGGTCGAAGTGATAAGTAGGTGGGGTCGCAAATAGGTCATGGGGTCGGTGGGGTCAGTGAGGTATGGTAATAATGGATGTACAAAACATCTAAGATTTGACAAACCATGTTAAATTTAGCAGTTTGTACCATGGCTTACTGTAAAACAGGCATCACTCTAACTAAGTCTGTACTTATGCTATCGAAAATGTAGGTGCTTATTGTGACATCACTGTTTGATTGTTCATAATGGAATGACACGTTGTTGATTTGCAGAGTTGAATTGTTTGTATGTACTTATTTTACTTAATACTACCACATGACCAAACTCAAAAGTCCAGTGAAAGAGGCTCTAAACTAGTCCAAAGTTTCGTGAAAAAATATATATTGACCTTGGGTCGCACTGGACACTTGAAAGTTGTCTTTGGGGTCGTCCTGAGAAAAGCTTGGGAACCCCTGGATTATATGCTCAGTAAACCCAAGTTTTTGTAGTTTTTATTTATCTAAAAAAATTAATATGTGATTATTAGGAACCGCGTCGTGGTTTAACAAGTATGTTGCATTCTAGAGAATTTGATGGTAGTTTTTCGGAAAATATATTTTTACATCTCTGCTGTTTAAGACGATGTTTTTGTTATTTTATTTTGTGTATATTTATATACACTGTTATGGCTGTCAGTGGGCGATTTTGTATTTTTATCAGCATGTTTGCAATAACTTCCCGTGTGCTATTCTGGTATTTGAGTCACATATAGTAGGAGTTGGCTTGTTTAACTTAAGCTGCTTAATTCCAGCATTATATAGAAATAGCTAGTCTATGCTAAGGAATAATTTAAATCATAAAGTAATAAGGTTTCCTGTAGATTTTATGCAAACAGTGGGTTAATAAATATGAATACTTTATGTCGAACGAATTTCGTTTTACTATGGGGTATACCATTATTGGTACTGGTAGAAGTGATCATAGCACTGAATATAGAGACACGGACTTTTCATTCTCTTTCTCCTGTCAAGTCGGTTCCAAATGTTGCTCATTTCGGCACGGCAATGACGCTTAGAACGTAAGTAGAATATCAGAAGCTAAACACTAAAAAATATAATAGAAATAAAAGTACGAATAGTTAATTCCGTTTTAGGTCATCTTTAAATTCCGAAGCCTATGTCGGGGCTCCATCAGATGATAATATGGACGGATCCTTGTACAAATGTACATTTAACGGTGCGACAAGCGGCAATACAAATTGCATCAAGGAGACACCATTTGGTAATTGTTTTACATTTACTCGGACCATTCGATATTGCACAGGTCGCTTTACCGCACACTTTTCTTCGAGGTTTAGTGTAATAGTGTAATTATTTTTTATAAACAATTATTTTTTCAATTTATTTTTTTTATTTGGGTTTAGCAGCCACGTCTAATAATAGCGAAATTTAACAATTAATTGCTTTTTTAGACGTGTTCTAACGACTGCTGTTTTGCTGTTTTTTTTCCCGTTTTGTAAATATATACCAATAGTCTTGCTTCGTGTTTTCATCGTGAAAACAAAAAAATACTAAATTAAAATAAAATGTCCATAGCTAGTGTTGCGTAATAATAGTTGTTTTGTCTGACAACACAAAATTTACTCAAATTCTGATTATAACTATCCAGCAAATTTTACATTAATTGTCATTCTTTATAGAAAAGAGAGGTGCAATTGGTATTACTATCGGCGAAGACACTAACGGGGAAAATATATACGTATGTCACCAGTGCTAATATGAGCACAAAATATGTAAATCATTTACTTAGATAGTCAATATTATAATATTATATTTACTCATATACAGCGTATTTTTGTTTTAAATGTAATATCTTTTGATTTATTAGTAGAGAAATTGGTTAAAGGTGAAGGTCAGGTCTTTTGCATATTTCTGTATCTTCGTCATATTACCTTTGACCATTTGAGTTAAGCAATTCATTGTTAAGTTTGGGTTTCTCTCTCTATGCATTATGTCTTAATAACATGCCTTTTGTAATAGGTTTGCGGAAACCGGCATGTCATCGACTGCCCCAAATCTCAGTTACAAAAACGAATGATTGGAACTTGCTTCAAGAAATCAACAACAACTGCAAATGTCGAACTTTTTAAGTCACCTTGCACAACAAGTACGTTGCAAACGTATAACCGTTAAATATGGAACTCTCTCCCGGTCCGATTTTAAAACAACAGGAGTCTAGAAACTAGGTTCATTTTTGAATACTGAACATAATACGACTTACTTTTTTTCTGTGACAGCTATTGCAGAAGTGATGATTCAAGTTAATACAAATAAAAGCAAACAATTTGTTGGCTCAGCAAATATTAAAAACAAACTGACAGCGAAACCATACACACATTTCACTAACCACCCCACCCCAATCCAATATCAGTTAATGTCCAATCTTAACAAAAAAGTACTTAACAGACTTGTGTAACACAATGATCGTATTTTTAATTTGCAAGCAATTTACGAAATGTCTTTATAATAACGAAGAAAAAAAATAAATCCTAAATATTTTGGTCAATGCATTACGTTTTGCCATTGCGATATGACATTGTACACCATGGTAATAGCGTCACCGTGGACTTAAAAGCATTTCGATATTTTACAAGAATTGGTTTAACAAACTCCTTAAATATATATAACCTATATATACATTCCGGTTATATTATTACAATCCAAAATTTTTAAATATGCCTAAAATGATTTGCCTAATGAGACTTAATTTTTTTAAATACGGTTATTACAAAGCATGTCCGATTGGGTCACTGGTTGCGGATATTGTATTTGTCTTGGACGAATCCGGAAGCGTGGACGCGACGGAATACCAGAATTCGTTAGATTGGATGAATCAAGTCCTTTCTTCGTTCAGGTACAACTCTTAAAAATATATAATCGTAAAAGCCCTTAAAACATTTGATATGGCTCGAATTTATATATATCCGTGTGATGTTTGGCAGTTCCTACATTAATCGAGGTGATGTACACGTTGGGGTTATTGGATTCAGTTACGACGACGCGGAAACAAAAGTTCGTATACGCTTACAGAAGTGGCAACACTCATCTTTAGCAAGTTCGTATTGTTTCGTAGGAGAAGCCTTTTTAGAGTATTAAGTTAAACATTTTGTTGTTTTTGCAAAGGTCAAATCAATTCTTTAGCGAATGGAAGATCACTTAAAGGACTGACCTACATTGGATATGCCATTAATTTAGCAATTCAAGAGTTTTACAGCTACGGAAGAAAAGACACTCCAAAGGAAATGATTCTACTAACTGACGGTCAAGCAACTGCACCTGCCAAAGTTAAACCGTCAGCAGACAAAGCACGGTAAATATTTACACTTTTCTTATTTTCCAACAAAAAAGTAACTATTAAAGACATTTTTGTAACTGCTTAAGTTTTTGTTCACATTTCTTCACTTATTATTATTACTGCACAGCTATTTAAACACCTAAGAAAAATGGCAAATTTAATATATATTTATCAGCTTTCACATACTATATTGTAGTTTACAAATGTATTTAAATTACTTTAACAGAGCAAATAACATTATCACGGTTTCCGTTGGCGTTGGTAGCGGTGTTGATGAAGCGCAACTTTTGACGATAGCTGGCAACTCATCTCGTGTTTTTAGAGCTTTAGATTATAGTAATCTAGCAAGTGTTGTTGAAGGGGTTACGTCTACCATACAAGACATTGCATCTGTAAAGCTAGAAGGTATACCATGATATGATTAGTAAGACTGAATATATTGAACGACTAGAGTGATTAACTCGTATTAACCACAACACTTTATACCTTCAATTTTAAATCTACACAAAACGTTTCTGCAGAAACGTTTTGTTTCCTCTTAATCTAAGCTTACAAGATGTATATTGTTTTTTTTCGCAGACGGAAAGTAAAAAGTACCAATAAAAAATGTTATGATTGTTGCATTTAATAATTTTCTCTCTCTATTTCTTATACACGTGCAGTGCAATATTTTTAAATTCTATGTATATATTATATTTTTGAAGATTTCCAAGGGCAGTTATGTTTTTGGAATTCAGGTTATACATCTCAAATTTCCTTACGAAAAACTGATATATATTTTCTATATTTTTAACATGTCTGAACTTTTCCTCTTTTTTTCGCAAATAAAATAAGCGTTGTTTTATTAAGCATTAGTTAAAGTTTAAACCTGATTAGACTTTTCTTTCTGCATTAAATGCTGGCGACACAGCATGTCACAAGCGTAAAACAAAAAAAACACTGAAAACAATATACGGCCTTCTTAGATCCAAAGTGGAACCATATTATTTTAAAATCCTGTTTAATTCTACCCACATAGGCGAAGTCACCAACACGACAAACAAGCTAGAGGAATGTCAACTTGGAATTTCATCACATATAACCAAGGTGCGGTACGAAGTTGAATTGTATACTACACAAATTTAAAAGTTTGTACAATAATAGAAGGATAAGAGTATTTTTTTAAGAAAAACTACTTGTACGTTGGTGCGGTTGGTTCGTATGATAGAGCAGGTGCAGTTGCTGAATACAGTGCAGTTGGTGGTGAGGTTCAAACAACTTATTCTGCAATTCTAAACGAGACAGAATACGCTACAATGGTCTCTTCGGAAAATACTACGCAGGTGTCGGATTCTTATTTAGGTAGATTTATATATACAGCTGTGAACTTATTAGACACTCATTCACTTCTTTAAAGGCTACTCCATTTCAAGCGGTAATTTCTTTGGAGGTGATATAGAATACGTGGCAAGCGGGGCCCCACGATACATATCAAAGGGAATGGTTAGTACATGACACAATTAGTAAATTTGATATATTTTTCTTAATGAGCTAAATAAAACAAAACATACTAAACTAAACTGAAGAATGAGTAGACATACCAAAATATGTTTCCTAAAGTTAAAATTGTTGCATCGTATTCAAATCTGACAAAACGCTCCGTATAAAATGTGGTTAGTAACGTTACTCTTGTATATTGTTTGGTATATTAAATATAAAAGACCCCAGACATTAATGTTAAATAATTTATCGTATAGATTGTAGTAAAATCTAGACAAAAACAAACATACTAAAAAACCGTTGTAGTATATTTTTTAATGTCTACTTGGTCGACCTGACAATTTTTTGAATAACAGGATGTTGTTTGTCTAGGTGGCAATATACAGAGCTGATGCTGTCGTTCATTCTTTATCAAAATTTCTCATTCTTCATCCAAGCGAAACATCGAACTTATGGCAATTGGGAGCTTATTTCGGACATTCTGTTTATGCTGTGGACATTAATAAAGATTCGCTAGACGACCTTCTCGTTTCAGCTCCATTGTTTAACGACGTCACTACCGGTTATGACCAAGGAAGGGTATTTGTTTTCATGAACGATCCAAACAACGTCGGAATGAAAAACTGGGTAAAGAAATCAGTGATGCATATTAATACAAGTAGATATTTTAAAATGTTACTTTTAGACCATGACTTCATACCGCCCACAAGTATTAAGCGGTTCGAACGCCAACGGAGCTAGGTTTGGAATGTCAGTAGCGGTAGTTGGTGACGTAGATAAAAACGGATATGACGATGTAGCCATTGGTGCACCGATGGAAGGCGGAAATGCGGTTGAAAGCGGAGCAGTTTATGTTTATTTTATATCTGACCAAGGTATCATAGAAACAAGGAAACAGGTAAATCATAACTTATCAGTCGGTTTACAATATGCAATACATAAAATATAGAGGATGCCTTTACAAAAAATTATAAACGTGTTGGTAATTATTTTTGTAAAAGGCCTTTAACTATAGGCCATCGTTTATGCAAAAAGAAATGTTCTGTCCCATTTCAATAACACTTGCTAAACATATCACGCACATGATGCATCCTTTTTTGTTTGTTTTCTACTTGCAGAAACTGGGTGTTCCCAAATTTAAAATATAAACTTGTTCTTTAAAATGTATATAGTGAGTTATTAGTAAACCAAAGATAAATAGCTTATTATTTTAAACTCCATTATTTGTTTTAAGCGGTTATTTTTTAAGTTATTTAAATAAAGGTATTTTTTGTAATTTTTTGTTTTGTGTGGTTTAGTACCTTCATTGCCTTCTTTAAAATTTGGAGTGAGTACTTGTCCGTCTAAAGATATCGGTTTACAAAAAGTATCTGCCTCAAAATTTCACCGTCCTTATTTTTAGATCTGTCGAAATTTCAATTTAATAATTTACCGTAAAGTAAATTCTAAATATCCAATATTTTTTTCTATGACACTTTCAACTTTATTGGACAGATACTTGCTGTTAAAATGTGTCATAAAATCTTACTGATCACTGGTTTAAGTAGGCTGCGTTACTTATTATTTACGGGGAAATGGCGGAAGACGGGTATGGGGCCCAATATCTTTGAAGTATGGGGCCCCATTATCTTTGAAGTCGGCATTAATTATTTCTTTTGATTTATGGTGTGGTACATTTGACTAATAATTTATGTGCTGATTTCAATCTTGTAACAAGTGGAAAATTATTAAAAATTATGGATGTTGATCCGACGTCTCTAAATTATCTAATCAGACGATAGACCATTAAACACAAATATTTTTTTTCAAAACATAGATCAAAATTTTGATGGTAACTTACACATTCCTTTTTGCCGACAAAAACAATATAATAGACGGGTGTGTTTAGTAACTAAGTAACTAAACCTTTCTACTTCCATAAAAGTCAGGTTACAATAAAATTGGCATTAAGTATAGTTATGGTGAATTACACGTGGTTGACATTCTCTATTATATTTGGTTTAACACATCGTTTTCACACACAGAAGATAATTGGAAAGACCGTAACATCTTCACTTCAGCGATTCGGGGGGTTTATTTCCAGCGGACGATCATCCGACAATGACGTTGATAAGAATGGTTATTCGGATCTTGTAATATCAGCACCAGCAAGCGACAAGATAATTGTCTTGCGTGCCCGACCTATCGTGAGAGTTCGAACACAGATAGCATTGAATCCACCATCTTTAGACTTAATCAAATGTTTTACAAGTTCCTTAAAGGCCTGTAGCAATGTGACAGTCTGTTTAACTGCTTTCTTCACGGATGAAGCGCCTTTACAAGCTCCAGCACGTACGTTAACTATATATCTAAAAAAAGTAATTTGATGCAACTGAAGAAATAACAGTCAGATAAATGCCTAAACGACACTTATTAATAATTTCTGCATGTAGTTAAAATAATGATTAAAATGCAATCTTTTGCAGCGCTGAACGTTACCTTGAAATTAGATTCGCTCCTAGGAAATCAGCCGAACAAACGAATTGTGTTTGTGGATTCCGTTTCATCTGATAAAACTGTGTTGTACAACGTCAGTTCGTCAAGATCTTGCTTTACTTTACAAGTTCAGCTAAATGTAAGATATAATGCTGTAGCGGGGTTGGTATGGTAAAGTGTGTGTTTATCGAGTGGAAAAACTCTTAAGTGTATATAACACAGCTGCCAAGTTATCTAGTGTCTACTGTGTTATTGGGGAGCTAATGCGGTGGGTTGCATTCGACCAGGTCCTTTTTAACCATACCAAGGCTGATTGATCTTTGGCTGACTTTGGATCGCTACGAATAATTTAGTGAGCTAACCGAGTGGGTTTAATTAAACAGTCGTATTGCATTACTAATTCTATAGGTTGATTATTTCGGTTCTGTTTTATCAACTGGGAACTTTCAAATCCCTCTTCGTTTGGAAGTGGCATACGATTATACAAATGATTACAAGAACACTGTCATGTCTCCGATGTTGGAACCATGGTCTACAAAAACGTCAACATCAGATTGGAATATTCAGAAAAGCTGTTCTGCGAATACCGGAAAGCAATGTATTCACGACTTAAAAGTTGACACAAACTTCTCGTAAGCAATAGGCTACAATTTTCGCAAAAGTTATTATGGGCCCCACTTAAATGGTACTATTGGTTACTTTTTATGTCGCTCTACGAAATAGTTAGTAGAGCAAATCGAATTAAACTTTTAATGTCAGGTATTTGTTTACAACCTACATTTGAATTCTAATAAATAGCCTCTACATATTTTTCAAGTCAAATTTGCAAAAATTTTAACATTCAGGTTTATTTGCTGAAGTTGTTGTCCTCAACTTAATAATAGGTGGATAACCCGGATAATGTAGAAATAATTTGAAAAAATCAAAATGTTTTTTGACGTTCAAAGATGGGAGTTTTTGAGTCAAAAATATCAGGAGGTTTAGCTAACATGATCTGAATGTCAATAAACTTATATGGAAAAACAGTAATAACCCATCTAATCGGATATAGATGAAATCGCATATTCCTGAAATACATTTCTGTTGCAACCTGCGTGTTTTACGGGCTATAAGCTGAAGATTTATCTGGCTAGATTCTAAGAATACTACACAACATGGCATTAGTATACATTAATCTAATTATTGCCAACGTGGTTTATTTGGTTTCAACGTTCTATTTCTTAAAAGACGCACTTCGTGGTTTCAGTTTATCAGCGTTTTTGTTATTTTTTTGGAACTTTAAAACACCATCGTACACGTAAATTAAGGCAAATAAGCACGGTGTTTTACGAATACTGACTTGAAAGGGTATACGGACCCAATTTTCCAAGTCCATGTTATATTGTTATGGATTTAATAAACACCCCATACCGACTTTACATTTTATAATAAGTGGTAAATAACACCGAATTGATACAGTAGTTTCACTTACCATATTTTAAAGCAATATTCATTCAGCGTTCCACCGGAAGAAAGTCCATTGATATTAGGATCGCAACCAGGACTTCTTTCAATCAATGTGACTATTAGTAATCTTGGCCCAGATCACTCGTACTTCACGAGAGTTAACATCATCGGAAATATAGATCTAAACAAGGTAATAAAATAAAGTAATGAAATAACATATTGTATATGGCGATTCAAGTAAAATGAATAAATTAATAGGTATCAGGATCTTGCATAAGTGTTCTAAAACATGAAAGACCAGATACCACATTGATTAGCTACAAGGCTTCAAATTCTTTTATACAAGGTTTAATGCTAAAAGGAAAGCAGGTAATTACATTATTTTGACCGATGAGTCTTGAATCTGCTAATAAATTGTTTTGATTAGTGTTCGTTCGTATTGGAGTATACACTTGTGTCGTTGACAAAGAGAGCAGAAGTTCAGAATATTCTAATACAAGGGGCAGTTTACTCAAAGTAAGTAGTCGCTAATATGTACATCTATAAAGCATTTAGCGTGACTGAAAATGGATTTAATTTGTAAAAAATGATTTTAAGGAGTAATTATTACAATGTGTAAATAAATTAATAGCATATGTAAATAGTAATTCATGCTTTAACCTTTAGTGTAAATGAAACGGACCATAGCAATGACCCAAAGAACCTGAACAACAATTTCAAATTCCAAAAGAAAATTCTCTACAAAGCATCCATCGGTCACACCAGGTAATACAAAATAATTTATAGTAAAGAATATAACAACCAATTTTCTATGTTTAGTTCATCTAAACCGATCGCGGTATTCTATAATCGCACAGTGGTGCCAGCCGCCTTCGTTCACAACCTGAGCAACACTATTTTAGGCATGTCCAACAACATATCACACGACCACACGGTAAAGAAAGACATACATAACTTATTTTGTATTCATTTTAACACGTTTATAAGTATATTCCTTGCCAGATTTACAACCGTGGACCTAATTTGGTTTCTAAAGCTTCAATGGTGTTTACATGGCCCCGGCAAACCAAAGAAGGGCTACCCTTGCTATATCTTTACAAATTCCAGTGTATCGTAAGTTCTGGTGCAGCTGGGTTAAAATGTGTTTACCAATTATTCTCCATCTCTTTAATGCAAACACCCTGCTACAGGAAGTTAGATATATTTTTTCAACTTAAAATTGTAGATCAGCAACCTCAACTCAAAACCTTCCAAAATCTGCTTTAGAAATTTAAAGCGGGTCATGCATAAAAACAGCCAGGATATGCACAACTTTTAATTTTATTTTTACAAGTGATTAATTTTATTGATTATACTCTATTTTAACATTTTTTTCTACGATCTTTATTAGTCTCATGTTTACAGCCTCAGGATATATGTCAATGCAACACGATGAACAAAGTAAACGAATACGGACTTGCGATCAACAACGAAACAAGCTCAGCGAATATATCAATCAATTTTGATTCAAATGTAACTTTCCCCGATATAACAGTAAGTTGTCTCGCTAAATATGTTTTGACAAAATTGCTGTAGCTATCTCTTATCTATAGACATGTAGCGATGTTAAATGCGACACCATTACTTGCCACGTGAAGCAATTTGGGAAATTTTCAACCATTGTTGTGTCGTCATCCTTCAAAGTGTGGATACCATCTTTGGCAAAGGTTTTAACACATTTTTAGCAGATACAAGTAAAGATCGGATTAAGTTTTTAAATGTAATTTTTGTTTCTTCTCAGCTTCAACTTGTCAGTCGATTTTCAAGTTCG
>CH002510.1:30096-74759 GCA_000149265.1 Ciona savignyi
TGGGAGGCATCATCTTGCTCATAACCATAACACTTATTATGTGGAAGGTATCCATAGAAATAATTCGTTGTTAGTTTTGCTACGCAATATACGCATTAACCCTTATTTATATAAAACAGGCTGGATTTTTTGAAAGTAAATATGCCAGAATGCGAAGAGAAGCTCAAGAGGAAAACAAATCAAACCAAGACACAGAACACTCTGACGGAAAAGATTAATCTTTTAAACAGTGAATCGTTAAACGTTTAATATCACACTTAATATTATCAACAGTTAAATCTTCAGTTTTGTGCTTTCCTTATTATTCCAGACTGTATACTGAATTGTACTTTAATTAAAAACAAAAATTGTAAATTCTCTAAAATATAAATTATGTTACCACAAATGAAACGGATTTGGGATCTAGTTTTTGCCTTGTTATGCACCAGATCTTTTAGTCTTCTTTCCATCATTAGTTGTACCGGGAACCTCCATCACGATTATGAGATTTTCTTTGCTGCAAATTAATTATGGTGCGTTACTTTTTCTTTTTGAAAACAATTTCAAGTAAAAATCAATTATACTGCGATATATATTTCTCGGCAAGGTTGTTTAATTTTAAAAGTATTGATTTTTGGTAATTTTTGAACTTTAGGTTTGTGTAAATACATTTATATTGTTGTAGTCAACTATATTACTTTGTATATACTAATGAAATGAAGTTTAACAGGGTCGGGGTGCCATTAGGTTAATGTATTAACTTTTTCGAAAAATTTCACTTAATAATTATTATACTTCTAGGCTTGGAATCTACCAACTGATTTTCCATTAAATCAATTTAGCTAAATAACAATCGTTAACAAAATTTTCCCACGTAATTTCCCACAGTTAGTAAAACGTGCAGATGTAAAACCCCTTACGCGCAAACTTTTCGGTCATCGTAAAATGACCTGTTTATTCTAGAAAATTTAAATATTAAAATATAACTTGCATCCGACGAAGTAACTTGCATCACGAGTATTTAAAGACAAAAATGCAAATAAACTGAACGAGGAATCAGATTTTGGATTTAAGAAAAGACACTAGAGTGTGTCAACCACGTGTTTAACCAACACTATTTGTAAAACACATGTTGTATAACCTATATTCATGCTACAGGGTCCCTAACCACAATTTGTATTTTATACACTGAGTATGTAGTTTTTGTTTCTGCAAGCATAAACGCATGGGTCCCATAGTTAACATACCAAACTTATATTCCATGTTTAGGTAAATAAAGAATAAACGTCTTAAATTTATGAACATTTCACCAAAAAATGTTTTAAATTATAGCTTCTTTTCAAGCGCTGTAGTGAAAGGTAGATAAGTTTCTGTTTTTACATAAGTGAGTCATGTTATGTAGCAATTCTTAAAGTTTTAATCTGTTTTGTCGACTTCTTGTTGGAGATGTCAGTGCGATATGGCATGCCTGTCACAATCATAATTCAGGAGCATAACTTCGTTTTCATGGAAATTAACCTTTTAAAAAAAGTAAATGTTTTCTTTTTTGAATTGGCACAGAGTGTCTAATGTTTTAACATTTTACCGAATTTTAATAAAATTAGAGCAGCCGTTCAAGCGCTATGGCCACAAAATCTAATTTATTAAAAAAAACGTTTTGAGGGATTTCCCCTATATTCATTTACTCAAATTTTTGGTTTCTGCATATTTAGACCATGTTGTCTTACAAATGTCCAATTTTCATTGCGATTTCATTACTTCTTTTGGAAGATGTCAGGGCGACATGGAATCCTGGTAACAAACATGATTTGAGAACATATCCCATTTTTGGGTATTTCTCTAGGTTATTTTATTATTTCTTTTAAGTGTTAAATCAGTGACTAATGCACTTACATTCCACCAAATCTGATTCAAATTGTAGCATCCGTTTAAGCGCTATGCCCAAAAAAGGCTATTTATATAGAAAAAAATACCGTTGTGGTTTTTAACGTCTAAGGGGAATTCCCCTAGATTCATCACCCGAAATTTCGGTTTCCGCATATCTAGACCATGTGCGGTAACAAATTTTAAAATTTTATTGCAATTCCATTACTTTTTCTCGTAGATGTCGGAGCCACATGCCATGCCTGTCACTATCATGATTTGAGAACAAAATCTTATTTTTTCGGGTATTTCCTTAGGTAATTTTTTCATTTCTCTTGAGTATTATATCATTGGCTAATGTTTTTCTTACATTTTACCAAATCTAATTAAAATTGGAGTAGCCGTTTAAACGCCATGCGCAAAAAAAACCTAAATTTTTAGAAAAAAATACCGTTTTGGTATTTAACCTCTCAGGGGAATTCCCCTTGGTATATCACCCAAAATTTTGGTTTCTGCATATCTAGACCATGTGCGCTAACAAATGTCAAAGTTTTATTGCAATTCCATTACCCCTTCTGGTAGATGTCGGAGCCACAAGCCATGACTGTCACAATCATTATTTGAGAACAAAATCGTATTTTTTAGGGTATTTCCCTAGGTAATTTTTTGATTTCTTTTAAAGTTTGTATCATTGGCTAATGTTCTTACAATTTACCAAATCTAATTAAAATTAGAGTAGCCGATCAATCGCTATGGCCAAAAAAGGTACCTTTTTTAAAAAAAGTACCGTTTTGGTTTTTCACCTCTCAGGGGAATTCCCCAAATTAAATTACCCAAAATTTTGGCTTCTGCATATCTAGACCATGTGCACTAACAAATGTTTAAATTTTATTGCAATTCCATCACCCCTTCTGGTAGATGTTGGAGCCACAAGCCATGACTGTCAAACCTTTGACGAAAAAAAACCAAAAAAAACAAAAAACAAAAAAAACAATATGTGTCCCATTTTTCCAAATGGGACCCATAATTAAGTAACGAAAAAATATTGGCTACTATAAAAATTAATATGCGTTCTGTGGAAACTAAAATTTTAGGCTATAAACTGCGCATCTTGTCAGGTACAGTAAGTCCCTTTGAAGTAATCTTATAAGCTTGACTAGCCAATGCCCTGGTCAGTAAAACTAAAGCAAAGCAGGGAGCCCACAGATTACTGGACATTTTTCTGGTCTTATTTACACTTATACTAAAATGAAAGACATTTAATTTGACCTTGCTTATGACAAAGCTTTCATACGTTTTTTTTGTTGTAGTCATATTTTTTACATGATATTTGCGGTTCATGTATCCAACAGCGTTGTTCCTTCCAATGACGTGAAAAGCGCCTTCTTGACAAAAATTATTATCAGTTAGGTCATTATTATCCGAAAACACACGTAAAAATCCTTATCAAAACCATTATTATGCGAAAAAATACGTAATACAAACTTACATTACATATTTAAAATCATGTTGAGTACACCAAGGGAGGGTGTACTAAAGTGTACTAGAAGTAGCATATGCTAGGCTTGGCGCAGAGTTTCAGAGTTTTCGTTTATAGTTATGTAATAGAGGAGCGGAACTTGTAAAATGAAGGTGTTGATTTTGCATTTTTAAGCAGTTTTAATGGAATACATCTCAATATACGGTCACGGAGGGGTATCCTCAAAATTTTTATCAATCGTTCACAGAACTTGTTTTTGCGTATTTCATACGTTACTGTCAAACTGCTTTTTGAATTGGTCAGACGTTTGCTTTAAACAAAATCTCGCACAGCCGTAGGATGGCGTGGCTTCAAATATATGAACCAGCATTTGGTGATTAACAGGGCTCTCGAGTACGGTCGTGTGGCCAAATGGTTAACGCGACCGATACATATACCGACTCTTATACAAAAACGGTCCTAGCGATGAGCCCATCATGGGTTCGAAACTTGGCTCAGTAAAAAAAAAAAAAAAAAAAAAAAAAGATTAACAGGGCTCTCTCTCTCTTGTACGGTCGTGTGGCCAAATGGTTAGCGCGACCGATACATATACCGTCTCATATATACAAAAAACAAATGAGTACCCCCCCAAAAAAAATCAACAGGTCTCTTAAATATGTTAGTCAAATGCGGTGCTTAATTTTTTGGTCTTGCAAGGGTGATGCAATTGGCGATGTCGTACATGCCATACAGTGTCAATATACTGTCTTGCTCTTCGGGACGCACTTATATTTTAAACCCACTCTCGATGTATCTTGTATCCTGCCCACATGCTGAACCTTCATCCCAAAAATCTATCTTGTATCTGAACCGTGATCCAACGTCTCTACTTTACAGCACACAAATATCCTTCTCTTAGAATCACAGGTTATTGCTGCTTGCCTTATTCTTGCAGATAGTTGTTGTATTGTTTCACCTGGTTTTCTTTCCATGTTACTCCAAAATGTAAATCGTTCCCGTATTATAAACTTTTTTGGGTGGAAATGTTCTTTAAAAAATTCACAAATTTTGTCAAATGAAAGCTCGTTGATTTCTATTGGTGGTTTCTGCTGTATTGCCATATTTTGCACCAGTTTATAAATTGTTGTTGTTTGATTTGTTAGAAAAATTTGAGGAATTTTATGATAACTTACTGAGTGTGCTGTAATAAAAGTGTTGAATCTGGAAAGATAATCTGTCCATAACTCTGCTGTTGAATCGAATGGTTGAAATTTTGGAATTGAATTGCTTACTGTTTGAATTTCTCGCTTTTCTGCTTGTTGCACCATTTGTTGAATTGTTTCCATGAACGTTTTTGCTTGATTATCCATCTGTATTCTTTGTAACTCCATTTGTTGAGTCTGTGTTTCCATTTGTTCCTTCAGTAGTTGTATTATTTCTTTTGACATTTCGAATTTTTATCCTCGTCGCCAATCTGTTGTGTTCTTCGTATTTATTAATACACAACATATAAATAAAAACGTAATAATAAACAGCGTAATCGTAAATGTAGTTATAGTCGTAATAGTACTCGTAATCGTATTTGTAATAGTAATAGTAGTCGTACTCGTAAATCGTAATTATGGAATGACCTTGTGCTTCTTTAGCACGTTTTAGTCGTAGCTGGGGAATCACCGTTACGTGGTGGCGCTATATTCATTTACTCTTATAGGGGTACTCAAAGGATGTAACAGTTATTTAACATCGTGTGGCAGTGTGCGTCAAATGTAGTCTTCGCTGGTGCGTTGCTGCTCTTCTCTATTTAAGACTTCTCTTGTGGTTCATTGGTTCTTTAGGATATATTGACTAACGTGTGGTGATGTCTATAACGTGTGATGATGTCTTAACATAGACAGGGTGTGTCAGAGATCAAGGGCACTTGGTAATCGACGAATTTGAACTTTTCACAGGCAATGACGTCATAACACAAAGATTCTTCTCGATCGCTTCCTTTCTTCAAGCATCCGGTCCTTGGGAATGTAACATCTTGCAAACTTCGGTGCTAGCGACTATCTCCTTCTACACAAATTCTATGCGGTCGGCAAAACGGCATGCATTTACTACAACACGGCGTTATTCCACAGTTCCTTCGAATTGCATAGTACTCTGATGCGACCGCAACAATGCGGTCAATTGTATTTAGATCAAGACATTTTTTATTCTATTCGAAATAGTAAGGCAATTTCCCACCAAAAGATCGTAATCACGAATACCAGAGGCGTTTTAGATGATTTTTCTTTTTCCACTCTGGTCCACGCTTTCCGGGCCATATCTCCTCGTTAAGCTAACTACGACTTAATACTGGCCGAGCGGTTATTCATGGCGTTTTTATTTTTCTTTTATTCTAATAAATCTGTTTGCAAATTATTGTAATGTCGCTTGCATATAATATTGGCGCCCGCGACTATATTTAATAATTAGACCCTTTTTATTGACGTGTTATAATGACTAATTGTTTTGCGGTTTTCTGTGTCCTTGTGCGGTTATTTATAAACATTAGCAACTGTTTGTTAGTGTCTCATTCAACCGGATTTCCCCTGTTTGATTTATAGGAATTTAAAACTTAATTTTAGCCTCTGATTTCATAAATTTACTCCCGGAAGATTCCACATCAATAAGAAGCGAGATACATTATTTTTCATGCGCTTGCGACGTTGGTAAGCTATAGAGTACGAACGTAAAAAGTGATTAGAAAAGCTGCAATATGATTTGCAATTAAAAAGAATGTGCTGCAATATGATTTGCAATTAAAAAGAAACTTTATACCACCAGTTTAGCATTGCGTTTGTTTGGAGTAGGTTCAATATGAAAAAAATTGATCCCGATATATTTTTGCACAATGTGATTTGTAATGATAATGCTGCAATTAACATGGACTCAAGCACAGAATATAGAGTTACGATCGTTTTATTCCCTTTCTCCGGCTAAAACAGGTCAGAGCGTAGCTCATTTTGGCACTGCGGTTGTACTTAAAAGGTAAGCTAATTAACCTTTAAATAATGGGTTGAAAATTTGGCGATGTGGTACATGCCATACAGTGTCAATATACTGTCTTGCTCTCCGGGACGCACTTGTATTTTAAACCCACTCTCGATGTATCTTGTATCCTGCCCACATGCTGAACCTTCATCCCAAAACTCTATCTTGTATCTGAACCGTGATCCAACGTCTCTACTTTACAGCACACAAATATCCTTCTCTTAGGTTATTTGACATCGTGTGGCAGTCTGCGTCAAATGTAGTCTTCGCTGGTGCGTTGCTGCTCTTCTCTATTTAAGACTTCTCTTGTGGTTCATTGGTTCTTCAGGATATATTGACTAACGTGTGGTGATGTCTATAACGTGTGATGATGTCTTAACATAGACAGGGTGTGTCAGAGATCAAGGGCACTTGGTAATCGGCGAATTTGAACTTTTCACAGGCAATGACGTTATAACACAAAGATTCTTCTCTATCGCTTCCTTTCTTCAAGCATCCGGTCCTTGGGAATGTAACATCTTGCAAACTTCGGTGCTAGCGACTATCTCCTTCTACACAAATTCTACGCGGTCGGCAAAACGGCATGCATTTACTACAACACGGCGTTATTCCACAGTTCCTTCGAATTGCACAGTACTTCGATGCGACCGCAACAATGCGGTCAATTGTATTTAGATCAAGACATTTTTTTATTCTATTCGAAATAGTAAGGCAATTTCCCATCAAAAGATCGTAATCACGAATACCAGAGGCGTTTTAGATGATTTTTTTCTTTTTTCACTCTGGTCCACGCTTTCCGGGGCATATCTTTTAGTTAAGCTAACTACGACCTAATACTGGCCGAGCTCTTAATTATTGCGTTTTATTTTTCTCTTATTCTAATAAATCTGTTAGCAAATTTTTGTTATGTCGCTTGCATAGTATTGGCGCCCGCGACTATATATAATAATTAGACCCTTTTTAATGACAAGTTATAATGACTAATTGTTTTGCGGTTTTCTGTGTCCTTGTGCGGTGATTTATAAACATTAGCAACTGTTTGTTAGTGTCTCATTCAACCGGATTTCCCCTGTTTGATTTATAGGAATTTAAAACTTAATTTTAGCCTCTGATTTCATAAATTTACTCCCGGAAGATTCCACATCATAATAAGAAGCGGGATAAATTATTTTTCATGCGCTTGCGATGTTGGTAAGCTATAGAGTACGAACGTAAAAAGTGATTAGAAAAGCTGCAATATGATTTGCAATTAAAAAGAATGTGCTGCAATATGATTTGCAATTAAAAAGAAACTTTACACCACCAGTTTAGCATTGCGTTTGTTTGGAGTAGGTTCAATATGAAAAAATTGATCCCGATATATTTTTGCACAATGTGGTTTGTAATGATAATGCTGCAATTAACATGGACTCAAGCACAGAATATAGAGTTACGATCGTTTCATTCCCTCTCTCCGGCTAAAACAGGTCAGAGCGTAGCTCATTTTGGCACTGCAGTTGTACTTAAAAGGTAAGCTAATTAACAATATGCACATAAAATTGATTACAGTTTTGAATATTGGGCAAATGGCATCATAACTCACTTGCACAGCTTGAATGCGTTTTAACTGCCTGATAGTATGTTGTACGTATGCAGTGCGTGATGATTTATAATATACAGAAGAAAGTATTAGCATTTCCCACAGTCTATGAGCATATCCGATCAAATAGATTGGTGATTTCAATTAATGCGATGCCTTTAACCACACAAATGCAGACTCGATGTTGGTTGCCAGCTAACAGTTTGTTTCCTTTGGCATGGCATTTAGCGGAAATAAACCCAGTTAGTTAATGGGCTTTACTAAAATTAAAGAGTGATATTCTGTTTCAGGTCTTCTTACCATACAAACCTTTTTGTTGGTGCGCCGTTAGATGAAAATAAGCAAGGATCTTTGTTCCAATGTACATTTGATGGTTCAACAAGTGGGAATACTATTTGTAACAAACAAACACCGTTTGGTAATACCAGCAGAAAATCATAAGTTTTAAAAAGTTGTGTTTTTATTATTTATTTATCTAACTAAACACAAAGGGTTTTATAAATTATAAAATTATAAGTTTAGAAATCAACTAAATGAATAATTAATAAAATCACACTAAACGTAAATGTGGACATTTACTGTTGCAGATACCGATATTAGGGTTATTAAAATATTTAAAGAAATGTTGTTAGTTAACATCACTTGATAGTATAATCTTGTTTATGCCATTTTACAGCGTGTTGCATCTCATTGTATCTTATCTATACCGTGGGCACAAGGAGCCATTGTAGCCTGTTTTAAATTTATTGAAACGTTTCTACTCTTTTATTTCAACCCATTATTTTACTGCACTGTGTGAAATCTGCTGCTTTACAAAATAAATAATCGACTATGCAGGGTCACATTAAACTGTATTACCAAATTCAACCATTGGGCCTTACACTAAATGAAAATCACGTTTCTTTGTAAGATTTCCTTAATTAAAGAAGTTTTATTTATGTTAAATACTTTCAAATACTTTAATTAAATATAAATTCTTATCCTGGAATCCGTTTGTTTAAGTCAAAGAACATTTTCACTTATTATTAATAATTGCATATTAATGATTGTTTTAATGAGGTCAAACGACTTATAAGTTTTCATTTCTTTAGAAAAACGTGGTGCAATTGGAACTTCTATCAGCGCAGATTACAACGGAGAAAGTATATACGTATGTTTTTCATACAGATTGTAACTTGGAACTATGGTCAGCTAAATAGATTTCCTTAACTTTACATTTCCGGTTTTTAATAACAATACATGTACAAAATAATTTTTCATCGTGCATTATTTATAATAGTCTGTTGTATAGACTTTTTAACGCCACAAGAATAGTTTAGACACCATACATCGTTTAGTTAATCTTCTGTAATCATGTAATTTTATTATTATGTTAAAAACAGGTATGTGGACACCAGCATGTCATTGAATGCGCAAAATCTAATTTACAAAAACGAATGATCGGAGTTTGTTTTAAAAAATCAACAATATCTGAAAACATCGAACTTCTTAAGTCACCTTGCACTACAGGTAACCAAACAGCGAAGAGTTTATATTATGTTTATATACATATTAAATTATTTCACAGTTTTTGGCCGAACCCTTATTATGGAAACGCTTTACTGCTGCTTATTTTTCCTTCTAATTGTCGGCTCCTTATTGTAATTTCCGTAAAAATATTTTTGATTTGCGTGTTTCACCAACTCTTCTTATGCCCGTTTCTGTATTCTATTTATAAACTTAAGTCATTTATTCAACTAAATACTTAAACTAAACTCTAAATTATATTTTGTATTATAGCGTGTCCGGTCGGTTCAATTGTAGCTGATATCATATTCGTCCTTGATGATTCTGGGAGTGTGAGAAATGCTCAATATGATATTTCACTAAATTGGGTGATTAAAGTTGTTTCTGTATTCAGGTAAAACAAAATAACTAAACTTTTGACAGTGGTTTTTACAACTATTATTTTACAGACCTAACATTGAGCAAGGCGATGTGCACATCGGAGTAATTGTATTCAGTAAAACAACCGAGTTGCGTATACATTTACAGCACTGGAACTACGATTTACTATTGGGTACAGTAGATGTTAACCCTGTTTTTGTTAAAAATTATCCTTTAATCTAGTTATTATATTTCAGAAAAAATAAGAAATCTTAAGGATGTGAGAAAAAGAGGAGGATTCACCTATATAGGCAAGGCTATTGACCTTACAGTTGACACGTTTAATATTGAAGGAAGACTAAATACTCCAAAACAAATGATTCTGATAACTGATGGTCAATCTCATGACCACGTGGAGTCGTCAGCAAATACTGCAAGGTAAGAACGTGTTTCAGAATCTAATATTTCAGAATCCCTTTTACTGTAACCTTTTTGATTCTATACAAAACATGTAATATTTGTAATAATTGGGGTAGTAAATAATAGGTCAAAAGGCATTATAACGATTTCCGTTGGCGTTGGAAGCGGTATAGATGAATCGCAACTTTTGTCGATAGCTGGTGACTCGAATCGCGTGTTTCGAGCTACAGATTTTAGCAATCTAGAGAATATAGTAGAAGGGGTCAGATCTTCCATACAGGACACCGCCATTGTAAAGCTGGAAGGTATCAAACAAAATGTTTTACATTAAAACTAACAATTCTGAAATTTCACAATCTTGACAATATAGACCAGATCAGCAACACCACAAACACGCTAACGGAATGCCAATTTGGAATTTCGTCACAAGTAACAAAGGTATTGTAGTCGTTTCTGTTTTAAACTAATCAAGAAAGAAAAATAATAATTCTTAATTTCAGAAAAATAACCTGTACGTCGGGGCGGTTGGTTCGTATGATAGAGCAGGAACAGTTGCTGAATACACCGCTGTTAGTGGTAAAGTTCAAACAACGGATTCATCATTATTGAACGAGACACAATATGAAGCAATGATTTCCTCAGTGAATGTTACAAGGGCATCGGATTTCTATCTAGGTAGAAAAATATATCATGTTATTAACTTGAAGTCACTGACTAATAAAAAAAATTGTCCAAGGCTACTCCATAACAAGTGGTAATTTCTTTGGAGGAGATATAGAATACGTGGCAAGCGGTGCTCCACGTTATAGATCAAAAGGAATGGTTGGTAAATCCCTTAAGTTATACTATTACATTTCATCATAGAAACTTGTAAATGTGTTCAGGTGGCAATATACAAAGGTGATGCTGTTGTTCATTCTTCATCAAAATTTCTCATTCTTTATCCAAGCGAAACATCGAACTTATGGCAATTGGGAGCTTATTTCGGACATTCTGTTTGTGCTGTTGACATTAATAAAGATTCGCTAGACGACCTTCTTGTTTCAGCTCCATTGTTTAACGACGTCACTACCGGGTATGATCAAGGAAGAGTATTTGTTTTTATGAACGATCCAAACAATAGATTGAAAAACTGGGTAAGAAAAGTCGGTAAATAACCTTAATTATTCAATATTAAATATTTTTTTCTGTTTTGTTATTCTTTGATCAAAGTTGATATTTTGTAACTAGGAAAGATTTTGTATCCCTGATAGGCTCTTTACCAATATCCTTTCGTGTTAAATTGTTATATATATTTGGAATCACACCACCGTACAATTTGCTACAATTGTGTGTCTATACTTCCAGACAATGACCTCATACCGCCCACAAGTATTAAGCGGTTCGAACGCCAACGGAGCTAGGTTTGGAATGTCAGTAGCGGTAGTTGGTGACGTAGATAAAAACGGATATGACGATATAGCCATTGGTGCACCGATGGAAGGCGGAAATTCGGTTGAAAGCGGAGCAGTTTATGTTTATTTTGTGTCCAACCAAGGCATCAGTGAAACAAGGAAACAGGTAATGAAGTAACCAGGTTGATATTAAGCCGTAATAAATGTTATCCTGTATACCAATATTAATATTACACACAGAGGATACTGGGGAAGTCTGTCACGTCATCTCTTCTTTTATTTGGAGGATATGTGACGGGTGCAAAAGCACTCAGCAATGATGTTGATGGAAATGGTTATTCGGATCTTGTAATATCAGCACCAGCAAGCGACAGGATAATTGTCTTGCGTGCCCGACCTATTGTGAAAGTTCGAACACAGATTACATTGAATCCAACGTCTATAGACTTAATCAAATGCTTTACAAGTTCTTTAAAAGCCTGTAGCAATGTGACAGTGTGTTTAAATGTCAGTTATACAGACGGCGTGCCATTCGAAGCTCCACATGGTATGGTCATGTATATTCTATGTTTGTTATTGCAGCGTATGTAACTAAACCGTTTGCAGAATTAAATGTAACCATGAAGCTGGATTCACTTCTAGGGAATCAACCAAACAAAAGAATTGTGTTTCTGGCTTCCGCTTTATCGGATCAAACCATTCTTCATAGCATGAATTCTTTACGGTCGTGCTTTACTCGATCAATACAACTGAACGTGAGTTAAGTTTGCACAGAGTACAACGACACAGCATACACACTACATTATCATGTGTCGTGTTTCCCATTAAGATACTAGCCTAATATTTATATTATTTCCTGGTATACATTTTATATTGTGCAAGCCCGATGTGATTTCGATATTTAAACTTTTTCTGCACCAAACTTC
This sequence comes from Ciona savignyi, assembly GCA_000149265.1. Taxonomy (NCBI): domain Eukaryota; kingdom Metazoa; phylum Chordata; class Ascidiacea; order Phlebobranchia; family Cionidae; genus Ciona; species Ciona savignyi. The sequence goes on from CH002510.1 coordinate 42,601, forward strand.
ACAGACCTTAGCAAAATTTAAACCATTAGGCAAACATTATCTGTTTGTGTAGGCCTACACATAATTAAACATATTACATGTTTTTTAAAACCTTGCAACCATTAAAAAATCAATTGTTGCTCGACAAACATTCATTTACATACCGTTATTAAGGCGGTACCAAGATACCGCCTAGGCTTAGAAACCAATTTTATTGATAGAGCGTCATTACTGGTTACTCTGTTAACTATTATCTACATACAGGGCGCTTACTACACATCATCTGTATCAAATGAAATCTTTCAAAAGGCCCTTCGGGTGGAAGTAACCGTTGATTTTGTAAATCATTACAAGACCACTATTATGTCTGACATATTAGATCCGTGGTCGCCAAAAACTACCACAGCCAATTGGGAATTTCAAAAAAATTGTTCCGGGGATAATGGAAATAAGTGTATTCACGATCTAAAAATGGACACTGTCTTTTCGTAAGCACATAATTTGCCAGGTTTTAATGTACGTATTTTAAAGCAGTGTTTCTCAAAAGCATAACACCGAATGGAGCACCATTGATATTGGGATCGAATCCAGGACTTCTTTTAATCAATGTGACTATTAGTAATCTTGGCCCAGATCACTCGTACTTCACGAGAGTTAACATCACAGGAAATTTAGAACGAAATAAGGTGATATAAAAAGTATATATTTTCTCAGCATTTTTATTATTTTTTAAAATGCGTCGTTAAAAGGTGTCGGGGTCTTGCATAAACGTGATGCAAAATGAAAGGCCAGACATCACGTTGGTCAGCTACAAGGCTTCCAGTTCGTTTGTACATGGTTTTATGAAAAAAGGAGAACAGGTAATTACGACGTATGTTAGTGTTGCGATCTGTTAACGGCGTATTCATGGTCAGTGTTCTTTCGTGTTGGAATATTCCCTAGCATCCTTGACGACAAAAGCTGAAATTCGGGATATCCTACTTCAAGGCGTGGTGTTTTCAAAGTAAGTTAATTAATAGTTTATTTTAAGGTGTTATTTACTGATTTTACTTAGTTTAAGGGAAAATCTGCAAAACGATCCCGTGTCAAATAACAACGTTTTTAAATTCCGAAAGCAAGTTCTGTACAAAGCATCGATTGTTCAAACAAGGTATTTGTATTTAATGCTTTAAAAAGTTTGTTATTGCATAACCACCATTTTTTTCTGCAGTTCTTCTAAACCAATCGCGGTGTTCTATAACCGCACAGTGGTGCCATCCGCTTTCGTTCACAACCTGAGCAACACTATTTTAGGCATGTCTAACAACATAACACACGAACACACGGTATGAAAAAAGCATACATACTTTCTGTCCTTATATTTAAACATTGATGAGTATATTCCATGCCAGATTTACAACCGTGGACCTAATTTGGTTTCTAAAGCTTCAATGGTGTTTACATGGCCTTGGCAAACCAAAGAAGGGCTTCCCTTGCTATATCTCTACAAATTCGAATGTATCGTAAGTTCTGCTGCAACTTACTTTAACATTCCTCCAAGAATTAAATTATGCATAATGTTTACAGCCGCAGAGTATATGTCAATGCAACACGATGAACAAAGTGAACGAATACGGACTTGCAATAAACAACGAAACGAGCTCAGCGAATATCTCAATCAACTTTAATTCAAATGTTAATTTCCCAGATGTAACAGTAAGTTGTCTCTGTAAATATTTCGTGCATACTTTACGGTAACTATACTACTTCAACTTTAGACATGCAAGGACGTACGATGCAAGTCCATCTCTTGCAATGTGTCGCAACTTCATATATTTTCGACCGTTGTAGTAAAATCCTCGTTTAAACTCTGGTTACCCTCATTAACACAGGTAATTTTTTAACATAAATCATTTCCCGAAACTCACATTGGTAGCCACATCTTATTTTCTGGCTGGATTAAACTATTTGTAGGCTTAACAAAAATTGCTTTGCTTACAGCCCCAGCTTGTCAGTCAATTCTCAAGTTGGTTGAATTTCAGCGCTTCGGAGTCGCCAATACACAATCAGGCTGCAATCGTTTCAACGGTAAGAATTTACGCTTTAGTCTCGCTCAGTAACGTCCTCGTTTGCACACAGGCGACCACGAAAGTATCCGCGAATGATCCATCAATAAAATCAGAAATTCAAAGCCAACCTAATATTGGACCGATCATAGGAGCTATTGTGGGAGGCATTTTCTTGCTTATAGTCATAACACTCATTATGTGGAAGGTGATGATATAACTTTGCCACTTCTAGTTTGCGTAAGCTTTGTTCTTCATGCTCGATTTATTTGTAAATGTATACAGGTTGGATTTTTTGAAAGCAAATATGCTAAGATGAAAAAAGAAGCTGAAGAGGAATTGCACCCCAATGAAACAGACAACTCTGTAAAAGAAGAATAAATATTTCTTCCAAAACTGGCATTACATTTGCATATGTTTATAGTATTGCCATTAAATGTGACCGACACTCTATAAAATGCTTTTGGACAATATTATGTAAATTGCGAAATTTGATTTGTAATATTTGATTAATGTAAACCATTCATGGCTTTCAAACCTTATGATGATTAAATACTGTATTGTACTTTTGTCATAACAGACATCTGTCAAAAGCATTGTTTACATATACCCATAATAACCACTGTAAGGCTTATAGGTCCAGTGAATGAGTGGGAAATCAATGTGTGTCAAACGTGCATCAACCTTTACAATTGTCATGCGACTGTTATTCACTTACTTTATTTGCGTTGGCATAATATTCGTGCCGTTGTAACACCATTTCGAAAAAAGTTAGAAGTTACACGACAAGCAGAATTGCAAACAATAGTAAGTAGTCCGACAATTTAGTCGGGTGTGTTGCATCCGCAAGTTTATACTTTTATGTGTCTTAAAATATGGATGGCGCCTGTTTGACGAAGGAAAAGGCAACATCGTCAAATGTCAGCGCATGACGTGAATTTTACTATATAATCCGGTTTTTATTGTTCTTATGTGACGTGTTTACCAGTATATAGCGTAATTGTTTGGGGACGTTATAAATGCCCTTAAGAAAGTTTTTGGTGGCACGTAAGTGTGCCCTATATAACTGCTAAAAAGTAACTTATATGGATGACTGAAACTATGACTTAATGACGCGTTGCTTTAAGATGATGAATAAACCCGTTGCTGAGACTTTGACTTAGATTCTGAGAGCAAGAGTATTAGACAGAAGCAGTGTTTCTGTGGTATGAAGCGTCCAGTGAGTTTAAGGTCAACCTTGCTCACAGCGCGGCTTGCTAGAACGTCATGTAGTGCCCCAACCCACCACGACGACCAATTAACTTTAAAACTATAGCAAGCTCCACATGTGCTTAGTGCGTTGCCTTTCAGTCAAAGGGTTGCGGATACGATACTGGTCACTAGCTAGTCGATTGTGTCCTTTGAAAAGGCTCTTAACGGACATTGCCTGAACAGAGCGGATTTTAGGGTTCTAGTAAGATGAAGGAACGTGTGATTCATACACGACACACTGTAATAGTTTAGGTAACCCGACAGTGGGCGCGAGGTGACGTGACCCTTGCCCGTGTGTTAACTGCCATGGTTTTCCCATTAATATGGATAAACATAAATTCTTAGTTTTCTCCCTGACGGGCATAAACATGACTATCCTATTATCTTGAATAAACCTACCTTTAAAAACCCAATAGTAATGGTGCAAATAATAAAGAAAGCTGCACAACTAACACTTACTCTAACTTTTATTAGCAGACATTTTTAAAACGACTTAATTGCTACATACCTTTCTCTTAAAAAGCCCTAAGCAAACTTTTTACCCATTTTGGTGAGGTGGTGTTTCTGGGTCTTGACTGAAACACGGTTAAAGACTGTTCAGGTGTTTAATAAACGGTTGTTCAGACATTTCATAAAGGATTCGACTAGGTCGCGATTAATTTCGACCCGGAAACCCTTCGTCTAAAAGGCCTCAGCATTTCTTTGCTTAGTAAGACTTTAACCTGCAATAGAGTAAGTAAAGTTTTGGTTTCAGTTTAGTCACGTTTTGATGGGATACCAGGTCAACTGTGCGTAGGAGGAATGTTCTTAAACAAACCACTTCAGAGTATTCTCCACTGTTGGATTGGTTATAAAATAAACTTTACAAGGCAAATGGTCGCGTGTGTCTATGTTTACGCTAAGTACAGGACATAGCGTGTAGACTTTAAAGAATGAAACGTGCCCAGATTTGCACACCGAACGAGCCTCTAGTAATCACCGAAACGGTAATACCGGAAGCACCTTCAAATGGAGCTGTAGTACAGGTGAAATACTTGTGTGTGTATACCAGTGCTTCTCAAATGGTGCGCCGCGGCGCACTGGTGCGCCACAGGGGTTAGCTAGGTGCGCCACACTTGCATTTCGTGAATTTACGACAGAGTGTGCATAGATCATAAACTACTAAATGGTTAGTGTCTAGTTCGATCTTTTCCATTGTAACGTTAGTTCTACATTAACTTTCGAAAAGCAAGAGCGCTCAAGAAACAGTAATTTAGTATTTTTCCTTAATTGTTTAGGTATTTAGCATATTGTATTGACTCCTCGTGTAAAGTGCGCCCGTTCGTTTTTTAAATGGTCTCGGGTGCGCCACGAGGTCAAAAAGATCGAGAAGCACTGGTGTATACACATCTTACTTTTCGATTGCTAGAAATAATGTCGGTTACCGGATTGCAGATTTTCTATAGCGGAATATGCCATTCCGATATATATCAGTGGAAGAACTACAATGATTTCGGTGATATGAAACGAGTGTATACTGACCACCCGGACTGCAATCTACCAGTAGTTCCAGGACATGAAATTGCTGGGAAACTATATTCTATTGGAGATGGGTGTTTTGAGAGTGGGTGAATTGTTATTAGTGCAGTTTTAGTAAACTTTTGTGGCATTGTGATTCTATATGCAGATGACTTAGGGTTAAAAACTGGCGACAGCGTGGTTGTGTACCCGTGGATAGGCTGCGGTTTGTGTGGATATTGCAAAAAGGACAACACTCCGCATTGTCAATACGGTTACAATGTTATAGGGTTCGGTGCATCAGCTGGAGGGTTAGTGAAGCATTTCTAAACCAAATTTTCTAGCGAAATAGTGATTTAGTTAATCATTTCAGGTACGCAAGTCACGTTTCTGTTCAAGACATAAAATTTGTGTTAAAGTTGCCAGGTTCAATTCCGTTGGACGTAGCTTCCCTACTTCCCTGCTCCGGGCTCACTGCGTATAACGCAACAAATGCTGCAAAAGAAAGTGTCGAAAATGCGAAAGCATATAAAGGTAACCGCTTTAAAACCGTGATAAATTATCCCAGAATAAATAAATCTCCCCGAATGTTACAATGCATAAGCTCACAAGAGGGCGAACAGGTGTTTGTTTCCTTAAATGATAATGTCGTTTGCTTTTGAACCGTTAATTACCCGGTTCGAGCCACTAGTATACTCTTATCCGTCAGCTCACAAGCACGTTGGTGGACACTACCTTACGATAACCAGACGACAACAAATAGCTATTAATTTCAGGTAAAGGATCTTTAATGATTATAGGGGCTGGTGGTTTAGGATTATGGTGTTTGGGAATGGCAAGGCAGATTCTCCCATCGAAGACAAATATTGTACTTGCGGATAGCCAGGTATACTAAACAGTCGAGCACGTTTAAATGGTCCGTATAGCGGTATAGCTACGAAATATGATAGGCATTTATGATTTCAGGAACATAAGTTAACTATCGCAAAGGAATATGGATGCAACGAGACTGTTCTATGGGATTCTGTGTGCCCTGAAAAAGATATTGTCGAAAGAACATGTGCTCTGGGAAACAACGGTGGTTTTGATGCAATTCTGGATTTTGTCAATTCCCAGGTCACTGCAGAGAGAGCACAGAAGTGTCTTAACACGGTAAACGTCGTTCACCCGATTTAGTGAGTTTCCGAATTACCAAATTTCTTTTAAAAATCACGACATTGATGTTATCCTAAATAACAATAACGTTAAATTGTATATTTTACATTGTTAACAGGGTGGGACCCATGTCATGGTTGGATTATACGGCGGTGCTGCGAGGATCAGTTTGCCTCGAACAGTACTGAGCTCTAGAAAAATACAAGGAATTCACGTTGGAAGACTACAACAGTTAAAGGATTTATTACAGCTGGCTGCCTTGAACAAGGTACTGTTGATGATGTCATACATTTAGAATTAGCCTTTGCAGCAAACTGGGCCCTGTTCTGGCCTAGGATGAATTGCAACTTTTAAAAATAAATGCCGGTGTTTTAACAATGTATTGTTACCGACTACCGTTGGTGCATATATAAAGCAAATCCGGTCATGATATTTATTCTTGGTTAAATAGACCTTTACTTGAAATTAAAATTCCACATTACTAACTACAAACCCAGCGATATGATGGGTTCTACCAAATTGAACAAACGTCTTAATCATGGACAATACACTGCAATGGCTTTGGTAATCCGACGGTAAACGCGAGGTTATCTGATGATTAACCGTATGTTAACAGTTTTACACCGCTTACGTTTTCCCATTCACGAGAATAAACAAACACAAACAACCCATCCCTAGATTCTTATATGAAGTATGAATCAATTAGGCTTATATTGGCCATACTTACCAAATTCAATTTAGACTCTGGCATAAAAAGGGGGTTTCTGAAAAATTCTATTTGTTTGAGCATCATCATTCAAGTATAAACTGGAACAAATGTAAGGATATCTTAATAACTCATGGCCACCAAAGCGCTGCAGTAACTACTATTTTAAGGCTAAGACCTTTTTACTGATTATGTCCATTTCATTAATTCCCTAAGTTTATTGCCAACGGCGAAATTTAACTTATCAGCCGGTGTTTGGTTTCAGCTGACAGCCGCCGATCTACTGAACGAGTTCGACCGAGTTTACCATTTTGACCACACAAAGTTAATATGATCAATATTTTCTCAGATTCGACCACCTCCCTTGATTTATTTTAAACTTGACGATGTAACAAAAGCTTTGACAGATTTGGACTCTGGCAAAATGAACGGCAGGGGAATTATAAAGTTTGAGTGATGGCAACTTTGTAAAAATGACAACACCAATAAAATATTAATACAGAAAACATAATTTATTGACGTTAAGGTTGTTTGAATATTTTGTTTTAGATCCAAACACACAAATATTTTATAATGTGGTTGTGTACATACCGATGGGATAGGTATTTTAACCTGAATCAAACGGTCAATGGCTCATGAATTCGTAAAGCGGTAACGGTGTGACGCCGCAGCCAACCTTGGTTTAATGGTTTGCGAGTGATTAACAAAATATTTTAGTATTTAGAGTTCATTGATCCATTAAGCAGCCAATGTCTACCGAGTGACATTTTTTGGTTTGACAACCCTCTTGCTGAAAAGCGACGGACTACCCCAATTAGGGTGGATTCCAATAAACACACATGGGTTCAGAGAAGTTGTAACATAAAAAGTTGTTAAATTAACTCGTTGCTTATTGCATTGTGTTTAAATTAAAACAAAATTGGTGACGATTGGTTCAATCAACAACTAAACAGGCTTACTTTGGGACACACCAGCGCAGGAGATTAAGAGTGGAGATTAAACCAAACTCGCTTGGATTGTTGTCTTTAAACGCTATGCAACCAGATGATACTTTTCTTCAATATAAAGTTAGGTCGGTTGTGCTCTTTTTGTTAATTGTCATTATATCTTGAACTGTCCAAGCTTACAACTTTTTGTGGAGGTAATCAAATTTTTCAGTCAAGAATTCAAATTTTTTTCCCTCTGTTCAAAAAGTGCTTTGGTCAAGCGTTGTTCTTCTTCTAGCCGTAAAAGGTTCTCTGCCTTTTTTCGCTCTTTCTCTTCAAGTCTGGCCAGATCTCTTCGAACACCTTCTCTCATTTGCTAAAAAAAATGAATGTGGATGGTTAGGCTTTTTACAACACAGGTAAGGGTGTTGTAAAATATTATTAAAATAATGACAATGTATAGGTGTACATCAGACAACTTCACAAAACCTTTAAAGCGAGTAAAGAAAAAAATAAGTATATTTAGAAACTTTGTGTTGGGAAGAGTTAAATTTTAAATATCACTGTATAGCAAACTAATAATAAACAAAAATGTGTTTCACCTAAAGTGAAGTAAAAATTGTTTTTGGATATTATTAAAATCACACCTCTTTGGATTGTTCTTGATTCCAATGCACATAAGCTACCATTGTAGTTGTAAAAATAATTGAGCCACCTAAAGCAAATCGAGCAGCAGTAGACATGACAGGCTATGTATATGGTTTATACACCTAAAATAAAAGAATATAAATTGGTGAAGACCAAAAACAATAAACCCCAAATATAGAAGACGTATATGATAAACCATGATGTACAATATAGTAGGCACCAGTATAAAATCATGCAAATTTGGCACACAAAAAAAATAACAACAATAAAACAAGGAGGTCGTTACCTGAAAATAAGTTTAAGTAAATAAAGTCCAGATAAGAAATAAGAAATGGTCCTCGACGCACTACATCCATACATTAGAAAAAAATTGTACAATATGACATAGATATTTGAAAACGATGTAAATGAAAACAAAAACTACAAAACAACAGAATCTTTTGCAATTGCATTATTTATGTGATTTTGTAAATGTAACCTAACATCATTTACAGTATCAACATCTTTGGAAAAATAATGTGTACAGTCTTGCCAAAGGCAGCACGATTCTAAATTTGTAAGAAAGTCTTTGGTAGCATGGACTTCATAGAAGTGGGAGTTCATACTAAACAATCCGGTTAAAGTTTCTCCACAACCAGTCCATTTGCAATGGTATTGTTTTAGTTTGCAGTATACTTCCTCAACAGTCCAGTTTTTTTCTTCAAATATTGAGAAGTCATTTTTTTCAGAACTGTCACATAACTGTGATGGTACCACTACTTGTAAAGAGCCATTTTCACAGCCAATAAATGCAAGGGAAAGAGTAGTACCTTGAATAATCTGGTCCCTTAGACATACAGAATGAAGATGCAGTTCAGTTGGGTTTTCATTGATAACTTTAGTTAAGCCATTCAATGGCGAATCAGTGCTTTCAAAAACACGGAAATATTTGTTTGAACAAATTGATGCAAGGGAGTTTTTATAAAGAGAAAATGATTTAACACCTCCACTGTGAAGTCCAATTATTCTGTGCAATAGCTCACCAGTGCTAATGCTATGCACCAATATTGTTCTGTCCATGGACCCACTGTAGAGTAAATCTTGCACCAAAGTTACACAGTTGACTGTTTTTGTGTGACCTGAAAATAATCGGAGTAGCAAGCCGTCAACTGCATCTCGTACCGACACTTGACAATCGCTGGAACCACAGCATAGTACACGTCTGGCACCATCAGCACCACTTGTAATGCAGGTCACAACATGTGGAGAGTGGCAATCAAAAACATCTTCCATTTTATGCTGCACACAATTATACACAAGAACTCTACCATCGCGTGTTCCGCAATAAAGCACAGGTTTTGAATAATGTAGACAAACTATAGAGTTGTCATAGTGAACTAAATTTGTTGTAGTAAAACCAAAACACTTTTCTTTTTGGTAATTTATAGTGATTTTAACTTGTTGAACATTTGATTTCATTAATGTGGATGGGGCAGCATGAAATTCAGCATATACTAAAAACACGCCATAAACATTAGTCTGCGTGGATGAGAAATCGGATTCAAACGAAATACACGATTTAACAGGAGAGTTAGGCAAATCATGCCTTGCCAAAATGTCTCCAGTTACCGCATCAACAATCATCAGAGTTTTATCCTTGGAGCAAGAAATAATTTCATTGTTTTTTGTAACAAAGACAGATACAACCGCAGAAGTATGGTATGAATGATTTGCGTGTACGCACTGGTTTAACTCTGATAATGACATATTTACTGAACTTGATCTTATGTTAAGTTCTGGTATTTTCTTTTTGTGTTTAAAAGATGCAATTGGCTCATTAAAATTTGTTGCAGAAAGATGGCTTTTACGCTTAATGTGAGTAGTTTTTGTTAAAACAAAACTATTGTCGGAATTTTCATACCCTTCAGCAATTGGTTCCGATTTTACAAATTTGGAACATTTTTCCATATAGCCTTTCTTTGAAGTTGACGGCGGAGAAGAAAACAAGGACCTATCTGTAATGATTTTGGTATTTTCATTAGTTTTACTGTTAAGCAACACATCCGGAAGATTGTGAAAGGGTTGAGCGGTCAACTGGTTGCTGTGAATATTTTTATTTTTTAACTTTTGCCCTTGAATTTGTTGTAGATTTTGTTGCATGTTTACAATGTTGCCTTTTAACATTTTTTCCCTGCGCTTAAGGAAATCCTGTCTTGCATTATACTGCAATATAAGGGCCTGGATGTGAGTGCTTTCATTCCTTATCAAATCGAGATCATTTTGCGCATTATTGATTTGTGTGACCAACATTGTTTCTTGAGGAGACATAAATGATTTCGGTGTCAACATTTGAGCTGGCTGATTTATTTGGTTAAAACATAACAACGAAGTGCTTTTTTCATCCAAACTTACTTTTGGGTCAAGTTTAGTGGTTTCGGGGCTTGTTTGTATTGGACTGGTGAACTCAGCAAAGATATCCCTCAGTGTATCGTCTTCGACATTCAACAGAGAAATTGGCTTGTTTGAACTACAGGAGGTGGGATCAGTTATGGAGATATCAGCCTGTATTGTATTAGACCCAGATATATTTTGACTTTGTTCATCAGGTTTTGAACTAAGTTTATGATTTGAAATTCCCAATGAACTGATCGATGCAGTCTTTACTCTTGATTGAACCCCATCAGGTTTCTCTCCATGTACTGGTATATCTGTTATGCTTACAGGGATTGAATTGCAAAACAATGTTTCTGTAAGAATTGGTTGATTACCAGCAGATAACATATCAACATCAACAGGTTCCTCTTTTATATGACTCAAATTTATAGCAGAAATCAAAACTTTGTCTCTTGGCACATTTTTAACGAAGTTAGACTTTTCCCTAGATGATTTTGTCAGTTTTAAATATTTACTTTTTGAACGCTTTTTCATATTGCTTTCAATTTTACTTTTTACTGTGTTTTGAGTTTGTGATGCAGGGTCATTTTCACTTTTCGAAACATCCCCACATTCAATAGCTTGTTCAAAGTTTGTCGTATTTTTCTGAATGTTATATTTTATATCATGAATATCATCCTTTGCATCATTTGAAAAATGTTGTAAAATAGCAGCTGACAGATCTTCCTCCTCTGGAAAATCAACATCACTTATTTCTGACAAAACAATTGAATGGCATGTCTCATCATTTTTTGCCAAACCAATACCAAACCGTGGTCCACTTGGTTTCTTAGAACCTGGTGATACAGTTAAAGTATTTCCTCCAACCATTTTCAAGTTCTTAGCCCTGTTTTTCCGAGCATTAAAGAGCTTAACAACTTCAGCATTGCGTCTTACTCTTTCCCCTTCGTCACTTGAGCTTTTGTCTGGACGGGAAATTAATCGACTTCGTGCTTTTAAAACATTTGGTTTTACCACACCTTTCTTTTTTTCTAATTTTTGTAGAGTGATAGTTGATAAGACAACACCAGATTTAGATTCCAAATAATTTTCAGCATTACATGTGCTAGAAGATGGCTTTTTCAAAGCAGTAGATAGATTTATAATTGTTTCGCTAGTACGAGGTAAATTCGTCTCCATTGTGGTAGATAATGTACAGGATTTGTTTACATTATCAACTACTTTGCACGTCCTTTTAACTTCGCATTTTAAATCACTGATAGTAGGCTCTGATTGTGTATGGTCCATAGATGAAGCCTGGTTTTTAGACTCAGTTAATTTGTCACTTGAAAGTTTGTTTTCAATTCCTTTTTTTGATGACACTTCTGTGATTTGGTTCATGGAGTAGACACAATTTGTTAAAGTAGTAGGAGCACTACTCTTCGAAAAACATGATCTTTTATTATCGAATGATTTATTTAATCTATTCCACTTGTATTTGCTTCTTTCTTGTAAGGAGTTGTTTCCATTAAAAGACTGGCGTTCTGGGATTCGAGGAAGGAAATACTTATTATCTCCAGGACCATAACTTCCAGAAACATTACGAAACAATCTTTCTTCAGGAAAAGTTGAAGCCTGATTTTTGTGATTAAAACATGTTCTTTTTATTAATCCTGAAAATCCAATAGAAGGATCGGTATTAACATACTGGCCATTGTTATCATCACATCTGTTCGGGTTATACTCGGAAAAATGTTTAGATAACTGTTTTGATACATCATGCCAATTTTTCATAACACTTCCACTAAAATTCAATTTACCGCTTGATTTGACTGGCGTATTAAATTTCCGTTTTATTGCAGTTGTTTTTTTTACTTGTTTCAACGGTTTGCACAGAAACAAATTCCTGTACTTTTCTAAATTACAAAGTGAATTACCAGCGTTTTCCGTATTTTCCAACTGCTTTGTTCGCTTGGTGTGATTGTTTTTATGTGATTCACTTTGCAAATGTTTTACAAAAGCAGCAAGTCCTTGACATTTATAAGAACAGAGAATGCATGCATGTCCATACTTGGCACCAAACTTAGCAGCAAGTGATCGGTGATGAAGAAGAGAGAAAAGGTGTTCTTCTAGTTTTACCTCGGTTGCAAATTTAGCTTCACATAAGCAGCAATAAGTGTACTTCTTCTTTCGACTCATTGTCAGCCGATTTATTGATTTAAACCTAACCACAAGCTAGGATGCTAGTACTATAATAAGATTGTATTAAGTACTGGTATCAAAGTGATAGTCTAAGCTGAATATAAAAGAAATCAAATTTAAACTACAAAAGTTAAAAAACATTTAAGAAATTATACACTTATTGAGTTGTATCACACTATATTAGATAAGATATATTTTTAAAGATAGGTTAGCTATTCTTATCACATAATCGAAAGGAGATATATTCTGTATTACAATGGTAAATCCTATTATAGTGTCAATACACACAAAAGAAATATCATTGAACTTTAGCTTAAAAAATATAAAGTAATCTATAAAACATAAAAATCGAAAAAATAATACATATACTAAACCAGTATACCTAAACACTAAACAGCATCACTACACTACCGATATAACAAACATCGAATCTACGATATAGGTTATCTCTCAAAAGGACGAAGACAGGCTAGTCCACTCACACAGGCCACACTAATAAAACATAGTGATCTGTTATTAATAAACGCTGGCGCGTCTTAAAAAAATAGTGGCTTCACCTGAAAAAATACTGGCCTGCTTCAAAAAATCAGTGGCCTGTGATTGTTTTTAATCAAGTTGTCTATAATATATATTTATGGCATTTGGGGACCAAACTATTAAAGCTAATAGTGGAATTTCAATGTTTTTTTTAAACATGTACAATTAACCGAATTTATTTACTATATTTATTTATTTTTTATCGGGTTTAGTTTCGAACCCATAACAGGTTCATTGCTAAGACCGTTTTTGTTATGAAAGTCGTTATATGTATCGGTCGCGTTAACCATTCAGCCACACGACCATACACGGTATATATTGTTCACCTCTCCACCTTGAGCTAGCTCATAGTTCATTATGACTCCGATGCAACTCGCAATCCAACTAACAGATGGTCCTTTTATTCCTAATTACTTGCGACCATGAAAAAACACGTAGATGATAATTAATTCAGTAGGCTATATACGGATACGTCAGTGGCCTTAATGCCGTGCGCTAGAATTAAAGCCACTTGTCAATTGCTTTAGTGAAATGAAGCTAAATTTCAAAACAGATCGATTTGGTTTTGTTGGCTTCGGCTAGTTCCCCTGGGTTTAGTACATAAGTTTCGGTTTTTTTTTTTATATCTGGGTCATGTTATCTAACAATTCTTAAAATTGTTATCCGATTTGACAAAACCTTGTTCGAGATGTCGGGGCGATATGGCCTGCCTTGTCATAATCATGATTTAAAAGCAAATCCTTTTTGGGGTATTTCTTTAGGTATTTTATTTTTTTTCTCATTGGTACAGCCGCGGCTACCGCACTAACATTCACCAAATCTGATCAAAATTGGAACACTGTTCTAACGCTATGCTCAAAAGAAGCTATTTTTTAGAAGCAATACCGTTTTGGTTTTTAACGTGACAGGAGAATCCACTCGATTTTATTTTTTAAAATATTTGTTTCTCCATATCTAAACCATGTTGGCTAACAAATGACCAAGTTTCAATACGATTTCATTATTCCTCCTGATAGATGTCGTAACGACATGCCATGGCAATCAAACCTTTGGCGAAAAAAAAGAAAAAAGAGAAAAAAAACGGACAAAAACTATATGGGTCCTATTTTTCCAAATGGTACCCATATATATACTTTAATCAAGTTGTATATTTTTTAATTGATGGCATTTTTTCTTTGTTTTGACTGTTGTTTTTTTGTGTATCAACAAGTTTCAGAAAACTTGAATATCAGTTTTGATGTGCAAATCCAAAACCTCGGTAGTGCTGCATGCAGAAACAAATTTAATACACTTGTATAAGATATAAAAAGAGATTAGTTAACCAGAGAACCTTCGCTGATTCTCTTTTAATCGTGGTGAAACATTAACTAAACAGTCGCAGCCCTGTGAATGTATAACCAAAGGAATCACTGTTGTTTTAAAGTTATAGTGATAGTGCACGATCTCGTGCGAATTGTTATCCGATTGTTTTGCAACAATTACCATGTGGTCATTTTTGCTAAAAAAACAGTTTTTATAGCAGCAAATGCAAATATTGCATTATGTTACACATGAAAATAATAATTTGCAAAGACTTCAGTATTTCTAAACAAATAAAAATTAGTAACCACGTTTCTTTTTTTATCTTACTTCTACCTAATATTTCATTATAGGCCTATAGCTACTTCACGGATAAAACTTATTTGTAAATTGAACGAATAACGAGTTGCTATAAAAACCGCTGGTCGGGAAATCGGTCTGTAACGTATTGTGTGCACTGAAAGATCAAAACCCATGAAAAAAACAAACTGTGTTTGCTCTTTTACTTCGTTCGACGGCTTGACTGCATTTTTATAGTGTGTACATAGCTTTAGTGCAGAGTTGATGTAGGTGTAAGGTCGAAATTCATTATACCGTCACATATGGAAATGGTTCTGACAAGTGCAAAACTATTGCCTTTGCCTAAACGAAGTTTTAGCAACTACTATCTCCCCATTTTAAAAGGCTATGGCGACAAAGTGGCATTGGTAAGTCAGTCTAAAACTGTTTTGTGATACATCCCTAAGTAAGCTTATTTCCGCCACGACAGCAGGTTTTCCGCATTTTATGCATTTTGTGGAAGATAATCTTAAGTGTCTCGATATCTAAGAACTTTAAATAACAATTGACTTCATATTTTAAAATAATGAAAAAAAGTTTTAAATAATAAAACTGAAATATACATCAAATAAAATATGCAAATTTACCACGAAAAGCTCACAATAAATATAAAACAATTATTAAAATGCTCCGTTGCTAAGTTTTTAATATCACTGGTCACTTAAAATCGGTATAAACGGAAAGCAAATTTTAATATAAACAAACATGGCTTTAATACCAATCTTCAATCGTATTTTCATAAATCCAGATAAACTCAACGACACGCAAAAATGAAGGACAAAATATTTAATCAAATCAAACTTTTACAGGTATTATCTATTGTGAAATAAATATGTAGTGGTATATGTAATCGTATTTCATTTAAATTAATTCCTGTTATCCTTATCAAAAACGTAATTGTGTTTTTACGTCCAATGTCAAAACAAAAATTCAATTGTGTTAACAATGTAGACATGACGGCATTTTCGTTGTGTAACTTTTTAACTAAGTTCTGTTCCCTGTCCTATGTATAAGGAGTTGCAAAAGGCTTTAAAAATTTCCTTTTATTTAACCTTTGAAATTACGATTATATTTCTTCTAGAAACTGCTTTGCAGTTTGGTAAAAATATAGGTCATAAAGTCATAATCGGAAAAAAATAAAGGAATTAATGAAGTCGATCATAATCCCAGACTTCATTCACATGCAATATATATAACAACAAAGACGATAAATCTTACTAATTTAAACCCTTCCCTAAACATTAATCTCACCACAGAACTAACCCCCTCTCCAACCCCATGTTTAAAACTAACTCTAAGGTCATAATGTTCATTTTAGTGTGCCGTTTCTCTCATTTTAGTTTTAACCGCTGGGTGGGATACAAGCGACTAGCAATCTGCTAGTTTGGGGTTCTCTAACTTTAAGGTGACAGTCGAGTAAACGGAGCTGTTCGCTTCACCGATTTGTCTTCTAAAAACTCGGGTATTAACGGCGCTGTTCGCTAAACTCACAATACCGATATTCGTATATACACAATACGCTTATGCAACATGTTCCATTTTGTTTTCTCAATAAAATTAATGCTGAACCAGCTCTTAACTGTTGGCATGGATTTTAGCCATGTCTTTTTATTAAATCTTTTGCATTTATTTCATAAGGTAAACTCTAATCATGGAGCTTTTTATACTTTCAACCAAGTCCACGATATCACCATCATACTGGCGAACAGTTTAACCAAGATGGATTTGTGCAAGGGTGATGTTATCGCTATGTGTTGTGCGAATTGCTTGGAGCAGCCTATGCTAATTCTTGCAGCTGCTGAGCTCGGTTTGCAAGTTACCACTTGTAATCCTAGATACACACGAGGTAAATAGTGTTGGGTATGCCCTTCATCATTTACACCAATGTCGCAGAAAATTATTAAATGTTCGTTTTGTTTCTTTGCAAGCATAGACGAAATGATTTCGCAGTTTGTTATGCTGCAACCTGTTCTCGTGATTACTGATCGTGACTGTGTGAAAAAACTAGAGCTTGTCTCAAAAGCTATAACTTCAATTAAGGTAAAGCTTACCTATACGCAAATTAATTTATACATGGCCTTTATGCCGTATATCTAACAGAAAATAGTAACACTTGACAAACACCAGAAGTATATTTGTTTGAGGGATCTAATCAATGAAGACACACGAAATAAGAGAGGTAGTTAGAAAAAGACACTCTGGAAAAATAAAAAAAATCTGCAAATATATTTTAGAGTACCAACCAGTTACGTCATGGTATGATGTGAATGAAGCACCATTTTTGCTTCCTTTCTCAAGTGGAACAACTGGAAAACCAAAGGTAGTTTTGCATACACAAGCTACATTTACCGCAACCATTCTGCTGTGGTCGTAAGTAAATTGTGTTTTGTTTAAAAAATCAAGTTAGAGAAATAAAGATTACTTTCAGAGATAATATTTGTCTACCCCCAAAGACGATTCTTTATTGTGTTTTACCAATGTTTCACGCATTTGGTATAATCACAGCATTGAGTACAATCAGTCAAGGAAGCACTTTGGTAATTGGAACTCAATTTACTGTACCGGAAAGTCTAGCTACCATAGAAAAAAACAAGGTAGGCAAAAACATAGCACGAGGGGTTGGCTGCTTTTATGGTTCATTGAAAGTTTGTTAACCTGTCTAGAGAAAGGTTACGAGGGTGCCAGACACTATTTGCTTGTATGTTACGTTGCGGGCATTGCTGTAACTGAGTGAATTATTGGAGTTTGCAATATTGAAGGTTTATCGCATATAAAACAGTAAGGCTGTATTAGGCTACGTCAACTTCTACATACTAATTTTCGAATTTAATAATGCATATGATCCGATCGGATGGGTCGGGGGAATTATGTATATCTGTTTGGTTTCCATAAGTTTTGTTGAAAAAATACATGTGAAATATTAATTCTGGCCCTTCTGAAAGAAACAAAAACCTTAGCAGTACCGGTAAACCGAAAGAGCACAGATTGGGCCCCACCATGGAAAAAAGACATATCGAGTGGCTCATGAAAAAATACAATAAATGTTTTTGCATGCGCTTGATAGACGACCGACTTCCATGCCAATAAAAACCCAAAATACTGATCTTAACATGTTTAGATCACGCATTTTCCTGTTGTACCGCCCATGCTGCTGGCCTATCACAAAAACAAACTATTAGATGACTACGATTTATCAACATTGAAATGTATATATTTCTCTGCGGCTCCATTGGTGAAAAATGTCGCAGTTTGGATCAGAAAAAGACTGAACGTTAACCTCAATCAAGGTTGGTGACCTTTTGTAATAGTGATGTTTTTTTTTATAATTAACACTGTTAAGTGTTATACAATATAAACTCACATGTAAAGCATTTGGTTTAATACACCAAAAAGTTTATATTGCATTCTTCAGTTTACGGTATGACCGAAGTAGCACCAGTAGCGGGCTGTCTTGAACCGGAGTGTCCGATAGATTCAGTTGGTCGCATTGGGACCAACTTGCAATTAAAAGTATTGGTTTATTGCAATAAAATTTATATTTTTAAAAAGATACTTTGGCAGGTTGTCGACATAAAAAGTGGCAAGGAATTGGGACCAAATAAAAACGGAGAATTTCGTTTAAAAGGACCGCAAGTATGGGCGTTTATACCACTATGTGGTTTTGCCTTCCTCGGTAATGTTGGAAGTTATCCAGCTTCTTGTGAGCGTGTTCCGTATGCTAAATACTTTTTATAAAATATGAGTTCATATGTGTATGTAAAACTATAAGGTGCCATATGCGATACAGAGCGAACATTTATCCAGGTTTGCAAAGGATATTACTGGAATGACGGCTTTGATGCGGAAGGTTGGTTTCGAACGGGCGATATCGGTTATTACGATGATCGTGGATATATCTATATAAAATCTAGATTAAAGGAGCTCATAAAGTATAAAGGATTTCAGGTGTGCCAAATGACGACCGTTATTATACACTATAAGCATTACATGCGTTTGTGCTTAAGGTTTCGCCGTCTGAGTTGGAGGAAGTAATCTTTGGAAATCCAAAAGTTTCCGATGTTGGTGTGATAGGAGTGCCAGATTTGGAGGCAGGAGAGGTGCCGAAAGCTTTCATAGTCAAGAAGGATGATAGTTTGACAGCTCAAGAAATACATGAACTCTTGAAAGGTAATACGCATGTTGCTTTGAAAATAAAAAAATCCGTCTCAAAAATCAATATTTTTTACCACGACTATAGGTTATAGATGGCCGTACTATCAGGCTTTTTAGGTTAGGATAATATTTTTCAAGATTGTAAGGATAAAATAAGGTAGTTATTCGTCATTACTAATTTAGCTTCGGTTCTAAGTCGGATTGCCGAACCTATACTATGTTGATGATATTTATGTTTGATTATAATATTTTAAACTAGCGAGTAAATGGGAGTTCTTAATTAAACAATTAAAAGCATCATTTATGAACAGGTCGACTATCAACGTACAAGTTTCTACGAGGTGGAATAGTCTTCTGCGAGCAGATTCCTAAATCTTCTAGTGGCAAAATACTGAGGAACAAACTAAAGAAAATAAACTCAAAGCTATAAACAAGGCTTGTAATAGCTAGCGTTGTTCAATCAGGTCTCCGTCTTAGAATCTTAAATCAAACTAGAACGTGTTATATACACAGAAATTTGCTTACTTCGTTACGCAACCATACTTAATATGTTTTATACCAAGTGTACCGGTTGTTTATAAATGAAGAGCAACAATAATAAGCTGCAACATTACTCACATATTATTAATTTTCTTGTTATTTGTATTGTTTAAACGTCGTTTTTAGGGAAAGCACTCTAATTGGTTAAAAAGTATCCTGATATAATTCAAGTAGACCGCGTTTAAAAAGTTTGTACGCGTTAATATCTAAATTTGAAAAAGAAGTTAAAGAGTAAATGAGGCATTTTCGAATCGTTAACGAAAATAGCATATTATGGCTATTAAGCAGTCAATTCTTTTATAATGTCTTTACAGCAGTAAGATATCAGTTATCCCCTGATACACGAATAAAATTATACAGTGACTATTCCTTATGAAATATTTTTTTTTAATTTTAAACTGTTTTTTTTGTTTCGTTACTTTCAATTTTAAATAATAAGTTTAAATGTTTAAAGCTTATTAATACCTAATATCCTCACAAAATCAGACTCAAAAGTCCAGTGAAAGAAGCTTTAAAGTTTCCTGAAAAAATGTATATATTGATATGGGGTTGCACTGGACACTTAAAAGTTACATAATGGCTGGCATAACAAGAATCGAGAGTCATCGAGAGAATTTTTTTCGGCAGTTTACCTGTGTAAAATATATACTCATACCGGAAATTAATGGTTTTGCATTTGGCAACTTTCAGCCAACAACCGGATTTCGACAACTACTCTGCGTTCAACCATCTGCATGATTTAGATCCATATGTACATTTTTCCACTGAGATACGTCATTAAGTCGTTCGATTTCAGCAATTCTATTAGGAACAAATACAGGGAAACGTTTTCTTACATTGTAGATACTTTGTAGAACATCGTTCGAATGATCCAAGAAGCTAGAACTTAAAATGGGGAAACTTTTTTCTCATTGATTGGTCAAGTCTCACCAGAAACGCCGCGGTGTGTTGGAAGCAAGTGATCATCATTTAAGTTGGCGCAAAGCGAGACTTATGAATCAGAAATTATATGTCTTTAGCTTTCTGTTTTCACAATGGAACAGTCCATAAGTCAGCTTGGACGCTTCGGGGATGTGGTGCATTTCTCATTAACAATCATCGTAAACGTGATGTAATTGAGTAAGAGAACACAGCATCTTCTGACGATATGCTTTTTTTTCTAGAGATTCCATCATCCCATTACAGTAACTAAGCACAGGCATTGCAGTAGAAGTTTAGCTTTAAGGATCACAGGAGCGACGAATCCAAGAGGGTCAAACAAGGAAATAATAGTAGATAGGATGTCTCTCAATTAAGGGGCTTCAGTAGTAGGTCCACATTTAAATCCAGTGCTCGAAAAACTTGCCCATTAACGTAGTTATCATTTTTCTGAGTCTTAATTGCGCGTCTTAAATAACATAAAACATCAATTTTTATCTTTTTATGATTGATTTTAATTAGTAGAAACCAACGTGGATACTTTTTTAGAAAACATGGAAACAATTATACTTTATTTAGAAAACATGGATAATAAGTTTGTATTGGTAACTAGATAACCTATTAGTTTCTGCTTGCAGAAACAAACGCTATGCCCTTCGTATATGATACAACATGGAGGGTTAGGTAATGATGTCACCCGGTCGTTATATTTAAAAAATATATTCACCAAGCTTGGATTGATAACTAGTGAACTTATTAGTTGTACATTTTGTATGATATATATCAACACTACAGCTGTTTATACTCTAAAATCTCGAGTTATATTGTTGGGCAACGTACAATCCATGGTATGAATGGACTAAAACGAAAAACAAGCTACGACAAAAAACGGTTTTGTCAGATGCAAGACAAAACGTATTTTGTGGTGTGTATCCAGCCTAACGCTCGTTAAATAAGAAAAAAGGCTCACTCAAGCGCGAAATTTTTCCTTCAAGCAAAAAAACAGAGATGCTGCAAAGACCTGTATTATTTGTGGGCGTATAATGTATAGGATTAAAACTCAGATTAAATTGTACGTTACCCAACGATATAACTCGAGTTTTTAGAGTATAAACAGCTGTAGTGTTGATAATTATAACGTTAAATGTGAAAATGGTCCTGACAAGCGCAAAATTAGTACCTTTGCCGAAAGGAAGCTTTAGCAACTACTATCTTCCAATTCTAAAAGGCTACGGAGACAAAGTGGCATTGGTAAGTCAGTGTGTGCTGCCATAAAAATGCCCCAGTGAGCTTATTTTGGGTCATGTAATTTTGGTCATGTCTTTTTCTTAAGTCCATCTTTTGCTTATATCAGGTAAACGCTAATAACGGAGCTTTTTATACTTTCAACCAAGTCCACGATATCACCATCAAACTGGCGAACAGTTTAACCAAGATGGATTTGTGCAAGGGTGATGTTATCGCGATGTGTTGTGCGAATTGCTTGGAGCAGCCTATGCTAATTCTTGCAGCTGTTGAGCTCGGTTTGCAAGTTACATCTTGTAATCCTAGATACACACGAGGTAAATAGTGTTGGTTATGACCTTTATCATTTTTACCAATGTCGCAGATAATTGCTAAATATTCGTTTTGTTCCTTTGCAAACATAGACGAAATGATTTCTCAGTTTGTTATACTGCAACCTGCCGTCGTGATTACTGATCGTGACCGTGTGGACAAACTAAAACTTGTTTCGGAAGCTGTAACTTCAATAAAGGTAAAGCTTACTTATACCCCAAAAAATAACATGACTTAACTTCGTATATCTAACAGAAAATAGTAACATTTGACAAACTTGAGAAGAACATTTGTTTGAGGGATTTAATTAATGAAGACACACGAAAAAAGAAAGGTGGTTTAGATTAAAACAACCTGGAGAAATATAAAAATCTGCAAATATATTTCAAAGTATCAACCGGTTGCGTCATGTTATGATGTAAATGAAGCACCATTTTTGCTTCCTTTCTCAAGTGGAACAACTGGAAAACCAAAAGTAGTTTTGCATACACAAGCTACATTTACCGCAACCATTCTACTGTGGTCGTAAGTAAATTGTGTGTTTGATTAATAAATTAAATTAAACGAATAAATATTATTTCCAGAGATAACATTTGCCTATCCTCGGAGGCGATTCTTTATTGTGTTTTACCAATGTTTCATGCATTTGGTATCATTACAGCATTGAGTACAATCAGTCAAGGAAGCACTTTGGTAGTTGGAACTCAATTCACTGTACCGGAAAATCTAGCGACTATCGAAAGTAACAAGGTAGGCAAAAACATAGCACGATAGGTTGGCTGCTTTTATGGTTCAATAAAAGTTTGTTTACCTGTCTAGAGAAAGGTTACAAGGTGCCAGACACTATTTGCTTGTGTGTTACGTTACGGGCGTTGCTAAAACTGAGTGAATTATTGGATTATGCAATATTTAAGGTTTGTCGCATATAAAACAATAGTGTTGTAGTAGGCTACGTCAACTTCTACATTGTAATTTACGAATTTTATAATGCATATGATCCGATCGGATGGGTCGGGGGAATTATGTACATCTGTTTGGTTTCCATAAGTTTTGTTGAAAAGATACATATATTAATTCTGGCCCTTCTGAAAGAAACAAAAACCTTAGCAGTACCGGTAAACCGAAAGTGCACAGATTGGGCCCCACCATGGTGAAACGACATATCGAGTGGCACATGAAAAAAATACAATAAATGTTTTTGCATGCGCTTGATAGACGATCGACTTCCATGCAAATAAAAACCCAAAATACTGATCTTAACATGTTTAGATCACCCATTTTCCTGTTGTACCGCCCATGCTACTGGCCTATCACAAGAGCAAACTATTAGATGACTACGATTTATCAACATTGAAATGTATATATTTCTCTGCGGCTCCATTGCTGAAAAATGTCGCAGTTTGGATCAGAAAAAGACTGAACGTTAACCTCAATCAAGGTTGGTGACCTTTTGAAAAAGTGACGTATTTTTTATAATTAACACTGTTAGGTGTTATATAATATAAACTCACATGTAAATCATTTGGTTTAAAACACCATTTTGGCAAACCAAAATTTAAAACGAAGCAATACTCTTAATAAATAACTTAAAGCACACATTTTATTTCGGTCGTGGGATAACGTCATCACATAATTGAAACGATTTAGGCAAACTAATCCAGTATATAAACATAGGATTAATTATATCATCTTTTGCAATTTTTAAAGGTGATATAAAGGCTTTAATATAAAAAGTTTATATTGCATTCTCCAGTTTACGGTATGACCGAAGTAGCACCAGTAGCGGGCTGTCTTGAACCGGAGTGTCCGATAGATTCAGTTGGTCGCATTTGGACCAACTTGCAATTAAAAGTATTGGTTTATTACACTAAAATTTACAATTTTAAAAGATACTGTGTCAGGTTGTCGACGTAAAAAGTGGCAAGGAACTGGGACCAAAGAAAAACGGAATATTTCGTTTAAAAGGACCGCAAGTATGGGCGTTTATACCACTATGTGGTTTTGACTCCCTCAGTAATGTTGGAAGTTATCAAGCTTCTTGTGGGCGTGTTTCCTATACTAACTACTTTTTTATAAAATATGAGTTCATATGTGTATGTAAAACTATAAGGTGCCATATGCGATACAGAAGCGAACATTTATCCAGGTTTGCAAAGGATATTACTGGAACGACGGCTTTGATGCGGAGGGTTGGTTTCGAACAGGCGATATCGGTTATTACGATGATCGTGGATATAAGGATTTCAGGTGTGCCAGATGATATCCGGTATTGCACATTATAAGCATTACATGCGTTTGTGCTTAAGGTTTCACCTTCCGAGTTGGAGGAAGTAATCTTCGGAAATCCAAAAGTTTCCGATGTTGGTGTGATAGGAGTGCCAGATTTGGAGGCAGGAGAGGTGCCGAAAGCTTTCATAGTCAAGAAGGATGATAGTTTGACAGCTCAAGAAATACATGAACTCTTGAAAGGTAATACACGTGTTTTTTTGTAAACATAAAATACGTCGCAAAAATTAATATTTTACCTACGACTAGGTTTATTGATGGCCGAACTATATCAGGATTTATTGGTTAGGATACTATTTTTCACGATCGAGTGCGAGGATAAAATAATCACACTAGTCGTCAATTCCAAAATACCTCCAGTTATAAGTCGCATTGCCAAACCTATTTTGTTGATGATCTCTATGTTTAATTATATTTTTTAAACCAACGACTAATTGGCTATTTTTTTATCAAACAATTAAAAACATCATTTATGAACAGGTCGACTATCAGCATACAAGTTTCTACGAGGTGGAATAGTCTTCTGCGAGCAGATTCCTAAATCTTCTAGTGGCAAAATACTGAGGAACAAACTTAAGGAAATAAACTCAACGCTATAAGGCTTGTAATAGCGAGCCGTGTGCAATCAGGCCTCGGTCTTAGATTTTTAAATCAAACTAGAGCGTGTCAGTCACGTGTTAACCACTATTATTTTAAAACCCTTTTTGTAATTAAGCTTTTGTATATATTTAATGCAGAATCTGCTCCTTACGTTACGTAACTATACTTGCTATGTTTTATACAAAGTGTACCGTTTATAAAAATAAATACCGTTTGTTTAAAAAAAGAAAATAGCTAATGAGTTTCTAAATTAGCTCAACTTGACCATTTTTTATAAAAAATTTATTCATGGTGCTGTTCAAAGAGCAACAATAAATGTAACATTCCCACATGACATTAATTTCCTTGTTATTTCTATTGTGTAAACGTCGTTTGGGGAAAAGCTCTCTAATAGGTCCAATGTGTTTTTTTCTGGAGTAATAAAAAAGTAGACTTGCGTTCAAATAGTTCCGTGTTGCTGTTTGTAACATCTGTAAATTCTAATCTGTTTGCAAATTATTGTTTTTAAAATGTCCATGTTAACTATTGTGGGGTCATTTTTCGTAATAAAGAATAAAGTTTTTATAATTCCGTGAACATCGTGGCTTTCTTCCCTTTTGTAGTAATTCTTGTACCGATACCGCGTATACATTGAATGCTGAATTTATCGAGAAAACAGTTGGAAAGCTGGCTGTTCATTAATAAATGTTACGCGTCTAGTCAATAAAGGAACCAAACATCAGCGATAGTGATATCTGGTTTGGAGTGTGCGAGTCAGCGTGTTTAAACTGTTCATTAAAACGGTCACGGTGTGCCATATCCATACCGCATGTTCAGGACTCGGGTTTAAGTGGGTCGCACCATAAAGAGGTCTAACATAAGTTTTTAACTGAACCATGTTGAATTTACTGATTTTTACCGATTCATGATTTCTTGTTATACCTGCCTATTGATTTACCGACAATACTGATTTATAGTCGTAGATTATTGAATTAACTGTTACTGATTTCTACCCAACTTACAGTGTACCGACTTAAATTTTGCTTCGCTGCTATTGTCTGTTACGTCACAGTATCCTTTATTACCGTTGTATTTTTCCTGTTGTTGACATGGAATCTACCGAAAGAAAGGTTTTGATTGGATAGAAATTAATCTCCGGCAGAAATATGTGCTCGCGTAAGTTATGATGACGAACTTAAGCATGGGTCCAAAACTGCATGAGCTGATTAATAAGATAGAGCGCCTCTACAACGAGTTAATGATCCTTGAGCCAAAGGCTTACTTACAACAGATTTAAACGACCAGGGCCATCCCCTTCTGCAATGCGTAGTACAAAGTCAATTGGAATTCAAAGGGAAGGCTACTGAATTGCTTCTAAGTGCCGAAAGGGCTCCTAGCATCGCATCGTCGTCCAATATGAGAAGTTCCAGGTCAAGTGTTTTACGACGAGAAGCGTGTGTCCAAGCTTAGAAGACTCGTCTTGAAGCACAGCAGGTCGCTAAAAGTGCTCGTGAGCGATCAGAACAAGAGAAGCCGAGAATAGAACGGCTTTACAAACAAGAGAAACTGAGCGCAAAGCCGAGCTTAAGTTACGTACTTGTGATAAGCAGCTCCCAAATCCACACATCGAAAATATTGCTGTCAACCCCACCACGAAACATACCGATCGCTGTTCCGAATATTTGGCCAGGTTATGTAACAGTACCCTAACGAGCGCTTCGGTCATTACAAGAACTCCCAAAAAGTTATCCCTAACCACCCTCTGTGTTGAATCGACGTACAGCGGTATCACTACTGATACTGACTTAACCGTTTGTTCATTAGACGGTTAAACTGAAGTTGAGCTGCAGAATGTAGTGTCAATGGACCAGATTCCAGGACGATCAAACGTTCTTCCAGGAACGAATGTATTTAATAAAATGAGTCACCTGAAAGGTATAGAATTTCCACAAGTTGATGGCGGTACCTCTAGGAGGCGTTCAACTAATTATTTTCCCTATCTCTCCAATGCAAACTGACCTCACAAAAACGACTGTCACTCAAAATCCGGACATAGGAAGTCTTAGATTTTTTTACAATTTAAAATTGAAGCTTGGATCTGCAACCTAAACTCAAAACCCTACAAAATTAGAGGTAGACTCGGATCTTCTGTAAAGATCTGTAAAGGGGATAAAGAAACGCTGTTTCATATTTTTTGCGAATGACCAGAAGTCAATAAATACTGGGAGGACGTAAGCGCATGGATCTCCGCCAATTTACAATTACCGCTAGGATTTAGGATATTTAGGATTCAGGATATTCATGTTTATCCCCGTGAATGGGAAAACCTAGGGGGTTATCACACAGGCAATCGTCAGATCACCTCGCGCCCATCGTCGGGTTACCGGAGCTATTGCAGTGTGTTGTATATGATAGACACGTTCCTTCAATTTGGTAGAACCCATTAATCCGCTGGGTTCAGGCAATGTCCGTAAAGTGCCTTGCTCATGGACACAACCGTCTAGCTAGCGACCAGTTTCGCACCTGCAACCTTTCGATTGAAAGGCGACGCACTTAACCGCTAGACCATCGGGCCGGACAACTAGTGGTAACGCTAGTGGGGTAACACGAAAAAGTTGTTCGGATTTCCTGGAAACTGCAACCAACTTGTAAACTGCCTACTATTATGTGCGCGCTTTGTAATATAAAAATGTAAAGTTCAACAAATTGCCCCGGTGTTTGAAATTTTTAAGAACCTTGTAATAGAGATTCGTACTTCTGAGAAAATTATCGCAAAATCCAAAAATAAGTCACTTAAGCACAAATTAAAGTGGGCATCTGTTTAACTATTTACATGTGAATGACCTTTTTCTAAGACATTCGGCAGTCCGGCTGCTGCCGGTCCACACATTGTTCTGTTGTACACTTTTTTTCCGTACTGTTGTGTCATATATTCTTAATAAAATGTCACCGGAAAATAAAATAAAAAATGTGTGCAGTGACACGCCGCAGAGCCGCGCCGGAAGCACTCTGCGGCAGCCGCAGAAGGGTATGTGTGCATCCGCCTTAACGCTCGTTAAATAAGAAAAAAAGGCTCACTCAGGCGCGAAACTTTCCATTCAACCAAAACGAACAGAGATGCTGCAAAGACTTGTATTATTTGTGGGCGTATAATATTTAGGATTAAAAATCAGAATAAATTGTACGTTACCCTATGATATAACTCGAGTTTTTAAAGTATAAATAGCTGTAGTGTTAATAATTATAACGTTAAATGTGAAAATGGTCCTGACAAGCGCAAAACTATTGGCTTTGCCGAAAGAAAGCTTTAGCAACTACTATCTTCCAATTCTAAAAGGCTACGGAGACAAAATGGCTCTGGTAAGTCAGTCTGTGCTGCCATAAAGATGCCCCAGTGAGCTTATATTGGGTCATGTAATTTTGGTCATGTATTTTTATTAAGTCCATCGTTTGCTCAGGTAAACGCTAATAACGGAGCTTTTTATACTTTCAACCAAGTCCACGATATTACCATCAAACTGGCGAACAGTTTAACCAAGATGGATTTGTGCAAGGGTGATGTTATCGCTTTGTGCTGTGCGAATTGCTTGGAGCAGCCTATGCTAATTCTTGCAGCTGCTGAGCTCAGTTTGCAAGTTACCACTTGTAATCCTAGATACACACGAGGTAAATAGTGTTGGTTATGACCTTTATCATTTACATCAATGTCGCAGAAAATTATTAAATATTCGTTTTGTTTCTTTGCAAACATAGACGAAATGATTTCGCAGTTTGTTATGCTGCAACCTGTTCTCGTGGTTACTGACCGTGACTGTGTGGATAAACTAGAACTTGTCTCAAAAGCTGTAACTTCAATAAAGGTAAATTTTTACTCATACGCAAAAAAATTAACATGCCGTTACGTCGTATATATATATCTAACAGAAAATTCTAACAATTGACAAACACGAGATGTATATTTGTTTGAGGGATCTAATCAATGAAGAAACACGAAATAAGAGAGGTGGTTAGAATAAAACACTCTGAAGAAATATAAAAATATGCAAATATATTTCAGAGTACAAACCGGTTACGTCATCTTATGATGTGAATGAAGCACCATTTTTGCTTCCTTTCTCAAGTGGAACAACTGGTAAACCGAAAGTAGTTTTGCATACACAAGCTACATTTACGGCAATCATCCTACTGTTTTCGTAAGTAAATTGTGTTTTGTTTAGTAAATCAAGTTAAAGGAATAAATATTATTTCCAGAGATAACATTTACCTATCCCCGAATGCGATTCTTTATTGTGTTTTACCAATGTTTCACGTATTTGGTATAATCACAACATTGAGTACAATCAGTCAAGGAAGCACTTTGGTAGTTGGAACTCAATTTACTGTACCGGAAAGTCTAGCTACTATAGAAAGAAACAAGGTAGACAAAAACATAGTACGGGCGGGAAGTTGTCTTATTTTATAGTTGAGTGATAATATGTCAACCTGCGTACCGAGAGGTTACGTGAGTGCCGAATACTACCGCTCGTCATTGTAAACTTGATACTTTACGATCACTATGCAATATTTAAGCTCTTTCGAATCGGATAAGTTCCTATATATTACTATCAGTAATTTTGTTTGGTCCCAAAAGTTTTGTTGAAAAAAATCCAACTTAAAAATCGTTCCTGGCCCTCCTGAGTGATACATGAACTTTAGCGGTACCGGTACATCGAAAGAGCGTAGGTTCGACCCCACCATTTAAAAAGCAATCTTGTGGCATTAGTGGCTCATGAATCATTACAGTAATGTATTGTATACAAAACAAAAGTTGCATGTGATTGGCGACTATAGACTGTCGTGCCAATATTAAAGCCAATATACTGAGTTTAACATGTTTCAGATCACGCATTTTCCCTGTTGTGCCGCCTATGCTACTGGCTTATTACAAAAACAAACAATTAGATGACTACGATTTATCAACACTGAAATGTATCTATTGCTCTGCGGCTCCATTGCTAAATAATGTAGCAGTTTGGATCAAAAAAAGACTAAACGTTCACGTCAATCAAGGTCGGTGTCCTTTTGGTTTAGCGATGCTTTTTATAATAAACACAGTGTTTGGTGTTAAATCATATAAACTCACATGTAAAGCATTTGGTTTAAAATAACATTTTGGCACACCAAAAAATCTAAAACGAAGCAATACTCTTATTAATTAAATTGGAGCACACATTTTATCTCGGGCGTGATCTAACGTCGTGGCATAATTAAAACGGTTTCTGCAGAGTATGTACGGCTTTTAATATAAAAAGTTTATATTGTATTTTTCAGTTTACGGTATGACCGAAGCATCACCAGTGGCGTACTGTCTTGGACCAGAGTGTCCGATTGATTCAGTTGGTCGCATTGGGTCCAACTTGCAATTAAAAGTATTGGTTTATTACATCAAAAGTTCACATTTTAAAGCTGTTTTTACAGGTTGTCGACGTAAAAAGTGGGGAAGAATTGGGTCCAAATAAAAACGGAGAATTTCGGTTAAAAGGACCGCAAGTATGGGCGCATATAACACGATGTAGTTTTAACTTCATCAACAACCCCCGAAGTCAGCCTGCATTTTTTGAGCGTATTCCGTATTTTATCTACATTTTACAAAATATTTCTATTTCTTAAGAAATGTCTGCACATGTGCATGTTAAGTTAAAAGGTACTTGCTATATGCGAATACAGAATTAAACATTTATCCAGGTTTGCAAAGGATATTACTGGAATGACGCCTTTGATGCGGAAGGTTGGTTTCGAACAGGCGATATCGGTTATTACGATGATCGTGGATATATCTATATAAAATCTAGATTAAAGGAGCTCATAAAGTATAAAGGATTTCAGGTGTGCCAAATGACAACCGTTATTATACACTATAAGCATTACATGCGTTTGTGCTTAAGGTTTCACCTTCCGAGTTGGAGGAAGTAATCTTTGGAAATCCTAAAGTTTCCGATGTTGGTGTGATAGGAGTGCCAGATTTGGAGGCAGGAGAGGTGCCGAAAGCTTTCATAGTCAAGAAGGATGATAGTTTGACAGCTCAAGAAATACATAAACTCTTGAAAGGTAATACACATGTTTTTTTAAATAAATAAAATATGTCGTAAAATTAAATATTTTACCTACGACTAGGTTATAGATGGCAGCCATATATCAGGATTTATAGGTTAGGATACTATTTTTCCCTAGTGTATGAATAAAATACCCTAACTAGTCGTCATTACCAAAATGCCGCCAGTTGTATTGCGGAACCTACCGTGTTGATGATCTCTATGTTTAAATATATATTTTTTGAACCAACGACTAGTTAGTCGTTCTTAATCAAATAATTAAGAATATCATTTATGAACAGGTCGACTCTCAACGTACAAGTTTCTACGAGGTGGAATAGTCTTCTGCGAGCAGATTCCTAAATCTTCTAGTGGCAAAATACTGAGGAACAAACTTAAGGAAATAAACTCAAAGCTATAAGGCTTGTAATATAGCGAGCCGTGTGCAACCTGGCCTCGGTCTTAGATTCTAAAATCAACCAGAGCGTGTCAGTCACGTGTTAACCACTACTATTTGAAAATCATTTTTTGTAATTAATCTATATATATATATGCAGAAATGTTTTATATATTTGATGTTTTATACAAAGTGTATAACCTTTGTTTATAAAAAAAAACTAATGAATTCCTAATAAATTAGCCATACTTGACCATTTTTGTTGAAAATCTATTTACGATGCTGTTCAAATATCAACAATAAAAACGGTAACATTCCCAACATGATATTAATTTCCTTGTTATTTCTAATGTTTAAACGTCGTTTGGAGGAAAGCACTTTGTGTGGTCCATAACGTGTTTTTCCTGATGTAATTCAAATAGGAATAAGACTGCGTTTAAATAGTTGGTACGTGTTGTTGTTGTTAGTTTAATTATTTATTGTGTTCGTATTCTAACACCTATTTAAACCGAAAGGTTACAGGTTCGAAACTGGTCGCTAGTCTAGTCGGTTGTGTCTTTGGGCAGGACACTTAACGCACATTGCCTAAACCCAGCGGAAAATTGGGTTCTACAAAATGTAAGGAACGTGTAAATCATACACAATACACTGCAATAGCTCCGGTAACCCAACGGTGGAACGCAAGGTGATCTGGCCATTGCCCGTGATTTAACCCCCTTGCTT